>OZ034800.1:61175693-61605835 GCA_964028335.1 Altica lythri | reverse complement strand
AACAAATTGATTGCAGCTGGTTATTATTTCGAGAAGGTGCAAGAAATACGACAAAAATGTCTGATTGGTTAATGCAAGAATTTCCTAATGGAGGTCGATTAGGACTTAATCCAAATTTAGTCTCCGAGCACATGTGGCAAACATTACAAAGTGATCTTAAAGAATCTAAAATTGAATTGATAGGATTAAATGTAAGTTTAATAGATGAGATTTGGCCATCAGAATTAAGACCAAACAGAAGAACTAAGGAGGCATTTTATTTGGATGAACAATATACTGGTAAATAAAATATCAATCAGGAATCAAGAATGTATTCCATTTTACACATATCACATTTCAAAATATATTGAAGTTTTTAGGTAAAAATTATACAATAAAAGTAAATGAAACTAGAGAACTACTATTAAAACTTAAAGCTGATGCAATGGTTATTACTTCATTAGATGAAATCGCTTGGTTATTAAATATTAGAGGACGAGATATACCTACTTCACCTTTCGTTAGGAGTTACATATTTCTAGATATGAACGATATATTTTGGTACGTTAACAATACTCAAGTACCACAAAGTGTAAGAGAACAACTAAATATCGATCTTACTAATCCAAGATTAAGAACAAGAAATTCAGTTACGTAAGTTATTTTGAATTTAATATTTATTCCGCATTTATTATGTACTTTCAAAGAGTTTGCGCATAGTTATATCAGCACTTCATTTCATTCATATTTTCATTAAGTGTGTTTCATACAGGAACCTTTTATGAATAAAGTAGAGTAACTGTTAATAAAAAAATATATATTTATACTCAATGATCCCAAAACAGTTTCTAAAAAGTAAATAAAAATATTTTTTATATTAAACATTTGTTTCAGAATGAAAGAGTATGAACAAATTTGGCCAGACTTAGGAACAAAATCACAACGATACAAGAAGATCTTAATTCCTTCAAAATGTGTCTACAGTGAAGGTGCCAGTCATGCTATTTACGAACATATTTTTCCAGATCGACGAATGTTAGAACAATCTCCTATAATTTATTTAAAAGCTGTGAAGAATTTGAACGAAAGTTATTGGATGCAGTATACTAGTATTAAAGATGCAGCAGCAGTCTGTGACTGTTTTGCTTATATTCAACAAAAGGTTGGTAAATATTGAAAATTGTGTAACATTATAAAGTTTTCAACGAATTTTAAAATCATATATATCTGTATTAAATATTTGTAAATATACAAAATGTAAAACTTGTCAAGATCAGTATTGCTCAATCTAGCTCAGGTTTTTCCTCCAGTTTTTCCTAAAATCAAGGGATAAGTAAAAACTACACAAATAATACCCAAACATCAGTTTGCGGTCGTATATTTTATTAAAAAATAAATAGGACGTACCTAATTAAATTAGGTTCCTGCTTAAAAACAAAAAACAGGGTGTCTTCGCAGTCCTGGAGATGTGGCTTATAATCAAAGACGTCGTATTCCATAATTTGTTTAAAGGTGATCATTGAATTTCGATAAAATCAGGGTGAATCTTAAAATGGTGAACCTTGGAAACGGTGAACTTTGAACTCTAGACTGTAATGCTGAACTTTGGATATGATGAACTTTGTAATTCTAGTAGTAACGGTGAACTTTGTACCTTCTCGACAAGGGTGGTAGACTGGTAGATAAAACTTTCCATCGCCCGAGGAGGTACCACCCTGCAACTCGTTAAAATAGGGTGAGATGTTCTAAACATGTTTCCTCATTTGAGTTGTAAGTCGGTTCTTTCCCTTTCCTTCTCCCCTTTCCGTTTAACTCCAATTCCCTTCTTTCTTTTAACTCTTTTTTGGAAAATACCATGATAAGTTCTCCAGATGAGGTTAAATGTTCCGGAAGTAAAATAGTTCCCCATTCGGATATCCGAGGGGGACAATCTCGGAGAAGTCATGATGGAAATAACATAGCCATCGATCAGTCTACTAGTAGACCAACCACTAGTTCGGCCAAATTTACCCAGAAGCCAAAACACAAAACAGACTGCATATTAACATTCACGAACATAAGCGGGTTGAATGCCAACATTCACGCAACCCACCACTATTTGCAGTCTGTGAAACCTCATGTTCTTGTTCTTACGGAAACACAGGTTTCTAGGAAAAATAGCCTGAATCATCTAAAATTTCCAGGTTACGAACTTTACCCTAACTTTAATCGGCACCATGGTGTATGTGTTTACGTAAAAGCATACCTACTTTCCTGCTCTAGACTACCTGCACTAGAAAACAACAGAAACAACATCGTCTGGCTCAAATTAACACTAAAAGCCTCTATCAAATTTATATGTTGTATTTATCGGCCATCGGACTATAATTGCGATGAACGACTATCTATCACAAAAGATCGACTCCCTTAATAGTGAGTACCCTTCTGCAGAAATAATTGTGCTTGGGAACTTTAATGTTCACCACGAAAAGTGGCTTAAGTCCAACAAAACGGACAGAGAAGGCTGAAAAGTTTGCAATTAGCCATGGGCTGTCCCAACTAATCGACAAGCCCACTTACTTTCCCAGAGCTGCCAATCACAGTTCTAATACTCTGGATCTTTTTCTGACTACTTACCCTGAGCAATATAGTGTAAATGCTCTGTCTCCCCTAGGTAACTCTGATCATGCTGTAGTAGAAGTCAAATGTCCAATCGAACCTCACCCATTCGAGGAACCACCCAAGAGAACTTTTTGGAATTTAAAAAAAAGCAGATTGGGAAGGCCTTCGAGAATACTTTGCAACTTTTCCCTGAAATCCAGTCTGCTTTATTAACAAAGATCCATCGGCAGTTTGTAACAGTATAACTGAAATCATTCAGTGTGCCATGGAAGCTTACATTCTTTACTTTACCAAACGCTTAAAAGCCAAACAGAGCGATGTAGCGATGTAGCTCGGAAAGCTAAGATCAAGTCCCACAAATTATTTATACAAAATCCATCAGAAGAAACAAAACAGGATGATATAAACGCTAGATACAGATACAACACAAAAGTCTCTTTGACGCTCGAATGAGAGAGAAGGTAATGTTAAACCCTAATGGCAGCCGGTCCTTTTGGACTCTTGCCAAACATATTAACAACAATTTCACAACCAGTTCGTTCCCTCCACTCACATCAGATGACGGCTCAATAGTTACGTCCTCCACAGAAAAGGCAGCTCTTTGCCACAATATTCTCTTCGAACTCGACACTTAACCCACTGGACAACATAGAGCTACCTTCTATTCCACGGGCTCCCCACACAATGAAAAATATCATATTTAGGGCTAAGCGTGTGCAGAGAGTCCTTGCTACTCTAAATACCAACAAAGCAAGCGGCCTTGATGAAATACCTGTTTTACTCTTAAAATGTTGTGCTCCTGAACTAGCGCCAGTTTTCACTAAGCTATTTCAACTATCAAATGATACTGGTATTTTTTCAGAATCCTGGAAAACTGTTCGAGTACAACCAGTCCCCAAGAAAGGCTGTAAAACCCAGCCTTCTAACTACAGACCTATAGGTCTTCTATCTGTTATTAGCAAAACTATGGAGAAATACGTCAATCACGAGAACGAACATATTGCATCCATAACAACTGCAGCAGGAAAGAAATTAGGCTTTCTGTTTAGAGCACGGAAATATTTTAGGCTCGGAGTGCTCGATGCAATACAGAGAAGAGCAGTTTGACTAATAAACGACACCAGTATCACCAAAAACCTAGCCCCATTATCCCTCCGAAGAGCAGTGGCTGATCTTTTCTTGTTTTACCGATACATAAACGGATTTTGCCCAGAAGAACTCCGCTCTATAATGCCTCCACTTGCCAGACCAGCCAGAGCAACGCGACGTGCCAACTCCATGCACCCTTATACTGTTCAGTGTCAGATATCGAGAACGGATCGATTTGATCGTTCCTTCATCCCCAGGGTCTTCAGATTGTGGAACTCCTTACCTTTCCACGTCTTCCCCACTCGTCCTAACTTGCAGGCCTTTAAATCCCAAATTAATAAATTGTCTCTTCTGCCCCAATAGATGTTCTCGGTAAATTTGTATTTAGGTCTATACCTACGAGGACATCCTTAATAAAAAAAAATCTATATTAACCCATAGAGAAAAACACCAAATCAGTATAAGAAAGCAATTAATAAAATAATCCCCTGGTAGATATTTAGCCAAAGCCAAAACCATAGTTTAATTAGCAGTAAATTATTCCTTTAAGAACACGTGTTCAAACCGGTAATGATATAAAATAAAAAACGCAATCTGATTCTGATTCTTGGCTTAATACATACATTGGAATTTGAATTAAAATTAATTAATATCTCCCATTTCCAAAAACACTCTAAGTACGTCTTTAATTCTCGAAATTCATTTTCAAATTAATCAAAGTAACTTTATCCGACTTTATGACAGAGGGAGAAACCAAATTCAAAAGCAAATAAATTTGAAATATAAATAAAGAATTATAATTTTGTGAACTGACAAATTAATTCTCCTGATAACGATCGTTACAATTGTTGTAAATCGATTGCAAATAAATAGTTTTTACTTGAATCAAAGAGTAAATTTATGCTCTATATTCTCTATATTCTACTGAGTGTACTTTTTATATTAATAGACATGTTGTCTTTTGTCATTATTATATTTCTGCACACTAGTACCCACAAAGTCACCAAGAAAAAATCTTTGGTCGGTGTGTGAGATTTGAACACACTAATATTTAATGCTATAGGCGAAAGTCACCAAGTCACCAAGGAAAAATCTTTGGTCGGTGTGTGAGATTTGAACACACTAATATTTAATGCTATGGGCGAAATATGTTGGGACTGAAAATCGTCACAAAAAATGAGTAACGGATCTTTCCTTGGCCTGTTTATTTCTCGTTGCTTCAACTTTCGAGTAGACAACATCTCCTTTCGTATCTTAACTCTCTTATTCACTGCTCCACTTTTGAAAACACCATCAGAATTCATCAAGTTTTAAATACTTTTTTGTTTATTTTAACACACGTATTTTATTAATTTCAGATGAATGCTGAAAGTAATATAACAGAAATGGATCTAGTTAAATATTTAAACGAATACAGATATGAACAAAATCATAGTTTAGGTAACAGTTTTCGAACAAGAGTAGGTTTTGCATCAAATGGCGCATTTCCTAGTTACGAACCAACAGTAAATACAGATCTTCAAATTTTTAATAACAGTACTTTAATACTTGATTCTGGAGGGCAGTACTATGGTAAAAATTAAAAATTTAGATATTTTTCGATGAAATATATTTGTACTATCTGCTTTAAAGGTGGCACCACGGAAGTTACCCGAACTCTTCATTTTGGTGAACCTACAAATGAAATGAAAGAGGCGTACACACGAGTATTAATTGGTCTTATTCAATTATCTTCATTAACATTTCCTAGTGATATGAAAATGGCAGCAGCAGATTCTTTAGCTAGAGCATCTCTATGGGAAGTTGGATTAGATTATAGCCATGAAACTGGTCATGGTATAGGATCTTTTCTAGGTGTGAATGAATGTAAGTAAATACATAAATTTCTATAAAAATATATTGAACGTATTGTTTTGTAGCACCTATTTTGGTACATTTTAACTCCGAAATCAGTGGCCAGCAAACATTTAAACCCGGTTATTTTTTATCTAATGGTAAGTCAATATTTTTTATGATTTTACTACAATTTTACACTGAACAAATTTTTAACCAAATAAACATCATTTTTTAATTAATCTGAATCGTATACATTACCACTAGTATTTAGAGGTATAAGTTTAGCTAAACTTCAAAATACATTTAAATTACAATAGAATAAAATTTGAAATAGAAGCTCAACTCAAAATATTTAGTGGAGATCTACGAGAATTATACCGCATACAATGTGACTAGGACAACTGGTGAGACCTCAAAGTTTTTCTAACATTTAAAATGTACTGCAAATTTCTTATTTCACATTAAAATTTAGTATAGTTATTTATGAAATTATATTTTTGTACAGATATTACTAGTACCACAAAAAAGGTTATTAGTTTTAAAGCTAAGATCAAGTCCCACAAATTATTTCTACAAAATCCATAAGAAGAAACAAAACAGGATAATATAAAGGCTAGAAACATACAACGACACTATTTCCAATTCCAAAAGTCTCTTTGACGCTAGAATGAGAAGGTAATGCCAAACCCTATTGGAAGCTGGTCCTTTTGAACTCCCGCCAAACATATTAATAACAATTTTACAAAAAGTTCGTTCCCTCCATTCACAGCAAATGACGGCTCAATAGTTACGTCCTCCACAGAAAAGGCAGAACTCTTTGCCAAAATATTTTCTTCGAACTCGACACTTAACCCACCGGACGACATGAAACTACCTTGTATTCCACGGGCTCCCCACACAATGAAAAATATCATATTTAGGTATAAGCGTGTGCAAAGAGTCCTTGCTACTCTAAATACCAACAAAGCGAGCGGCCTTGATGAAATACCTGCTTTACTCTTTAAACTCCTAAACTAGCGCCAGTTTTTACTAAGCCATTTCAACTATCATATGATACTGGTATTTTTCCAGAATCCTAGAAAACTGCTCGAGTACAACCAGTCCCCAAGAAAGACCCTGCCCTCTAACTACAGACCCATAGTTCTTCTATCTGTTATTAGCAAAACAATGGAAAAATATGTCAATCACAAGATCCTGAGCTACTTTGAGACACACAACCTTTTAAGTGACAGACAATATGGTTTTCGCCAACAAAGGTCAACAGCCGATAGCATATGTAACTCAAGTCTGGAGAAACTCAAATAGTATCACTAGACATCTCAAAATTATTTGATCAAGTGTGGCATGCAGCTCTTTTGAACAAACTGTGGACTCTCGCCAAACCATTGTAGATGGATATCTAACTTTCTCTCCAACAGGCACATCCAAGTTGCCGTAGATGGACATTCCTCCAACCTCTACAAGGTCCACGCTGGAGTTCCCCAAGGTTCGACTCTAGCTCCTAGTTTATTTGTTTATTCCTATTACACATTAATGATGTACTAGAAGCCACTAATAACCGGATACACGGTTTTGCAGATCATGGCAACCTACACTGTAGATATTCTGGAAGAGGACAGAAGATCCACAACGGCTTCTCTCAATCAAGATTTGAGAACTGTTGACGAGTGGGAAAGAAAGAATCTTGTTAATTTCAACGCTTCCAAGACAAAGACATGTTGCCTATCCAACAAGAGGCAAACAAACGACTCATCCATCACAATGAACGATTAGACACTAATAGCAAGCGACTCCATTACGTTGGTTGGTATAACGATCTCCCAGGACTTATTCTGGAAGGAAGATATTGCATCCATAGCAACTGCAGTAGGAAATAAATTAGGCTTTCTGTTTAGAGCACAGAAATATTTCACTCCATCCAACTTGGCTACTCTTTACAAAGCCCAAATACGACCTAATCTTGAATACTGCTCGCATGTATGCGGTTCGGCAGTTCCGTCAAAGCTCAGAGTTCTTGATGTAATACAGAGAAGAGCAGTTCGACTAATAAACGACACCTTTATCACCAAAAACCTAGCCCCATTGTCCCACCGAAGAGCAGTGTCTGATCGTTCCTTGTTTTACCGATAGATAAACGGATTTTTCTCAGAAGAACTCCGCTCTATAATGCCTCCACTTGCCAGACATGCCAGTGCAACGCGACGTGCCAACTCCATGCACCCTTATACTGTTCAGTGTCAGACATCGAGAACGGATCGATTTGATCGTTCCTTCATCCCCAGGGTCTTCAGATTGTGGAACTCCTTACCTTCCCACGTCTTCCCCACTCGTCCTAACTTGCAATCCTTTAAATCCCAAATTAATAAATTGGCTCTTCTGCCCCAATAGATCTTCCCGGTACATTTGTATTTAGGTCTGTACCTACGAGGACATCCTTAATAAAAAAAATATATTATACAGTAAAATCTTATTGCTTCGGGTTCTAGTTACAACTACAGGAGAGGGGCGGAAATCTCCCGGTCCTAATGAATATTTTTTTATTTTATTTGCTATTCATGGTTTAATGATTCGATAATATTACTTTTAGGTCCTGGTTATTATAGAGATGGAGTATTTGGTGTAAGATTAGAAAATGTTTTACAAGTTGTAGAAAAACCTTGGCTTAAACATATTGACCATACATATCTTGGATTCAAAACTATTACATTTGTTCCTTTTGAGTCTAAATTAATAAAATTGAGCCTATTATCAGTGCAACAGGTATTATATTCTATAGTAGATATTTATTTACTTCTTTAATCGGGGAACTTTTGCCAATAAAATCAAAATAATAGAACGAATGATAAATCAATATTCTGAAAATGACCCTTGCTTTTTATCTTAAAGAAGTAAATATACATATATACAATTATGCCACAAAGAAGTTATAGACAACATTTAAATATCTATAGTAGATGTTCTGGATTTAATGTATTTGTTTTTTAGAAAAAATGGTTAAATACTTATAATGAACAAATCCGGCATTTAGTAGGAGAAGAGTTAAAAAGGCAAAATAGAATGCATGGCTTTTATTGGATGATGGAAAAAACTCAATATATTCCTGAAAATCATTCTTCTAGTATTAAAAGTTTACCATATTTAATTGTAATTTTAAGTATTTTACTTTTCAATTATTTTTAAGAATTAAAAGTTAGCTATAAAAATTTAGTTTTACTTTTATAAAATAACACATTTTTAAATTTCTAGAAAATTTAGGTAACTTTTAAACATACTAAAACCATATTAAAATCTTTAAGTATTTTATTACTCTTTAATTTTGTTAAAAAAATATATGAAAATGGCAAGAGAATTGCTTTTATTCATCCTCATTGAACATCATATTGACAAGATCTGCTTTATCACATTGTTCTCCTTCCAATCTTTGAGGGCCTTCCCATCTTATCAACGTTGGCAGTACTCTAAGCTTTGTTTTGGGGTCTTTCCTAAACGGGCAGTTGGGGTCTTTCCAGCTAAAAAGAAATTTAAGTTAAATTATAAACAAAATTAATTTAAACTTTAATTACAATACCCTCTTCTCTCAACCAGGGATTTAGTACTTATGACGCACTGATACAGCTAAATACTTAAGAATACGAATGCATTTATTTACAAGAAGTATATTATAGATTGATTTAATTTGACGTTTAAATAGAATATTTTATTGAAGATAAAAATAAAAATGGATTAAAACAATTTTATTCAAATAAACTTCCGCCGTAACTTCATCATCTGTAACGACCTAGTGGATCGTTTTTAGTTCAGAAAGCCACCTGACTATTCGAAGAGATTTATTTTAATGTTTTTCGCCGTGATTAAGTGGGAGACAACCAAACCGAAGCTTTCTCGTCGCTTCAACAGTTATTTCGCGTTCATTTTAATATCTGTTTCCATTCGAACAACTCCTCAGTATAAGTAAGTAATTATATCGTTTCAGTTATTAATTTTATTTTATTTTGTTTTTTAAATATATTACTAACACCTAATTTCAAGTAGACACGCTATCCTTAAACATCAGTTTTTTATTTGATCATAGATTGAATAATACCACGTGTATTTAAATTAATTATTTCTCGATAATATGGAGAAACCAGATAGCGATTCTACTTGATTGTAATTCATTAAGAGATGGAGTTTTGATTGCTGATTTCATTATTAGGATGCCACATCTAGAGGAGTCCAAGTAGGAGATATAAATGTTAATTTGACGACGTGTCGAGCCGTCAGCCATTTTGTGGGAAGTTGTCTGACTTATAGATTGTTGAAATTTACCGAAGCCTAATCAATACCATCCCTGGAAGAAATTTAGTTGGATAATATTCCGAAGAGTATTCAGTCCATCCCAAGGAGAAATACCTTTATGGAAACTCTTTGAGGAAACAAAGATAAGAGATTTAATTATTTTTTCGCATTAATTATAAATGTTATTATTGAATGATTTTTTTAATAAATCATTTAAAACTGGTGTTTGAGTGTTATTTGCTTTGTTTTGTACTCTGGCGCCCTGTAATTTTTGTTTGGAAAAAATTGATAAAACTCAGAAAAGAAGCCACGAACTCAATTGAGCTAGCCAAGGGTGATAATCCCATAAAATTATTAAGTTATACATCATAATCAACCTATTGTGAGCACAGCCCACTAGTTGAATCTATCCTGTGATCCAGTTGACCTCAAGTAAGCTTTTACTTTATATTGAAGAATATTTTTCTGTAGAACAGTTTGTCACAGGAGTACATCATCTTCATGAAGAATATGACGAAGCTCTAAAATTTTTTCAATTCGAATAAATGAATCTGGGGATGATAAATCATCTTTGTATATGATATTAATGCCTTTATTTCTAAACAGATCCAAAACAATTTCAGCCTTTGGCAGATATGAGTGGGACTCACTACCTAAAGATGATTACAAAAATAACGCGACAGCTCCAGTAAAATTCGGCAATGTGGGGATATACGCCGACGATCTCCGATCGGCGCGCGCCGCAGCGCCTCCAGTCGGAGAATTCTAGTACTATTCAATTGCTTAGCGGATTTCGTGTGCGGTGCTTGTTAGTCCAAGAGCCATCTTCACAAAACCTCTCGAACTGGGTAATCGGTAGCGTTCGAGTCGACGGTAAAGATAGGTGGGGAAACCTGAGCTGTCGCGTTAATTTTGAAATCGTCTCTACCTACTATATAATCTCTGTTAATTACGGTCACTAGACAGGAGAAGAAACGGAAGCTATGTTGTTGTAAGTAAGAGACTAATTGGCAAATAATATACTAAGGAAATATTTCCCGTTTTGTATACCGACCTTTATAGCTTTTGTTAAATGTAGTTAATAATTTCCATTTTATCGAATCTCCATATTTTTTACCTGGAATGATAAATGGAATAGAATCGCAGAATAACTGGACGAAATAAAAAGATTTTCTTATTTGCTTTAAGCAGCAAAGCCTCCACGACCGGCACTACGTTTGTTGTTTCGTGAGTACTTTTGTATCTATGTATTTGTAAAGTATACCGTTAATTAATCAAAAAGCAATACGATTTTAAAGTTCCATCTCCAAAAAAGCAAGTTTCTTCTGTCAACAGATGTTCTGCGTTGAAAAATGTCAGAATACGATCTTCTCACTACCCAAAAGAAGGAAATCGCAAAATTTCTGGTGAATAATAATAGTTTGAGATGAAATTTGTTGTTTTCTCGAGCATGGTGTCTTGTATTATATAACGAATGTTTGACTGACGAAAAACTGGTTATTTCGGTAACAAAATATAAACCTTTGTTTTGAACATTTGTTATTTCTTTTTGATATATTTGGGGTATTGCTGCAAAATTATCCCTGGCTCTTTTCTTGCTCTTAAAAATACATAGCTGGACTTCATTTTTGGCTTTATTAGGCTTGCACGTGTGACCGCTGGCTTTGTGTATAATTGTAATCTTTGGGATGGTTGTAATTTTTTCAGAACATGTACGTGAAGAACATCTCCGTCTTTATACTCAGGTTCTTATAAATTTTTAGTTTGAATTTACCCTTATCCAAGGTATAAGATCACGGTTTTCCCCTTTTCGATTTAATTACTTAAATTCCATATTGAAATTCTTTCAATAACTAAAGTTGAACAGAACGGAATTTGTATAAATAGTATATTGTGTGGAAAGGGGTGAAACAAGACGATTTCTGACCCGGTCAGAAATCGTCTTTGTTTCGTCCCGTGCCACACACTATATTTTTCATATGCATTAAAACAGCAAATTTTGATCTCTGTAGCCAGTCGAAGTAAGACTATTTCAGACCAATGCAACTGTCAGTCAGAAACATTCTGACAGACTTGAAATAATGACATTTGTTTCTGACTGACAGTTGCATTGGTCTGAAATAGTCTTATTTCGACTGGCAAAACAGAGATCAAAACTAGCTGTTTCAATGCATGTGATATGAAAAAACTATTCTTATAATAATGTTAAAATAATTATATACCTAAGTAATTTTTCTAAATGTACTTCAGAACAAATTCATAAGATATAGATATAGAAAAAAGGAGTCTACAAAACGGGAATGGCCATATACCATTTAGATATTGGTAGACGAAATAGGAACAAAACAGGTAACAGTGATCAATCGGCGAAACGGGAATATACGGTTTACACTACTTATTACAATGGCATGTATTAATAAGAATAAAAACATCGCAGAGCGTTTTTTGACTGATATTCGAAGTCTTCCTATTGCTACGATAGATTTTTGCGTTCATTTTAATATCTGTCTCCTTCGTGCTAACTACTCCTCAATCACAAGTAAGTTAATTTTATTGTTTCAGTCAATAATTTTATTTGTATAAATTTCTCAAATTGACGTGATTTTTTTAAATATTACTAACATCTAATTTCAAGTAGTTTCACTTTCGCCAAACACCAGTTTTTGTGATCATTGATTGAATTTACACGTGTATTTAAAATTAATTTATTCTCAATAATATGGAAAAACCAGAAAGTGATTCTACTTGATTGTAATTCATTAAGGGATGGAATTCTGATTATTAGGGTTATTGCCACATTTGTGAGGAGAAATACGTAGGAGCTAATAATTTTATTTGGAGGCGATCTCGAGCTGTCCGCCATTTTGAGGAACGAAAGCCGAATTTCGAATTAAATCCCAGTTCATCCCAGGAAGAAATTTATTTTTAAATTACCGAAGACTATTCAGTTCATCCCAGGAAGAAATTTATTTTGAAATTACCGAAGATGAGTTTAAATTAATACTAAAATTTAATTTTGATTTTACTGTCTTTTTTAAAATAAATCATTTAAACTGGAGTTTGAGTGTTATTTGCTTGTTTGTACTCTGGCGCCCTATTATTTTATGTTTGGGAAGGACTGGTAAAACTCAGAAAAGAAGCCACAACTCAATTGAGCTAGCTAGGGGATATAATCCCTTCAGTGGGAATTTATGTTGGTGTAAAGTTCTTTTGTAGTATTAAATTTAGGCCGCCACATATCTTCGACCAAATACAATTCCTCATATCCCTTTTAATCTTGAACCACTGCGATTCTAAATTTTCATCACAAGAATCCCAAATTTTTACTTTTGCGATGAACTGCTCTTCTACGAGTATAGTTTTTATTCTGACTCGGGAGACGTAACATCTGCAATGAGTAACTGTTTTAAATTATGAATATTTATACTTTTTACAAGTATCAGGAATTGTTTAGTTTTTTACAGTTCGTCATAGTTCTTTAATCATTTATTTAAAAGAATATGATTGTTTATATACTATTACAATCTGCAATGAGTAACTGTTTTAAATTATAAATATTTAAACCTTTTATAAGTATTAGCGATTGTTTTGATTCTTAAACTTCGTCATAGTTCTTTAATCACTTATTTAAATGAATAAGATTGTTTATATACTATTTAAAAGTACAAGGGATATTTTTTGATTCTTGAAGTACGCGATAATCCTTTAATCACTTGATTTTGTCCATAATTACTTACAAATAATTGTAGTTACATCAATAAATAACATCATTAAAATAAAATTAAAATGATTGTGAATTGAAACTATAAAATAATAGATACTCATTAACTTCTGACTAAAAATGGCATTAGGTGAGTAAATTTATAATAAACCAATTAAGTTTACATATCGATATATTTTTAATTTTTATTTTGGATTATTAAGACAAATTTGAATAAAATAAAAAAATATATATTTCATATTCAAATATTTTCTAGCTTGCTTTAGTTAGATATGCTCCCTGCCGGTTGACTGTAATTAACAGGGGTTTTATCGGAGGTAGTAAGTCCCACCCGTATCGGCCAGAGCCAAATTTTAGATTAGTACAATGACATTGAATCACACAATACTGCACCAAAGACCTCAAGGGGGTGTTCACAATCCAGGGGATAGGCTATATATTTTATACAGGTTATATTTAAAAACAGCAGAGGAGTTAGATTCCCAAGGTCAGGTATGAAAAAAACAGGTAAACTAGGCGCAGTGTAACTGCAAGTGCTCGACGCCAGCTACTGTCCCTCTCCACTTCTCGTATGTTAGATCGTAGTCACCGCTATTGTCACATACGATGATAGTATAGTTTTACCCTACAAAATAATTTCTAAGCTTTTTATTGTTGTTTTGTATCTCATTTGCTAGGTCAAAGTTGGATCTCGGAGCGACCTTGAATAGTTTAATTTTTATTCTCACGTAGAATATTTTTTTTTTCAAACTTTTGAAACTTCCAAACAGATTTTTTAATGTTTAAATATCAATAAGCATATCGGCTTTATTTTTATAATATGTGTAATTAACTTTACTTCAAAAACCCTTTTTTTTTTTAATTTTTATACTTTAGTCTTTAGTTGGTTCTTGACATATTTGTTTTACAGTAAATGTATTTTCGAAGGGCAAATTGAAGGCATTTTTCAATCAAGTCAAACACTTCAAGAATTGTCTTAACTATTGTGAATTGACTTATCAACAGTAGGAAAACGTCTGGGCCTGATCCACAAAGACATTGGGTCTCATATGAATTGAAACCAAGGGACAATGCGAGACGTTTTGTTGTGACTGCTGTATCAAAGAAAATGTTTTTTGCATCAAATTGTCACAGGTGATGAAACATTACAACAATTCGAAGCGTAGACAGTCATAGGTTAAACCTGGCTTATCATCAACAAAGCCGAATATCTATGGTTCTAAGCTTCTGCTCTGAGTTTGGTGGGATCAGAAGGGTGTGATTTATTATTAACTGATGAACCGTGTGGAGACAGAACTGGGAATCGCTATCGATGCGCTTGAGTCGTGCATTAAAAAAGAAACGACCGGAATACTCTAAAAGACACGACAAAATCATTTTGTAGAATCTTTAGCGTACGCAAGTATTAACTAAGGTACACTAAAGCTACGGATAGGTACTCGTCGTGGGTCTGGGTTAGCCTACGCTATCGACGTCTAGCTAGTAGCGTATGCATTGGTGCCGCTAAATAGACTCATAAATAAATGAATCACAAAAGTTATTTGTTTATCTTTATTTCATATCATAGTTCGCGAAAGAAACTCTCGATATTAAAGGGATGCGAATGCAAAAAGTTTAATAAAGAGAGACCTATACTGTTATGCGCTTTTTTTAAATGTATAACATTGTAAAATAACTTGTCACATAGAATGAAATAGTTTTCAACTTTAACATTTCTCTATTAAAAAAATAAAAAAATGTGACTAATCAGTTTTGCCTGTGTGGTCTTGAATTCTTGGTTATTTAAAATTTAATTTACATTCGTACAATATAGGTGTTTTTTTTTCTTAAAAATTGGGGATTTTCCTAAACAAATCCCACTTTTTAATTGTAATCATACGATTAGTAATTAAATATTGGTTTAGTCTAGTAAGTAAATATAAATATAACATATCAAATATGTTTACAAACATTTATGATACGATTATATTTAAATATTTGAAACATGATAAAATACAAAATTTAGAATAACTAGAGATAAAACGAATGATGCAAGTCACTCTCGTATTATATAAAAGCTTATTAAGCAAAGTCATTCTATCCTCTAATTACCAATGTTCTTTAATATAAACAGTAAAAAATATTTCTCATTTATTATAGAGGTATTATCAGTGTGTATCTTTAATAAATGATACCCTCTCGATAATTTTACAGACCTTGAAATATCAACTTTCTAAACATTTTTATAACTGAAATAATTAAAATTATAATAATATAAATAAAATGGGCTATGTTTGAATTCCGGATCCTTCTAAACACGTCTGACCGCGCAGGTCTCTGCGCATTGAAATAAAAACCCAAATTCACCTCATTTCTGCGCGAGAAATTCAAATTTCCATGCATTGTTGCCCGATTAATTGTATATCTGTAATAATCGGAAACCTGTAAAAATACTGAAATACCATAAAACATGTTATTCTAGTAAGTTATAGTAAAGCATAAAAACTTACGGATTTTCTTGTTCTGTCCATGACTCTAAATTGACGTGTTAGGTAGAATGTTTTGTAAACAAACATGTTGGTTAGAATTTCTGTATTCTGAGAAAGTATGTTGAAAACTTTTAAAAATATTCTGATTTTAGTGTTAAAGTTTTGTTTGTTCTCTTTGTTTAATTAATATCATGTTAGATAGAAAACGAATATACATACACAAAATTTGTGATCACAATCAAAGATTTTGATTGTTTGTTGATCGTTTTATTTATTGGATAAAATTAAATAAAATAAATTACGAATTAATCATGAAATTTAAAAGCTATTTTTAAAATTATAGTCAGATATTTAAAACTATTTTTTGGATCAATAATGGTCAGCCATGTCGTAGGTAAAGTGTAATATTTAAAAACTGTTTATAGTCTTAAAAAAAAAGCAATATTATAATAAAATTAATTAAATTAAAATCAGCGATTTATCAATGTGGCTATTTGAAAAAAATAATGAGTATATTCTTGAGAGTAAAGGACTCATTACAATAGTCTAAAAAATAGATTTTTTTGTTTACTTATAAATGAATACGAATATCGGAAATTATAATGAACTCAAAAGTGATCTGTTGTAATAGTAATCTAACTTTAATTTATTAATCTATTTACAACGCCTGTTATAGTAACTGAAATTTAATAATTACAGTTTCCAAAAATAAAAAACAAAATGAATGTAACAATGTTTAATTTACAAAATAAATAAAAGTTAAAAATATTAAAAATATAACGTTTTATTTTTACCATATTTTGTAAAACTATTTTTTTTCTGAATAAACGTATTAAAAAGTCATAAAATAAATCTTTTTTGTACATATTAGGTATACAAGACATTTCACAATTCATCAAAGATTTGTTAAACTTGATACATTGAAATTAAAACTATTCCAGTCTACAATTCTTATTCCATAAAATATGTTTTTCCAAAATAACTAATATAACAAATTTCGAACACCATCTGACATATCGAAAATTCATGATTTTTAAATATGGTTCGAAAAAGGTATATGCGTTTAAAATAAATTGAACGCGGGTGATTTAAACCCTACTGGCTAAAATATTGTATCAGGTATTTTATCTTATAAAAATACAAAATATTTTCAGTTTTTTTACTATATTTACAATCATATCTACCTAATGTGTTTCAGTTGGTGAAGTATAAATAAATGAAACTATCTTCGAAAATTCTATTAATGTGCTAATCACTTACTCTTATTTAATCCTATCCACGTAAAGTATCTAAAATGTTTATAATGAGATATCATAGATTTACTTGAAATTTTGAAACCCAAATGTATTGTATTGTCAACTAACTTAGACCGAGGCCACAAGGATCTGAGGGAATAACAAAGGGGTTATTTTTATCAAGTTGTTTTACCCGTTTAGCTATGAGACAACAAATACACGATTTTATATTATATATTTAAATTTATTATACATAATTTATATTTAATTTATATAATATATATAATAAATTATTAATAAATTATATAATAAATTTATATTAAATAACGTTAGCGCAACATTTAAATCATTTAAATGTTAGCGCCCTTGGTAGGGCACAATAAGTGTCAAAACTATCACTATCCGCATCCGGTAGAAAGAGAAATTTGATGTGATATTAAAATATGTACGAATGATCTATGCCACAATAATAACATTGTTCTTCCTTCTATATGATCTATATTTTACTGAATATTTCATCGATTCTAATATTTTATGGCCATAACAACAAATATACCTATATAAAATAAAGCAATTTTTTTAAAACATGCAAAGAGAATAAAAACTGGTATGTAGTAGGTAATAGTGCTCGTTTAAAACATTCGCAAGTTGTCCAAGTCCACTGTAAATTTGAATGCGAGATTTGACAACAGCGCTCGAAATAGTACATACATTTTGAATTCACGTGGTCATGCGCATAACACTAGGATCCCAAAATCAAATCTTACCATAAAATGTTACTTACACTTCTCTCTCTCCTACCTCAACGCGTATAAAATGGGAATTTGGATCAGTTTTTTCTAATTCTTTGTCTATAACTGGCCAAGCTAAAAATAATTTCAAATGTAAAAAATCACAATTATTGATGTATCATTTACTTAAACGAAATTCTAGTACTCCCGATTCCTATGAAATTTAACAGAAATAAAGGAAAAATTATAGTTTATAATGTAGTTTAAATTTTTACAATAACTTTAAAACTGATAGATATATTTTAAATTATTTATCAAATTGCTTTGATTTTGAACCAATAAATAATTATACGAAAACGTTTTTACCCACAAAACCGTTTGTTTTATAGGTATCTGCAATAGTTTGAATTGTTGTAATTTTATATGTAGATTGCTTAACCTCACTTATACATATTATACAGTATATAATCACTTACCCTTAGCGCAATAAATACACCAACTTTGTCCATCGTCTTTTCTGATACTTGAAAATAGTACATGAACTTTTTGTCCTTGGCTATCGAAGCTTTTAAAAAACTCTTTAAATTTATCATATCCATGAATCACGTGAAGTTGGACCATTTTTGTAGAAGTACGACTATATCCACGTACAAAATGTATCATTCACTTTTACTGATTACTTTGATAATAAGTATCACTCCAACTCTTGCTATTTGTAGTTAAATTGTTGAATGAAACATACTCACATACTCATATTAATGAAAAATGATTAATATCAAAAATGACAGTTGACTTAAATCACGTGACATGAACCTCTTGTTTTACATTACCAAAGGCGGAACGTCGAGTAGGGCTATAGTTCAGTTTTTTAATTTAAAAAGAATCAATTACTTTTTAAATAAAAGTAGTTCACATAATTTTAAAAAAACGGAGACTATTTACTTGGGTAGTAAGTCATAAAATAAAATAAAAATTTTATTACCCCATTATCTGTGAGTGTGAAGTATAGGTTACTGTACTGGTAATATTTTCTAGCGCCAAAGCATCTTTAATTTATAACTCTTAAATTTAACTATTTTTCTGTTGCGTAAGAATAACCTAAAATAACTACGTGGATGTAAAATTTATTTGTAAATAAAGTCGAAAACAAAATAGTGATCCATGACAAACATTTATGCCTTCTACACAAGGACCAACTCCAAAGAAACTATTAACTAATTTGTGACTCAACTGTAAACTAATTAATAAATTACTAAATGTGTCTCCACTCTTCACACAGAGGCTATTCAGAAGTGACTGCAGTCACTTATCAGTATATCTAGTTTTGTCATGGAGGTTTGACGATTCCAGTGATGAAAAATATATTTCTTTGTTAACAAAACAAAGTAGGTTTAGTATTAATGTATGTATGTATGTAATTAAAACTTGTACAAGAGATTTAATTTGTACAAACAATCACTAATATCGTAGTAGTACTTCCGAGAAATATTATCATGTATTTTTCCGCTGTAACCTGTAGAGTGTGCAGTTGTGTCACTCCAACATGTTCAGCTACTTGTAAAACGCGTTCAGCTTGAATATAAATGATATGTGAAGGGGTTGAAGCTAATGAGGGATTTGTACATTTCGATGGAAGTGGACTGGCTGATAAAATATCATCAAAAGTGTATAAAGTTTTTCGCTTAATGTTAACACACGATAAATTTCTATTAACGCGATATTTAATAAGACCTAACCATCAGCGAGTACTATATAATATTAAAAGGATTTATTACTACAGGTTGAGTAGTGCTCAAACACCGATTGAATGAGTATTTGGCATGGTATGTAAAAAGTTTGTAGTTTTAAATGGTCCTATTCGTATCCGAAATAAACAAAAGGCAGCACAATTATGTACGGAGATGAGAAGGGAATCCATATTTGCCACCTGATTACTAAACTGAATCCTCGACGCTGTAGAAATTGTTCACAAAACATTATAAAATAAGCAGTAATTCTGCCTCACCACTGCTCGGAAAATATTTAGCTAACTACTTTCTTACTACTCCACAATCTTTACCCTGGCAGCTGAAATATGCTACTTACTGATTAAAATGCACTTCATCTTACAAATAAATGTTAAAAAAATAATAGATAGGTACTACTTTTGCTACTTTATTCCATGTTCTTTCTGTTTCTTCGTTTCTGCAATATCCAGGAAGTTTAAAATTGTATAATTCCGGGAACATTTCAACTTCATCCACTAATTTGAGATTTATTTCTTGATCAAATGATCAAATATTCAAACCCTAAGAAATTAGTAACTCAAATCACGAGCAGCCCGACATGTTGGGATAACTGCCAGGGAAATATGCAAGCATACATATATATATATATATATATATATATATATATATATATATATATATATATATATGCATATTATTTGTGTGATATATACAAGTATGTATGTGCATTTATTTGAAAAAAATATGCACCTTGTAAACCGTTCAAATATAATACAATATTTTAATATTCTCTATATGTTTTTGTGGTATTAAATGTATATATGAATTTTTATTATAAAAAGAACAAATCTTTCAAACAATTACTTTATTAAATTAAAAAAAGAGTGTGCGTGTAACCTTTACGCGCGATTGAAGTAAAACTTGTTGACGTACGTATCGGAAAATAAATATTTAATTACAATTCAATTATATTTATAACTCTATACTTTACAAAAAATGACATGTTATATTTATATTATTCATTAGAAATAGAAATTTGAAAGTTATCATTATTTGTTATATATGAAATAATAGGTTTATAATAACTAAAATGTGAAACATAGATTTTACTCTCTAAATACCATTAATGTATTTGAAACCGTTTGAAAATTTTGAAAATTTCATAAATAAATTTTGAAAATTTAAGCTAGTTATATGTTAAGAAACTGTTAATGTGTGATAAATAATGTAAACTCAGCGAATCCGCATTCTTTGTTACTTTTCTGTATTTTATAATAATTTTTTTCATTCTCTGTTTGCATTTCTAATCGTACACTTCGTTCAATTGTAAAAATAAAGTTTTTAAAAAATTAGTTTACGGATTAATTTTCTTAACTGGCGCAGTCAGTAGGATTAACGACGTATTGAAAAGCCGCGGTATCGATAACCGATTTTCAAGTTACGGCGAGTTTTAACTCTTCACGTTAATCCGAACCATTTTTGGAACGAGTGCTTGGAAGTTGCAGGGAATCACAAGGGTGGTAAGTACCGAGTTCGTTTTCACCCCTTCTCCGCTTGAGAAATTTAGAATAGGTAATTAGCAATTAAGCAACTGATTTTTAATTTAAAAGAATTTAAAGTTTATTTAATAAATAAATACATATAAAACTTTAATAAAAAATTATTCTATGAACGATACTGATATCGAAACACTAGTTTCTAATTTTGATAAATCATTAAAAGTTAGAGAAACCATGCCTAACGAAATTAACGTAAGCATGTTGAAATTATATGTGGATATTATTCCATGTTACGATGGAAATCCATTAATGCTAACTAAATTCGTGTCTTAGTGCGATTTTTTAGTTAATACGTATAAGCAATCGAATGATATCATTTTGCAACAATATTTAATTAAAGTTATTCAATCAAAATTAATCGACAGAGCTCATTTGTTAGTTGGTTCTCGAACGGAACTTAATTCCTGGGACCAAATTAAAAGTGCATTAAATGTTTGCTTTGGAGATAAACGAAGTTTAGAATGTTTAGAACAAGATTTGCTAATGGCACGGCCATATAAAAATGAACAACCATTACAATTTGCAAAACGCTTGCAAGTTCTAAGGAGCCATTTATTCGAAAAAATTAATAGTTTTAAAAATACCGAAATGAATGAAGCCGGTAAAGAAATTCATAGACGACAGTGACGACAATACGAACAAATGACTCTAAGAACGTTACTAAGAAGTTTAACTGGTCAGCTACAAACTATAATAAGACTTAAGAACCCTAACAACCTTGAAATTGCGATAAATTACTTAATTGAAGAAGACAACTTCTTTTACACTCAAAATAATTTAAGGACCCAACCAAGTTTACCCGATAAAATCAATCTAAATAATTCAAATAAACAAAATCAATTATTATCTTACAGACCTTTGCAGAGATTTAACACACCCCATCAATACGCAAACGAAACTTTCCAACAACCCTCTACTTCGAACCCTCAACCCGTTAACAATTTCCAACAGAATTTTACTCCTAACTATCAGGCATATCCAAATTGGCATAATCGATATAATAACAACCAAAATAACTTTCCTTGTCAACCAATTCCAATACAATCCATACCGGTTAAACGTAACTACCCCACCAATAGACAGGTTTTCGGTCCCCCGAAAAACGTTTTCGCCCCTACGGACAAACCATCCGATTTTGACCCTCAACCAATGTCAACTACGTCTCGAAATACTTTTAGGTCTAATAACAACGCTAAAAGAAATTTCACTTCTGAAGAGCTATTTCAAATTAATTATTCAGAACACGAAAAACTTTATCAAGACGAATTTAATATTAATAGCCAATTCGATGATGATTATCCGAACGATAAAATCATAGGTCCAATACAGTACGAAAGTGAAGACCCAACTCTAGCCCAACCGCAAGACGAAACTGACTTTGGACAAAATAACCATAAATTTTTGGGACACGGGCCTACAGAACCAAATAACATAAATGAAATATTTTCTGACTTCTTTTCTCGCGATCTACCCTACCTCGAAATTAAAAATCCTCCAATTAAACTGCTCATAGATACTGGCTCTATGAATTCTCTTCTGAATCCAGCAATAGCCGAAAGGTACTTTTCCCATAACATGTATCCGTCAACGTCAATAATAAAAACCGCGACAGGCGAAAATGAATCTAAATTTAAAGCTGAAATATCGGCATTTCCCGAATTAAAATCTGCAGCAAAACTTAATTTCATTCTATATAAATTTCATAATCAATTCGATGGTTTAATAGGGCTTAATGATTTGAGAAAATTAAATCTTGTCATAGATTTTAACGAAAATGTGCTTAAAAATAATGTTGTAGAAATTCCTATTTTTTATAAACTAGACCAGTCGAAACACCTGATATCGGAAGACGCCAACGAGGTCATTGCTGTTAAAGTTCCCATAGATTACGTCGGCGACGGTGATATAATAGTACCAGAGATGAAACTCGATCAACTTTATTTCCCAGAAACTTTAACATACGCTAAACACGGTTTTGCGAAAACGGAGATTAGAAATAACACGAATAAAAGAATTAACTTGACATTAGATAAGCCTATAAATGTTACCGTTCTTACAGAATTTCCTAAACAAAATTACGAATTTTATACAATCGAAAATATTCTTCCCATACCCAATAATAAAATGAATTATAACAATAAAAACGAGATTAACATGACCGAGAACAGTGACAATGAATCAATGATAGTTAACACGGGAAACATAAATTACGATATCCATAACTATCTACAGAACTTGTTTGAAGAAATAGAAACTGAAGATGACTTACAGAACACAATAACTGACGAAGACAAACAATCCTTTTTAGAATTTATTGACAACATTGACAATCAAAATCTCAACACTGTAGAAAATGTTACCGAAACTCTTAACAAAAACACCGAACACTTACCAATTAGTGAACACATACAAAATCAAGACAACGACGACGAGACAGTACACTCCGCTGCCGAAAACCCTATTCTTGAAATCCCCTTTACCGAACACTGTACCAACTCTTATAATAATCAAATAATCATTAAACAAGGAAAAGCTAATTCTTTTCATACAAGTATCAGCCAACATTTTGGTAGTAAAACACGAATTACTGCACATTTGACAAATAGTAAAGACAAATTAACTTACGAAATAATTAACTTATTTCAAGACTACGTAGATCCCAATAAATTGTACTGCATTCATATTAAAGAATTGACTTTAGATCTAGTTCCTATAGTAATTACAACTCTTCAAAATACATTCAAAAACCACGCCTACAAATTAATAATCTCCCGAAAATTAGTAGTCGACATAGAAGATCCAGACGAACAGTACAATATTCTAAAATATCATCATGAGACTAAAACTTGCCACCGAGGTATAAACGAGACAACTGAAGCTCTAAAAAATAAGTATTATTGGCCGAACGCTAAATCTGATATCACAAAATATATAAACGCTTGTCATATTTGCCAGGAAGCCAAATACGATAGACATCCTCCTAGATTAAAATTTGCTCTTACGATTACACCTTCGAAACTATTTGAGGTAATACATATTGACGTATTTCAAGTTTGCAAAACAAAATTTTTGACAATACTCGACTCCTTTTCGAAATACGGACAAGCCTACCTAATAGAACCAAATTTAAGTGCGATAAATATCCTAGAAGGATTAAGTAATTTTATTTCCCACTTTGGTGTTCCTCAAGCTATCACCTGCGACAGCGGTACTGAATTCAAATGCGAATTAGTCAAAGAATTTTGTAAATTACATAAAATTCGATTGCATTTCACAACACCAAGAAATTCTACAAGCAACAGCCCGGTAGAAAGATTTCATCTCTCCCTTTTAGAAAACATAAGAGTCCTAAAATTACAGTATCCCCAAACGACGATAAAACAACTTGTTCATTTTGCTGTGATAGGCTATAATTCATCAATTCATAGTGTTACAAAATGCAAACCCTACGACATTATCCTTGGAGACACCAAAGCTTTAGATCCTTTTGATTTGACAGACGAACAAATAATAAACGACTACATATCAGACAGGAAAATTAGGCTTGAAAATATATACAACATTAAAAATCGAACTCAAGTGCAAAAAGAGAAAATAATAGAATCGCGAAATGAATCACGCGAAGAACCTCCGACTTACGAAGAAGGACAAGACATATTCATTACAAATAGGGAAGCTGGACGTAATAAATCGAAACCCCGACATATTAGAGCATCCCTTAGTAAAGACTTAGGAAATAAAGTAGTAACTAGTAAAAAACTAGTTTTGCATAAATCCAAAGTAAAACGACCAAAATCTACTAATAAAACTTCTTTGCAGGAGAAAAATGGAAACCCAAAGGACACTGACATATCTAATATTAATCCTTCCACATCTTAATACCATAAGTAGTGACGTAGAAATTATAAACTTAAGTACTCCCCTTTTACCCTTAGAATTAGGAGAAACGAAGTTGATTGAAACTAAGCATACTTTTATCCACTATATTGAAACTAATCTATTAGCTGCGCAAATTAACAACACCAAATCATTTTATCAAAAAATAGTCATTATCGCAAATCATAAAAAGCTCTTACACGAATCTCAAGAAATACATTATTTACTATCACACACCGAATATCTTATTAATATGGCAAACACTAAGTTAAATAATCTTTTACCTACAAATAGATTTAAGAGAGGCCTTATAGATGGCATTGGAACCGCAAGTAAATGGTTATTTGGCACTTTAGATCATGACGATGAAATTCGATACGATGAACAAATTCGACAACTCACTCAAAATCAAAAATCTCTCTATCAAGAGCTAAACCTCCAAACTTCCTTAAGTAAACATTTAATTCAACATTATAATAAAACTATAACTGATCTTCGAGACAATCAATTGTTAATCAAGGGTAAACTAAATCAATTAACTGAAAAAATCAATAATTTCACTGACGATATCTACACTTCAAAACGCTTTGGATCAAGTAATACTAAATTGTCAGAATTTAATTAACTTTTTAGATAACTTGGAAAATGCGATTATATTTGGACAATCAGGAAAATTGCATACAGCTATTTTAAACATTGACCAACTACATACTTTAGTAAAATACGCAGAAAAGATGTATAAAAATAGAATTCATAAATTTAATAACTTATATAACTATTATCAATTAATAGGTGTTCAGATATCCGTAAGCCAATCTAAAATAATTTTCGTTTTGCATTTACCTATTCTAAACGAAAATATCTACCATATGTTTCAAATCATTGGCCTTCCTTACCAAAATTCCATAATTATTCCAAAACACCCTTACCTTATACTCGGTACGCAAGACTACCAGTACGAGCTAGAACCCTGCCCAGCAGTGGAGCGAGTTTATTTCTGTACACAAAAAGATAAAATTACAACAGATGACTGCATCATACCATTGATACAAGCGAATAAACCAAACTGCAGAGCCGAAGAAGCAATGTTGGACCACCCAATTGTTGAACAATTAAATGATAGATTCATATTATTATTACCAGCCGATAAAACCATTAAAACTGAGTCACACTGCGAAAAATCCAGAGTTTTCGAGACTAGAAGTAACACCCTGCTCAAGTTACCCAAAAACTGCACGGTCATTGTAAACAATATTACTTTCACCAACTTAGAGGACAACATCCGGGGCAACCCACTAATTTTGCCTGAACTGAAAATCGAAGAAGAATACAAGATAGAACATTCCAGTAATCCAATACTAAAATTAAAATCTATCAATACTAAATCAATTCAAGAACTGAAATCAGAAGCTAATTCGATTCAATATAGTAACCCAATTCACCCTATCGTTTGGAATACGCCTAGTTTACTCATTGTTCTACTGGTCACTGGAACTGTAATTATTGTTTAGTATTGTAGGAAGAGCCACCCCAAGAAAGAAGAGACCACAGAAGAAAACCACCCGAGTTCATCCGTAGTGTTTTCTCTTAAGGAGGGAGGAGTTATATGTTAAGAAACTGTTAATGTGTGATAAATAATGTAAACTCAGCGAATCCGCATTCTTTGTTACTTTTCTGTATTTTATAATAATTTTTTCATTCTCTGTTTGCCTTTCTAATCGTACACTTCGTTCAATTGTAAAAATAAAGTTTTAAAAAAATTAGTTTACGGATTAATTTTCTTAACTAGCTCCTCCCATAGCTGAAATCACACCGTTACTTCCATCAGAATCTTCCGTTAGAATCTAACGTTAGAGTTACCCCTAGTCGCGCCTAAAAAAGTTTTGCTTCAATAATAGGTAAACAATATTAAAAATATACACACATTACGTTTAGAATGTGTGATTTTGTAGCTGTATCTACCTTATTGTAATACAACACAAGAGCCTTCGATAGTTAGATAACCATTTCATTTTGTAGCATTTTATAGCATATTCCATAAAATTTAAAATCCTGAGTTGAGTTTGTTTTCTTCAGTTCTACGAAGGATATGTTATTGCTGGTAAAAGATCAGCCATCCTGACTAGTGGTTTTATGGCCTTTATGGCTACCTAACCAAACCTAAAATAAGTATAAGCAAGTGTTAAAACATTTCGAATATTATTATTTTATGAACAAAAACGTGCAACATGCTTCTTTGCTTAACATAAAGCTTCCCTATAAATAATTATTTATTTACTATCATAATATGTATGTATGTATATAAACTTACTTAATCAAATCATAATGAATGTCGCTGTCTCGTCTTTTTTTAATTTTCATTTTTCTTCAAAGCTTTCTGGCGCTTATAATATGCCCTTTGACGTTCACAATTTCTTTTTCTTTTTAGCTCTTTAAGTCTATAAAACGAAAATAGCTAGGTATAAATAATAGGTATAAATAATTAGGTATAAATAGTGTAATTACACACCAAAAATAAAATGTATGCATATAGAGTAGGTACTCACTCAGGCTTAGTTCAGATGTAACGTGCGTTAACGCACGTTTTTGAACCGCACGTTTAGATGTCATAGTGTTTATTTACAAACAACCACATGAACGCACAAAAACGGACGTTACCGTGCGGTACCGCAAGCTTACGCAAAAAATCTCAAGACGTTTTCAAACTGACGTTTCACTTGCGGTTTGAAAGATCAACAAAACAATATTGTTGTTCAGTTGTACGCACGTTTCTGCAGTTATCACATGGTTTTTACATAGACATCGTTTTGGTTTTATAGTGAAATTGAATATCTGACAGCGTTGGGAGATGCGAGTTCATTCCGGATGTATTCTAACAACTCAAATGATTTGATAGACATTCTGAAGTAGCTAAAGAATCTACATTCATTTGTTCTAAGTATATATATATATTGCAAATAAACTTTTTTAGAGTCTGTTTTGCAAAACTGGGTGAACCCAATATCTCCGTTTTCTGGTATTTTTATTTTTCTTAAAAGATAACCACCAAATAATTGCTTCTTCCACGTCCATCTTCCAGGCTCCAGTGAATACGACTATAATCGCACCGCACGTTCGATTGTCATTTGAACTCCTCGTAATTTAAACGTGCGTTAACGCACGTTGCATCTGAACTTAGCCTCATTTTCATTTAATATTTTTTTATCACTTTCTTCATTAATAAATCCACTTTGTTTATTCATATTTAAAACAAACACTTTATACACAAATTTAAACTATTTACCACCAATGTATTTTGGTTGACAAGCTGTCAATTCATACAATTACAGATTTAATGTTATTTTAATGTAGTAGACAGAATCGTGTTAGGTATTTTGAATCAGGTTTTGTTTCCGGTACGTGGTACATTAGAATGACGTCACGTCCGTTAGATTTACTGATTTACCCATAGTGTCGCTAAAGAAGTTTTACTTCAATAAATCTATACATGATTATTTTTCCGAAATCGCTTGGAAATTTCTAGTTTCTCGGATCAAATTCAAGCCGCAAAATAAACTATTCTTGTATTTTAGTCCGTTGCTGGGCAACAAACTTTTCCGTACTCCTTACTGTACGGGAATGATCCATAAAACGTTTATAAGCAAATTCATATTTTGCTTGGATTTATTTGGCAATAAGTTTAAAACCACATTAGTAGCGGTGCTTTGTAACTCTTAAGGCGTTTTGCACATCTGGACATCATCGTCATAGTCCATTTTAAATATAAATTAAAAATTTTTAAGCAATTTGTAACTTACCGAACTGATCGTTTTGTGACACTAATAAACAATGATAAACAAACAATGTCAACGAAACGGTTTCATAGAAAAGAAGATGATATTTAAAACAGTTATGCATATATAAAACTTTCTTAATTTACGATTATATTTAATGCGATTTCCGAAAAAATAGTATTTGTATCTTGTAGTAAAAGCACATTCCCGGACTCCCAATGATTGTTGGCCTCGGCCAACAATTTACATTGTCGTCCGAGAATGTATCGCTTTTCCTACTAGAGACACAATATACTATCATTTAAAAAACGATAGGTGAAATGTTTATCAAAATTCTCTAACAAAAAATGACGTCTCCTATCTGTAGGTATACATATGTTTGTAAATAGAAAAGCTGCGTTCTACATCGGAGCATATTTCAAATAATTTACAACTTCAGGCTCTACATTTAATGTTTCATCAAACACCCCTGTTAAAATATTGGCAACCTTTGATAAAAACTCAAAACCAGTATTTTCATCAATGACTGATTTAAGTTTTTTACACATGTTTTCGCCGATTTGACCCTTAACAGATTTGAAAGATAGTTCAAATGTTAGTTTTCTCCAACTGCTTGGAAGCAACTAAATGGGATTTAGAAACTTGTTCATTTTTAGAAGCCCCGATTAATAAATGGGCGATGTAACGGCCCGAAGAACCAACTGTTTCATCCACACAAGCATAAAAATAATTGTCTCCTATATCTAATTTTATTTTACTCATTACTGCAGAATATACAGAATTGACCTCATTTGTTCTTATGCTTCTTTTGCTTGGAATGCTTCGCACAAATCCTGGTTAAATATCTTTTGCTCACTTGATTTGCTATTATTTGTTTGAAAACAATTAGATATAGAACCTTGTTTTTTCCCTCCCGATTTCAATTTATTTTTTCTACGATCACTATGAAAAGAATGCAAATAGACACGGCTTACTTCAATGCAAAGTTAGTAATTCCGTACCTGTGTGGAATTCTCTGTACCGCATTCTGCACATGCGCAGGGAACAATAAAGAAGATCTCCCACGCATCTGTCGTTAGAGGCTATGCATTGGCTGACAATTCGTGATTCTTAATATAATATTTTGACGTTAGCTATATTTAAAAAGTTTGAACTATTTTCATAGAAAATTAATACACAATAATTATCTATAAACTTTTAATTTAAGTATTTGATAACTCGAAATATCATTATATAATAGTTTTAAGGTATAATTCGACATAGATGTAATTGATAATAATTCAGATTCAGAAGTTGAATATATGGAAAATACATCTCCATAAATTTTGGAAATTGCTTTGAATGCAACTTAAAATTAAGAGAAAAGTATGAATGCGCCTATCCAAAATTTATAGAATAGAGGAAAAATAAAAAAATATCATGATTTTCTGAAAATGTAATTCGTTCGTGGGAAACGTATCACTTTGCGCACTTGTTGCACAAACTACTATTTTCTGCACGTGTGTAAAGTAGTTGTGCAATGCTGAACTATTTGAAACTTTTTCTTGCATGGTATCTGCAAAATATACCTTCAATGTATTTTAGGATTGAGAGGTATCCAAAGCCTTTAATTGATTCACAAAATTACTTTCCTACAGAAAGTATTAATTTTTTTCTGATAATTTATATAAAATTTAAAAAATTTCGGTTTACTTGTTACTTATAATACTTACAATTTTACTGCATGCTGAGCAAAATACTTTTCCAATATCTATGAACAATTCTGGATAAGGCTTGATACACGCAAACACATTCGCTTTTTTCGACATTTTCACTACACTGAATAAAACTGTTAAGTTCAAAATATTAACTAAACAACATTTTTGAAGTAAACTCAACCATTAAAACTAGTATCATTAATCCAATAATTTAAAACCCATTAAGGAGCACCAACTCTTGGGAATTTCTACTGTCTAATTTTATACCCAGGGATTTTCAATAGATTAAGATAAGAATAAAATTATTTTGAAAATATCAGGTATAAATGGTTTTATTAAAAGAATGAAATAATACATTTGTTTTAAAAACGTATTATATTCCCTTTTTCGAAATGTTATAGTATATCCAAAAAAGTATACAAAAATATGCAAATGCATTTTGCATATTTGCCTGACTCTGCAGTGATTACTAACGCGCTATCAACTAGTAGCGCTGTCTGGAGATTCCTATTCAATTACATAGAATGGACTCATTACTCATTAGTGACCCATCACAGACTGAGCGTCAGTAACCAGTTCCATTTGGGTTGCTCCGTGTGTAGTGGGTCTTATATTTTCAACGGTCAACTAGTCCAAGGGTATTTGTCAAAGAAGGAAGGCGCAAAGAAATCCATACTTGGCCTAGTGATGTTTTTTTTGTAAATCTGAGGACTTAACATTATTTTTTAGAATTTGGTACTTAGCAACGATGAAATATGGACATGAACTGAGTTTTTACGCTAAAGAATGTACTTAAGGATGACTACCAGAAACACGATATCATCAAAAGGGTAATACTATTCAAGAACCTCAGACGTACACAACTAAGGTTGTTTAAGGAGAGTCGGCGCTTCGTGCTTCCCTTTTTAAAACATTGGTTTGGTTCGACAAACTTTGATCTTGGTTTAACTAATCATTACCTACTAAAAACACTCCACCGAAGTTACAAAAATCCGACTGTTCATTCAGCTCATAGCACGGATGATGATTGCTTGCTTCCACGAAGTTCATATTTAAGTTTAAAATACAATTTGAATTTGCTTAATTCGAAAAAGTTCTTTCCAGGGTTTAATAGGTACCTACTGGTAAAGCCGCAGTTACTTTAGTTTAAGTGAAATTTTAATAAATGTAAAGTATTATATTTTAATAGTTATATAGGTTTTGTCGTTTGTAACGATTGTATCGTTAGTTTTCGAACAATCCTCCCGGACTATAAATATTTTTAAATTATCTATTGTTTCCGCGTTGAAACGAGTGGGGACTGCTATTTGGAAGGAGAGTTATGGTTTCGTAGTTAGTTTTTGATTTTATTTCGTTCATTTTTTATCGTTGAATTTTAAGTAATTCAGAGTTTCCGACCATCTTTGCCCTTCTGTCTCTGGGTTATTGCCAACTAGAAGAAGGGCCCTATTAAGGTCTACAAATTGCTATTTAAAATCTTCACGTTTTCGACATCTTCCGGTGAGGCCGACGCCATTTTGCTGTACCTTTCCTCTTTGTTAGAAGATTTCGATAAGAGGTTTCTATAGAGATATTCCGTTGCAGTTCCGATCTCTCCGTTAGAAAATCCGAAAAGAAATTTCAACAGAGAATTCCATTTCCGTTGCTGTTCCGAGTCCACTGCGTAGAATATTCATTCAAGAAGCCCCTCGAAAGGAACCCATCCTTCTTACAGCACGCTCTTTAGGATTAAACTCCGTCAAAACCACCGTTCTAAAACCAAGTTAAGAGATTTAATTAATTTTCATAAGATTTCATACATTACTAACTAATTTTTAAAGTAATAAACCATTTTAAACTGATCTATAGAATTTTATTTGTGTGTCTGTACTTTGCGCCCTTTAAAACTTGTTTGGAAGAAATTAAGCAAAAACACAGAAGGAAAGCCACGACCCTCTGGAGCTAGCCTGGGGTACTTTTATGGTTACAAATTTGGCGCCCAACGTCAATTTTATTTTTAAGGGTTAATTAAGTTACAAATTTGGCTCCCAACGCCAATGTAACTTTTAAAGGGTTTATTAAGCTACAAATTTGGCGCCCAACGTCAAAGTAACTTTTGAAGGGTTAATTACGCTACACGTTTAAGGTTAAAAAATAAACAGAAGCAATGTGTAATGAGAATAAAGAAAATTAAAGTTAATTTTATTTTCTTATCAAAATCAAAAACAGTTGAAAATATGAACTCTGTGGTAAATATTTTTAACTAGAAAAAACACTATGAAAGCCTATTTTTTTAATTTTCCCATAGTAAAATAGCAGCCCTTATTTAGTTTTTTTACCTGGTAAAATGTTAGTTTGAAATAATTTATTTTTTACTAAAAAACGATCAGTTTTATCGACAAAAATGTTCTATACGGATTCAAGTATTTTAGAGAAATATTACCATTCACACAGTTAAAAATATTATATTACGGCTTGGTGGAAAGTCACTTACCATATGGCATAGTGGTCTGGGAAATGCTTTGAAATGCAACAATTATTCTTAAAACTTATCTCTTATAGGGAATGTACATATTCTTCGGATCTGTTGTATTAAGAGACACACATTGTGGAGGTGGACATTATATAGTAGTTATATTATCTTAAGGCTGCTGAGAAATATCACAAATCAAAAGAGACAGTACAGCTTCATTATATCCCTCTGAAACTCGAAATAGAAGTAACCACCCATTACCCTTCGTGAACAAATCTTTTACCAAGCGTTCATTGAATTACCTAGGGTCCAAAATTTACAGTTCCTTGCCTCAAACACTAAAACAAATTTTAATAAGGTAAAATACGAAATTAAAAGATTTATTTTGAATTATACTAGATCATGTAACCCTAATTTACTCTAGGCTAGCTCCTGGGTTCGTGGCTTCCTTCTGAGTTTTATCAATTCTCTCCAAAACGTTCAGGGCGCAAAAGTACAGACAAACAAATAAAATGCAAAAATCAGTTTCAGGATGATTTATAAAATCAAGTTTAAAGCTAAGAATTTTTTTAAAAAAAGTAATAATTAATTATTTCCCTTATCTTAATTTTTTCCAGACTTCTGTTTCGGTGGAGCCTTGACTAACTATCTTCAGGAATTTTTTTCTTCATCAATTCAAGGATGGTACGGCCTTTTCTTAAAAAATCTTCTTAAATAAACTATCCCAGGATGGTTGGTTTTTCTTTTTGTGACGACTTCTTTTGGTCAGCTACAAAATGGCTGACGGCTTGTCAGCGTTTCTTTAATGGTTTGCAAGATAATTCCCCTACTAGGGCCCTTCTTGATTTGGCAATATACTCTAATAATGAAATTATAATCAAAACTCCAACCTTTAATAATTTACAATCAAATATATTCGCTATCTGGTTCTCCATATTAACGAGAAAAAATTAATTATATTCACATGTTTATATATTTTATGATCACAAAAAACTGACTTTTACGATAGCAAATGTATTTGAAATTAAGTGTTAGTAAAATTTTAAAATAACAAATTCACAGTAATTTGGATAATTTAATAAAAATAAAATTTATACTGAAGCTAAAATTTATTTACTTATTATTAAAGGGCAGAAGTATTAAAATATGTTTCTAATTAGTTGAAGCAGTCAATGAATATGGAGCAACAACCTTATCAACAGGAAAGCCCACTTACTGGCCAACAGACCATAACAAGGTACCTGATTTAATAGACTTTTTTATACTTAAAAATATCTCATCAAATTACATTAAAATAGATGAATGTGAGGACTTGTTTTCTGATCATTCAGCGGTAATATTAACACTCAGCGAAAATTTAATTGAAAAGGAAAGTAATCCGGTATTAGTCAATAAATACACGGATTGGGTAAGTTATAAACACTTGCTAGATAAAAAAATTAACTTAAACATACCACTTAGAACAGAGGAAGAACTTGATAAAGAGGTCGAAAAATTTAACAAAGACCTCCAAGAAACAGCTTGGGAATGTACTCCAAATATTAAAACACGGCTAAAGGGCTGCAACTATCCTGAAGAAATCAGAAAGCTGGTAGCAGAAAAAAGAAAGGCGAGAAATAAATGGTTCCACATTAGGGCTCCTCGAGATAAAACCGTATTAAACAATCTCACACAACAATTGAAAAGAGTCATAAAAGAATTCAAAAATGAGTCTATTAGCTCCTACTTGCGTGAGTTAACCAATGACAGAACTACGGATTATTCTCTGTAGAAGGCAACGAAAAGGGTTAAAAGACCAATTATGCAGATTTCGCCAATAAGAAAACATGACGGTACCTGGGCGAGAAGTAGCGAGCAAAAAGCGGAATGCTTTGCCACACACCTAGAAAAAACCTTTAAACCACATATCTCTGAAGCAGAACTCGTTGAAGCGTTGGAAGAAAGTCCTATATAAGATGAAGAAGATATAACTTTAGTAACGCCAAAGGAAGTAATGACAGAAATTAAATTTAATATTGATCCAAAAAAATGTCCTGGATTTGATTTAATTATTTACAGGAGAAATATTAAAACAGCTCCCAAGGAAAGCTCTTGTAAAATTGACTTATCTTATCAACGCTGCAATTAGATTAAAATATGTACCGTCACTATGGAAAGTTGCCGAAATAGTAATGATCCCAAAACCAGGTAAGCCACCTCATCTGGTCACTTCTTATAGACCAATTTCGTTGCTACCTACTATTTCTAAGTTATTTGAAAAGTTACTCCTCAAACGAATACAACCAATTATAGAAAGAAAAAACCTAATTCCAAACTATCAGTTCGGTTTTAGGCAGAAACACTCCACTATAGATCAACTCCATAGAGTTACTAATATCATTGAAAATGCATTAGAAGATAAGAAAGTCTGCTCAGCTGTATTCTTGGACGTAGCGCAAGCGTTTGACAAGGTCTGGCATGAAGGGCTATTTCATAAACTACACTCTATGCTTCCTAGACCACACACAAAAGTGTTAAGATCTTATTTAACCAACAGATACTTTAGGATCAAGCAGGAAGGTGACTATTCTGATCTTAAAGAAATAAAAGCTGGGGTTCCACAGGGTAGCGTTTTGGGTCCGGTCCTGTACCTGTACCTTCTCTAAACTTGTGACCTACCAGAGTTAGATGAAAATACTGTAGCTACATTTGCTGATGATACAGCCCTCTTGGCAGTTGGCAAACACAACATAGAAACAACTAGTATACTACAAAATGCAATTGATAAATTTAAACAATGGACAGAAAAGCGGAAGATCAAACTAAATGAAAGTAAATCAACTCATGTAGACTTTACTAATAGGAGGATAGAATATATACCAATATATATGAATGGGCAACAAATCCCATATGCGAACACTGCCAAATATCTTGGCTTAACACTAGACGCTAAGCTTCGATGGAAAGCTCATGTGAAAAAGAAACGTGAAGAACTAGGCTATAGATATAAAAAAATGTATTGGCTTCTGGGTAAATATTCGGCAATGTCAACACATAATAAGCTTCTCCTTTACAAGCAAACTCGAAAACCGATCTGGACGTATGGAATACAACTATGGGGGTGTACCAAAAAGAGTAATATTAAAATAATACAAACCTTTCAAAATAAAGTGTTAAGGGGCATTGTCAATGCACCCTGGTATATTCGTAATGAAGATCTCCATAGGAACCTAAGGGTGGAGTATGTAGATAAAGAAGCCCAAAAAGCTGCAAGAAACCATGAAGGAAGACTTCACCAACATAAGAACATCGAGGCAATACAGCTCCTGGATCACACAAATCAGAAAAGAAGACTGAAGAGGACCAAACCTCATGAGTTAGTGTAGTGCAGTGCAGTGCAAAAGACAAGCAAAGTGATAGTGCGCAAGAATAATATGCCCTATGTAAAACAGTAGAAACTAAGAAGACATCAAAGGGTGACTCTTATATTTAGCTGATTAGTATATTAGGAATAAGAAAAAAGCTACTCATTGGTCTTAGACCAGATTGTAGAAAAATTTTAATATAAAAAAAAAATAATTAGTTGAAGAATCTACGAGAAAGTGACCGAATGGAAATAATTTGCTGTCGAAGAAAACACATCGCCCGTCTTCCCACCACGGCGACGCAATAAAACTTAAAATAAATACCAACCTATAGTCAGGTGGATTTCGGCCCAAAAACGAACGTTACAATCATTCTGTAAGAAATTATTCGAATAACAAAAAAAAAACATAAAGTCAAAATAATAGATGATAATACAATTAGACTTACTTGTTTTGTCAAATTTATCTTTTCCGTTCCTTGTGTTTTTATTCATTTTCTCTTTTCAATATGTTATTCTTTTTAGAGTTTTTGTATCAATGTAAACGTTTGTATGTGTCCATTAATGTTGATTTTAGACTTGATTAAACATTTTTTAATTACTTTTCTATTGCAACAAGTGTTCTATACACTCCTCATTGATTCCTGCATTATTCATTTTTAATCTTTAACTTTCATTCATATTATTGTAACTTTGTGACTATGAATGCCCATTAATATTAATTTGAACTGTGTTAAAAATGTTTAAGCAGGTAATTTTAATTAGTTATCTATTGCAACAATTGTTCCATACACTTCTCAATGATTCCAGCTTTTTTCATCCTTTAATATTTAACTTTTATTTATATTATTGTGATTTTGAGTGTTTCTGTATGTCCATTAAAATTAATCTGAACTGTGTTAAAAATGTTTAATTAGGTTTCTATTGTAACAAGTGTTTATACACTTCTCAATGATTCCTACCTTACCCATCTTTTAATTTTTGACGTTATATATATTACTGTAATTTTAAATTAGTAGCAAAAATTTGATCTGGCAAAAATGTACAAAATGTGAATTTCTGACGCACGATTTTGGAATTTTAACCATTTTTTTTGTATTTAATATTATTTTTTATTTATTACATTAAAACGTTTTAATGGCAACATTTCTTTAAAACAAAATATTCTTCTCTTACGCACTTTATTTTTTTTAATCAAAATAATTCAAAATTATAATACGATATATTATTGGTCAATATGAAAGGGTATATTATCTCATAATTTTAATCATCTTCCAAAAGCATCTGGACTAACTCTCGTTTCTCACATTTATCACCTTCCAACCTTTGAGGACTCTTCCACCTCTGTAATGTTGGTAGAACCATTAAACGAGTAGATTTATCTGTCCTAAAAGGACATTTTGGATCCTTCCAACTGAAATATTTAATTATATATTAACTATGTTAATGGCGAATAATTTTTTACTTACGTTGGTCGATCTCCGACTTCAACATAAATAAAGTGGGAATCTGGATCAGTTTTATCAAGTTTTTTAAGTTCTTCACTAATAATTGGCCATGCTAAAATTAAATAATTATTAATTATTGATACGCTACTGAGTTAGAATTTTAGTTCGTTAATCCATTGCTGTGTGGTTATAATTCATTATCTGCATTTATTTATGATTAAAAACAAATTTGATTGAAACTTGAAACGAATAATAATAATCAATAATGGTAGTAATATACAAGAATTTCAGAACCACGATATGAATTGCTGTTTTATGACATGGATGTGTATTTCAATTAAAACTTCAAATAAACTAACCTGAACTTGTAATATTTTAACAATTTAATACTATAAATATTTACCTCTTTGACAATCATCACACCAGCTTAACTCACTATCTGGCAATTTTGTTCCACTGAAATAAACATGCACTTTTTCACCTTTGGCATTAAAGTTGTCCAGGAAACTCTTAAAATTATCATAGCCCTCTATATGGTGCATCTGGACCATTATGACAAACTATTTAACAATTTTGATCTATAATGACTGCTTAACTTAACGTTTCTACTTTTAACGTCTGCTTTTCGCTACTGATTCCAAGTATCCAAGTACCCACTTCACCAATGACCGGGTATTGGGTAAACAATAATGACGACACTTTTTTAAAATAGCACAGAATTTTCCTATTAGCACTATTAAAATTCATAACGCTAAGATAAAAGTTTCGTTTTAATTCACTTTGTATTTGTAAATAAAAATCAAAACAAACACACCACAATATATCTACTGTCAGTATTGTGTGTTGCCTATTATAAGGATTAAGACCCAAACCAAATATCTATAATATTTTTAGGGGAGAGTGGGAAATTATCTTACGAAATTATACTCAAAATGTGGATGATTAAGATATATTTAATTAAACTACTGAAACATTATATTGAACGGATTTAAAAAAGCAATTTACTTGAATTGGAGCAAAACTACCAAATACGTTGTAATTGATGCTACAAACTAAAATAAAAAAAGAAAAATATTGGTTAAAATTTTAAATTTCTATCTCCATTATACTAATTAAATTTGTCTTTCATAAGTTTTCTATGCAAAATTTAAAATGTATGTTTTCTACGATCACTTATCGTGAAGAAGTTGACGAATAAATTTAAGGTCTTCTTCACGATAGCGACACTTTTACCACCGCTCTTCCAGCCCCAAAAATTTCTTTAAAAAAATAATTGTTTCTACCTAATGAAAGAGCTTAATTTGCACCTTTCAAAAACGTATTTTTCATAATTTGCACCCTCGTACTTTTTTTAAATTTTGCTTTATTTAAACCAGATACAAATGCTCATATCTCACTTCCTAAAGTGTATTTCGATATGCACCTTTTACTAAAAATTTGCAATTTTAATTTTCTAATTTGCACCATCGTAAAATTTGCAAAAAACGGTAACAATTATTATAAAAATTAATAAAATCATTTCCTGGCTGATGTACGCTCAGAAATAAATAACTGCGCATGCGTTCACTACCCGCTGTTACTTATTTCTGACAACAGTCCGAAACTAATTTTATTAATTTTTATAATAATTGTTACCGTTTTTCGCAAATTTTACGATGGTGCAAATTAGAAAATTAAAATTGCAAATTTTTGGTAAAAGGCGGATATCGAAATACTCTTTAGGGAGTGAGAAATGAGTATTTAAATCTGGTTTAAGTAAACAAATTTTTAATCAAATTTATCAAAAAAAGTACGATGGTGCAAATTATGAAAAATACATTTTTGAAAGGTGCAAATTAAGCTCTTTTAATAGGTATAAACAATTTTTTTTTTAAAGAAATTTTTGGGGCTGGAAGAGCGGTGGTGACACTTTTATCAAAAGTCACGAAAATTTTTGATGACAAACAGGTTGACCAACGTTTAAAAATTTTAACAGCTTTTTTGTTTAAATGGAAAGTTTATAATAACATTGTTTATTCCCCGAAAGGTGTTGATACGAAAACTTGCAATCCCGATGGGTGGATACCTGAGTGGACATAAAGGACGTGACGGACAAGGGTAAGGAGGTCCTAAATATGGGAAAAAAATCGTCATCAATAATATTTCCGCCATTTCTATCATGTAATATTAGCCCCTTGAGAAGCCTAAATACAAAATGGCAGACAGCTGGGTGGATAAAACAGAGGTGGCGAAGAAGGGTAAAGAGGGCCAAAATTTTACCACCTAATGTTGGACCCTTGAGAAGCTTAAATCCAAGGCCAAAATTTGTATCCACTCAGGTGTCCGCCTGTCGGTATTTCGAATTGTCGAATCAACACCTTCGACTGAGAAAATTTTCATCCATATTATCGATGTCGACAATTTTCCGTAAAATTTGGCAACTATCTCCCCTTATAGCTGCACCCTGTATCCGGGAACCGGGAACGTAAGTACCTACCTCTATTAAATGAACATGTTGCAATGGAGAAAAAAATCTCATATCCTACAGATTTACTGTGAAATTTCATCTCTAGCTCTACACATCGCGCGGCATCTTAGCACTTTCTGCTCTTAATACACAGATAGCTATTTCCAGTTGAAAGGTAATTTGTAGAACAAAATGTAGAATAGAATAAAATTTTAAATAAAACACAACTATATTTTACTTACTGCAGAAAGTATAGATCTATCCAATCGAAATAGCCCAATAACATTTAATTGAATTTTGCAAGATGTTAGTTGCATGATCAAAAACAGTAACTACAAAAAAATAAAGTAAATTATATTTAAAAATCACAAAGAAATTTGAATATTATATCCGGAAAACTTAATTTGTTTATATGGTAATTTTTTACCACTGTCAACAAATCATCCGGATAGAACAGATGTTTTTATGTAAATAACGATTTACATTTTTCGTCCAGGTTGCGGTGTATAAGCCTGGATATTGGAAAAGTGTATTAGCATACATGTGTAAAAAGTTTTCACAAAAGAAAATATATGAGAAGATATGAGAAATAAAAAAATCTTCATACATATATTTTACTAACAATCATAAACTAGTGTAAATTTAAAATGGTTTATAATGAATTTTCAGGTTTTTAACTATTTCACTAATAAATAATTCTAATCTGTAATCTGTGGTAACGTAAAAAAATGAGTAATTATTCCTACTTACAGCTTTTTTAGTTTTTCCTACAGTTTCTTGAGTAAAAAGATTTTGAACAATACTATGTAGATTTTGTGCCTAAAAAGATGATAAAAAATTAGTAGGTATATACCGTAATTTTTAAGCGTTATTTTTTCTGCTTACTTCAGATACACAATAATGTGATGTTTCCAATATAATACCAAATTTTCCAGCATGAGCTAAAACCCACATAAATTGTAACAAAATAAAAATATCATTTTTACGATAACCTTTTCCTATTTCTGTGAAAAGAAAATACGGACTAACCACCAGATGTAACATAATGCAAAAAATGATTATCTGAAAGAATAAGAAAAAAGAAATGATTTCAAACTTTTATTGCGTTCTGAATATTCGGCAGAATACAGAAAGTGGGTATTGAACTTTGGGGAATTTACAAACAGTAATGGGAAATATAATAATATTCATAGCGGTAAGGTAATAGTACCTATATAATATAGGAACTTACTATTATACCAAATTCCACTGTTCCATTAATAATTTCTACAGCTTCAAACAAATTTTTGTGAACCTTTGTAAATTCTTGTACTCGTATAGCTAAAATTTTATATTTATGTTGTACCCTGAGTAAAATAGCTATAAAAAAAATATACATTACCTATATCATTAATCTTTGGATCGTAAGTTAAATTGGGTGGTAAAACTCTAATCTCACCATTTTGAAGAGAAGATACTTCAAAAATTCTTTGGCGGATTATCGCTTGTAATGAATTACTTAAACAGGCTAGTCTTATTCGGATGAAATAAATCATATGACAAAAAAACAAAATTTCATTCAACATGATGTACTTTAGTATATAAAATGGAATGTAATCTCTAAATAGAGTAAAAGCTCCATCTATTTGTTGGTAGTTTGTATGCCAAGCAAGTATATCAAATATATAAATACTGGAATAGATAAATAAAACTGATATGATGAAAAAAATAGAATTTCTTCTGTACCGTGTTGGATTTAGAAAAACCAAATATTCGTCGCTCTAAAATACATTTATTAAATAACCAAAATATTATTAAATTTAAAATAATAAACCTTATTTAAATAATGACAGATTTTCCAAAATGATTTTAATTTTCCAGGAGTAGCTAACACACAAAATACTGCTATTAAAGTAATAGTTAAAATATCGCAAGTTGATAAATATTTTCTTTTTTTATCAGTTTCCAAAGTAAGTTCAATTTCTAGTACCATGCTAAACAAAGTAAGTGCACCTAAAAATTCATTCAGAAAAGATATTGGAAAGTCTGTTCTTGAAGAAAAACTTACTCATTACAACAAGGATTATTAAACTGTAAATAGCATACCATTGAGACCATTCTAAGCTAAAATACTGACCACAGTTTTTATACCGAATTGGGCATAATCCAAATATTCTAGAAAATACTATAACAGGTTGCATTATCTGAAAATTATTTTTAGAAACTCGAACTTCCCCTTTAGGAAACATTACCGTGGAAAAACTAACTTATGACTGCACGCACTACATTTTCTACGTAAACAAAATCTTTAAATTGGAAATTTCAACCAGGACGGCATTATTTTTACCTCTATACTGAAGTATGTAAACAAAATATGTTTTTATGTAGGTTATATTTTTCATAATTTTCCATGCAATCACTTATTCTAAATTTAAACATGAATACGGGGGTTATCTTTTTAGTTTTGCATACCTATATCCATAAAGACAAGTATTTTATTTCTTTTTAAAATATGTACCAACAAGATCAAAACACTTTTGCATACGTTAAAACCAATTAGTAAAACAGTCTTCAGTTGACACCTGCAAAATCGATGGTATAAAGACATCGATGGCTTCTTACCACGACTGGAATCGCTGCCCACACATTAAATTCTTGATCTTTGGGAACATGAAGAAGTCATTGGGACTTGGGTCGAGACTATACAGTGGATGGTCTAACAATTCGATGTTTTTAAGCTCCAAAAACTCGATTGTCTTTTGGGCAGTGTAAGCACTTGCCTGGTCCTGATGTAGGATGTGTGTTGCTTTGTCGGAGTTTCGCGACTACTTCTGATAAACAAACGTTTACATACCAATCGAAAGTAACCATTCTTCGATCTTCTGAACCAACTGTTGTTGGTTTGGTAATTGTGGGGGTTTTTATATTAACTTTCAATTGGGAAAGAGTTGATGGTTGGCAGATTTATAATTAACGTTGAAATTGAGATAAGAGTGTTTTGACTGCGGATTATTATTAATTGATGTGTACCAGCATTGGCTGAATTTTTTCATTCCTTAATATTCGCGTTTAATATGGTTAAATATTTGTTTTTGTTTTTGTTTCGGAGTGACAGAGTGCGCGCGGAGGCCGGACTGCCCGTTTTTGGCTGTATTTTCGGAGCTCTGTAAAAATTGTAAATGGTTGAGGTACAGTTTCGGGAGTCAGGAATTTTTTTACGCAGATTCATTGATCTTTTCAGATCTTTTTTCGAGTTTTAGGGTTTTGAGAATTTTCCGAGATATTGAGGAAAAACTAGGGTCCAATTTTTTTTTCACTTAATTGTTTATAACTTTTGAAATTTTTGTCGGCGCGTTTTCGGACCTTTCCCTGAAATTTCTTGGTAAAAGAACGAGTCAAGTGGTATCTTGGTCGTAGTTTTTGGACAGGGCTGGAAAATTTCACAAAAAAGTACATGTGAACCAGACTAAGATGACTGTGCAATACACCAATCCTATTTAGTTTAAATTTAATGTTTTGCTCTGGGACTTGCAGGGGGGGGGGGTTCTTGTGCTTGGCCGCACATTCTATTCTAATCTATTCTATTCTATTCTATTCTATTCTATTCTATTCTATTCTATTCTATTCTATTTTATTCTATTTTATTCTATTTTATTCTATTTTATTCTATTTTATTCTATTTTATTCTATTTTATTCTATTTTATTCTATTTTATTCTATTTTATTCTATTTTATTCTATTTTATTCTATTTTATTCTATTTTATTCTATTTTATTCTATTTTATTCTATTTTATTCTATTTTATTCTATTTTATTCTATTTTATTCTATTTTATTCTATTTTATTCTATTTTATTCTATTTTATTCTATTTTATTCTATTTTATTCTATTTTATTCTATTTTATTCTATTTTATTCTATTCTATTCTATTCTATTCTATTCTATTCTATTCTATTCTATTCTATTCTATTCTATTCTATTCTATTCTATTCTATTCTATTCTATTCTATTCTATTCTATTCTATTCTATTCTATTCTATTCTATTCTATTCTATTCTATTCTATTCTATTCTATTCTATTTTATTCTATTCTATTCTATTCTATTCTATTTTATTTTATTTTATTTTATTTTATTTTATTTTATTTTATTTTATTTTATTTTATTTTATTTTATTCTATTCTATTCTATTCTATTCTATTCTATTCTATTCTAATTGTTGCCACATGACCAGATTTTGACTCAAAAGTTGCGAACATATTCTTTGACACACGGACCCCTTTTTTTGTTTTTTTCTCTCATCGTGAAACACTCACACAACAGATTATCGTTTATTTTCCGGTTCGTAGGAGTAAATTCAATATTCATCGCTGCTAACAATACTATAAATGTTTTTTGAGCTTACTTTGTTAAACAATTTCAATGTTTTTCGGCACCAATTCATGCGAACCGCTTTTTACTGTTCTGTGATCAAATGAGGAATCCAACTGGAAACCAACTTCGCAACGCCCAGTTCCTCATGTAGCATCTTTTGGATAGAGGTCTTTGAAGTGAAGATGCCTCTATCTGTCGGTATGTTACACGGCGGTCATTCTTAATTGGCTGATGAACCGCATGTATGTTTTCTGTGTGACTGGAGTTTTGGGTGGACCTAGCCTGGATTCGTCGCTGAGACTGGTGCGACCACGTTGAATTTCGCAATACCAGCGGGAAGTAGTTGTCTGGTGTGGTGCTTCATTCCCGAACACAGAAGCCATTCCAATGAGGCATTGCTGTTAAGATAATCATATTTGAAAATTGTAAAAATAATTGCTCACAAATGTTCTCAACTAAGATACATTTTTCGACCGACTTAGCAATTTCAAAAATTCACTGTAACATATTTGTAGCCCGCAGCCCTCCTTGCTAAATTGTTCGCAATGCGGTTGCCTTTAGAGTTCCCATGTCCTTTTATCCAGCTGAGAGTGACCACGTTATTCTGGCTGGCCTCAGTTAGAGATTGGTGACATTCTAGTACTAAACTTGAAGTGAAACGTGGTCTATTCAAGGTCAATAGTGATTGTCTGCAGTCTGTGTATATATTTATATTCCTGCCTGTGATGTTCCTATTGATTAATTCTTTTGCAGCTATGGTTATGCCTGTGAGTTCTGACTGAACCACACTTGACAAGCCATCCATAGCCCATTTTACTTTTAGGTTTAAGGATCTTGAGTAAATATTTGTTAATATTTTGTAGGGTTTGTCAAAGACAAATCTTGGTGCGACGGCATCCGTGTCTGCCTGTAAGAATGGTATCACCTTTATCGATTTCTTTTACAGACTGTCCCTATGGGTGCCAGTCCCTATAGTGGGTTTGATACCAACCGTGCGAAAGCGTACCATGGTCATCAATGCGACCTCCTTAACAAATATATCAAGGGGGGTGAGACCGAGTACATATGCATTTAGTAAAAAGCGGCCAAATGCGAGTCGGACTCGCCCATGAAGACGTCTGTAAAGCTAGAAAGGTCAAGTCGGCAGAATCACTCGTATTATATCTTAAAATTTAGTGCTCATTTAGTGCTAATTTAGTGCTGATAACAGATATTTGGTGCTGTGATAGGGGGACTAAAAATGAGAACACTGCTAACTTTTCATTAAGCTAGCAGTGTACCATTCGTGACCGCGCTATGATACAGTTGGAGCGAGAGGCACATCAGCTAATAATATAGTGCTCAATTAGTGCACTTTTTTTTTCTATTTTGTGTAAAATATTTAGACAGCTTATAGAATACATCTACTTACCAAGTTTCAACAGTATAGCACTTAAAGTTTAGGAAAAAAGTGGCTGTGACATACGAACGGACAGACAGACACGCAGATATGACGAATATATAAGGGTTCCGTTTTTTTGCCATTTGGCTACGAAACCCTAAAAAAGCAGTTATTAACTTCCCGCTAAAAAAAATTATTTTTTTTTTTAAATCGGGAAGTTATTGGTTTTACCCCGTTTTTCGAAAATCGAGTTTTCATCGGATCTCAACGTTTTGAGGTCTTAGGAACCTCCCCTGACTATTTTTACGAGGGTGTCTGTATGTCTGTATGTACGTGTGGATGTGTGTGTGTGTGTGTGTGTGTGTGTGGATGTATGTAAACCTCTTATAACTTTTGAACGGCTTAACCGATCGGAATGAAATAAAAAGCATTCCAAAGAGTTCCATCTAACTTAGATTCCCTGTTAATTTGAACCGATTCGAGCCGGTAGATTTCGAGAAATTTCAAAATAACCGAAAAAAACAATTGGTAAAAATGATGTTTTTTGGGCATATCTTTTTGGCTATTGCATTGATCAATTTCATAACCTCTCAAGCTTAAAAAGCCACGTCGAATGCCGTTTTGCAAATTAAAATCGGTTGATTCGTTCGTGAGATATCGTTGTCGAAATATTTCAAAAAAAGTGTTTTTTTTTTCAATAACTTAGAGATTTTTTGACTAACCGATTTTGCACTCCCGGTAACGTTTTTAGGTCTCAAAAACTGCGTCAAATGCCATCTTAAACATCAAAATCGAATAAGGCGTTAAAAAGTTATGGCTTTTTAAACATTTCAAAAAAAGCCAAAAACGTCAAAATACGTCACGTTACTATAGCTTTGCGGTTAAAACTAGCGGGAAGTTGCAAGGATGGCCTTTAAGGTCAACCTCTTTTCAAATTTTTTTTAGTATTACAAACACTTGAATTTTATTTAATTATATAAATTTCATTTATCAAAATGATAAATAAGTAAGTATATGAATGAGCTTAGTATAATAAATTTTCAAAACATGTGGTTTGTTTTTTAATAAATAATTTAGTAGTACGTGCTTGAAAACTATTAAAATATACTAATGAATCATTTTATACTACAGTTTTCCTTATTTCAAATAAATAAGAATTTATAAAATCGTTGTGATACAAATTTGTGTTTTCCTTATCAAAAGATACAATTCATTGAAATTAAAAATATACTACTCAATAGGGGCAAATAGTACTAAATAATAAATTAATAAATGTGCAAAATGAATCGAAATTAAAGTAAAAACGATTATTATTTTAACTGTTATTAGAAAGGTTAGAAAGGTAAACGTTCGTTACAAATTCAATTCAATTAGTTTATAGTAAATAATACGTTATCTACTTGTTGGTAATGATAATCATTGCAACTCTCCCCTATTTATTTTATTTTTCGTTACATTTCTTAGACAGAGAAAACAAGAGTCGTCAATTAAGATAATAACTCTAAATAAAAGTTTATGAACTTTGACATGGGCTTCTCATGAAACTGATTCAGTTGATTGGTTTTCTTTTTGGTATTCGTACGCGTTTTAATTTATATACAACTTTTTAATTTATTAATAGTAGATTTTAATTACTTCGTATTTTTTAAAAATAATAAATAATGAAACTTGAAGTAGAAGTATTGTTTTTGTTGTTTTGTGGTGTATATGCAAAGCAAGGTAAGTGTTTTTCCAAAATTTGGTCGAGTAAATTATTCTCATACCATATGTGCACGTCTTATTTAACCTAAATTATTTTTTGTACAACTGTCATTAAAAGTGACACTTTTAATGATAGCAAACAATGTTAAAAACGATTGTTTACATAGCAGCGTGTTAAAAATACTTTTAACACGTTGCCATATAAACAAGTTTACTTTTAACACGGTTTAGTTTACTTTTAACACGGTTTGGTTCATTGTCATTGAAAATTCGCTCGTTTCATTATCAAACTAGGGAAGTTGTCAAGTTGTACAAAAAACATTGTATGGTATTTGTGTTAAAAGTGATTTTATTTTGTTCGTGAAATTGTTCAATTCGCTCCGCTCATTTCACAAACGTTTTCACTCACAAAATAAAACCTCACTTTTAACACTCATATCATAAATAACTATTTTGTACAACTGTCATTAAAAGTGACACTTTTAATGATAGCAAACAATGTTAAAAACGATTGTTTACATAGCAGCGTGTTAAAAATACTTTTAACACGTTGCCATGTAAACAAGTTTACTTTTAACACGGTTTGGTTCATTGTCATTGAAAATTCGCTCGTTTCATTATCAAAATAGGGAAGTTGTACAAAAAACATTGTATGGTATTTGTGTTAAAAGTGATTTTATTTTGTTCGTGAAATTGTTCAATTCGCTCCGCTCATTTCACAAACGTTTTCACTCACAAAATAAAACCTCACTTTTAACACTCATATCATAAATAACTATTACTGCATGTATAAAAAACAACTATTTTTCGACTTATTTTCTGAAACACCAATATTCCTAAATGTCATTCAACAGTTATCTAGATTGGAAAACAGAAAATAAAATCGTTGCGTTTGAGTTTAGTCACATTTAAACGTAAATCAATTAAGATAATAACTCTAAATAAAAGTTTATGAACTTTGTCCGGGATATACGAATTCCTAACCGCGGTCATAAAATTTGGGGATTAGTAAGTAATTAGGTAATCCTATGTCCGAATTCCTAACTCAACATCTTCTACCTGATCTTGGCGACTACTTTAGATTTCTTAATCGGATTGTATTTATGTATATATATTTTAACTATTTTTTTATATATTTTGACATGTATGTATGTACATATTTTATAAAATTAATGCAATTTTGAAATTTCTTTAATTTTATTAATCACACGAATTTAGAAAAAAAAAATACAAAAATAAAAATATAATTGCAATTTTGAACTTTTTTTAATTTTATTAATCACACAAAATTAGAAAAAAAATACTTCAAACAGTTTATCATCTACTATACAGTTTATCTTCACTAAAAATGTTCACTTCAAGATTTTAACGCGCGATACTTTTACGACTCAAATCTAATCGTTTAAAAAAAAATATTATAAAATTTTCCAAAACACATTTCGTTTGTAAAATTTTGAAGACTTTTTTAGATTTATTAAATTAAGAATGAAATAATATTAGTACAATATTACAGTTAGGAATTCGGACATAGGATTAACGGAGAGGGTCTGAGCCCGGTTGCTCAGCTGGGGGTCGATCGTAACGATTTGACCATAGTTAGGAATTCGGTACTACCCACTTTGACATGGGCTTCTCATGAAACTTATTCAGTTGATTGGTTTTCTTTTTGGTATTCGTACGCGTTTTAATTTATATACAACTTTTTAATTTATTAATAGTAGATTTTAATTACTTCGTATTTTTTAAAAATAATAAATAATGAAACTTGAAGTAGAAGTATTGTTTTTGTTGTTTTGTGCTGTATATGCAAAGCAAGGTAAGTGTTTTTCCAAAATTTGGTCGAGTAAATTATTCTCATACCATATGTGCACGTCTTATTTAACCTAAATTATTTTACTGCATGTATAAAAAACAACTATTTTTCGACTTATTTTCTGAAACACCAAAATTCCTAAATGTCATTCAACAGTTATCTAGATTGGAAAACAGAAAATAAAATCGTTGCGTTTGAGTTTAGTCACATTTAAACGTAAATCAATACTTTCGACGAGAATTTTAGGATCAAAAGGAATGATTTTCTCATGTACGCACTACACGAAAAAAAAAAACGATATAGTGTTTCATTTCTAGACACAAAATTTTGAGGTGGTACCTACTTAAAAATTTCATCGGGAGCATGTAAGGACTCTTGGTGCCGAACCTGGTCAGAATATTCCCATAGGAAGCAGTGCTTAAAACATGGGGCTCCACAGGAGTGACCATGCCAGGTTTACTTAGATTAGATTACTTAAAAATTTGGCAAATGCTTTTTTATAATTCACGTTCACAAAGTTTCGACAGTATCGACAGTATCGAAATAGATTCATTGTAACACTGTTTTTGGTAACTTTTTGTTTTACACAATTGGTTGCACTGCACTGATTTTCAACGAAAGAGTTCAGGTAGTAAATCAAGAAGTATATTGTAGTAAATTATTAACTACATTATCAGCGTTATTGCTAAATTTGGAATATTTTATGCAAATTTGACAAACATTCTAATTTAAAATCATTAAAACTGACAAGTGTCAAAACTGTCAAGATAGCCAACATAAATAAATATTTCGAAAAACCATTTTATTTATTTTTTTATACTTTTAAAAGTTCATTATAAAAAATAGTATGTAACACTCGAATTACAATGACGGTTTGTAGTACTCGTTCTTTGCGAAACTCACCGCTTCGCGGTTCGTTTCACAAACTGAACTCGTACTACGAAACCTCTGTCATTGTAACACTTGTATTACAATATACTATTTAAGATGATTAAAGAATCATAGAGGATTGCAGTAATATATAAATATTGCGACGATTTGTTCTAGTATTGTAATGCAAAAGCACTAAAGAGGAGATGTATCTACAAGAGTTCAAAAAACAGTTTATCCAGTTATCTTTATTAAATAGTAGGTAAAAACAGTTATGTGTCACACATACAAAAAGTTTTTATAATAACTTCTTGACTTCTTTTATTTGGGTAATTAAAATCCTGGAGCTACTAAAGTTTATTTTTTTCCTTGTGAAACATTATACATTATTATTAGGAGAATCTACTTCTTCACTACCACCAGTTCCGGAAGAGATACCAGACCATGAACTAACTCCTATTGAAGCCACGAACTCGGAAAAGAAATTAAGTGAGACTATCATGACTATTTTGGAACACTACAAGCAACCTGATCCTCTTGGAATACCAGGAGCACCCATTCCAGATCCTATGCCAATCCCAGATATGAAAAAATCATTTTCAGTTGGAAGGATGAATTTTAAGGTAATATTATTTTTCATATAAACTTTCTTAATTTTGATATCTTTGATCTTTAGTATAGATCAATTGTGAATAATAATAAAACCTATAAGCAAATACTAATGCTACAGTCTGCTCTTAGTGACAAAATTCAATTGACTTCAAGGACAAGGCAAAACAATCTTAAGCTACATACTTACGGATCATGATTGCAAACGGATATTATGTACAGTTCTTTTGGTGGCTGTATATACAACCTCCATCGGTCTTCCTTTTTTAACCGACTTCAAAAAAGGAGGAGGTTCTCAACTCGACCATATCTCCAGTATTAATAATAGAGATTTGGTTAAGGTGGAAGATTAAGGTTAAGTTAATATGTTAATTATGATGTATAACATAAAAACACTGTATGGGCAAAGGCTTCTTCTCACAAGGAGAAGGAATAAGCATTTAATCACCACGCTTGCTTACTGCGGGTTGGTGATTTCAAACAATTAAGTCCACGTTTTATCACGATGTTTTTCTTTACCGTACGTGTGTGGTGTTTTTAGGTGTTAGAGAATTTACTTATGTCTCCGAAAAGACATATTGGTACATGTCGGGATTATTGGGGATTAGCTCATAACCTCTTGCACGGTATTCGGAAGGTTTTGAAGATAGTACATCATAAACTTGCTCCCACATCTGACAAGCCAAGTAGCAAAACAATACTTTTTTTCAAACAAACTTCTATTCCTCTTTCTTCGACGTATCGGTCGTGTTTTTATAATCCCTCTTATACTTTTTTCCTCTCTGCTGCTCTCGTTCTTGACACCCTTGCTTTCATCTAACTCAGCCTCAAACTCTGTGCTGATTTGGGTCTTCCTGCGTCACCCATCCTTTCTACCACCAAGTCATCGGTATCCCATTTCTTTTCTTTTGTTATATTTTTTTATATACGCTTTCTTAACTTTTTGGGTTTATTAAATTTTTTTAAAAACTTTATGTGTTTTTGACCTTCTATTCTCAAAAATTAATTCATTAACTAAGCAATAATCCCCTTACATTTTTTAAGGAGTGATCAAACTAAAGCAAATAACTTCTGGTGTCATATTAACGGGGTCGTGAAAAAATAAATTCCATAACAATATATTTGTATAAATTGACATGGATCTCTCTGTGGGAACACCCTCCAATCAATAGAATTGTGCGTTAGTTTGTGGAATCCGGCACTATAAATATCCATTGCTATTAAGAAAAAAATTATATATAACAATTTTTTTTATAGTTTTCTTTTCTTCTTGTTTTTTTTTCTGATTCTCTCTATACCAGTTGGCTCCTTCCTTCTATTGGTTTATACCTGTCTCCTTTGGTCTTCCAGTTCTTGCCTCTTCTGCTATTATTTGTTCCTGCTTTTTATTTTAGTAATTGTAATTATTTATATTCCATTCAGTTTTTTTTATTCAAATCAAATTCATTTTTATTCTATATTTCTTTTATATTACATTTTTCTTTTAACATTTCAAAACGCAATTCATAAAAACTTTCAAATTAATTTCCGACAATCTACTAAATTTTCTAATCACAATCTATTCATAATCAACCAAACAAAATTTAACAAAACCAAAAAAAACTCTTTATTTTAGAGAACCAATATGTAAATGTTGGATGACATTCCTAGCATTCTACTGAGAAAACGTGTCCCCGAAGAAAAATCCATATCAATATATTTTGTTGCTCCTTCCTTGTTATCAAAAGTTTTGAATAACGAAATGTATTTTTTCTGTTAATAATTTTATTCTACATATTATACTTTTACAAATTATGGAGTTCATTTGACAAAGTATTTATAATTCTTCTATATGTGTGTAGGAATTAACCAACTTCAGGTAAAACCTCATGACTTTCGGTTTGAAATAGAAAATAATAAATTTTTGAAAGCTTGACAATCAGTCAAAGTTTTTTTTACAAATGATATATACAAAAACGGGTACTGTGTTTTTATTTTTGTACATAGTTGACTTAATCAAAACCTTCAATGATTATTGTGTGTATAGATGACAATATTTATAAGGGTTTCATACCGATCGAAGACAATTGTTTGGAGGAGGAACGGAGCGACGACTCCAATTATTGTCTGAGATCGGTTACCCTTAACGTTCGACATGCTTATAACGTTTTTTGCACGATTGATACCATTATAAATTATAAAATTAAACATTTTCGTCATATTGACTAGTTTCATTCATTTTATCAAGATAGATAGGTACTTTGGTTGTTAGGTAGTAACTAGGGTGCATAACAACAATGGAGAATTGAGTTTTTATTTAGTTGTCAATAATTTTAAGTACAATTTTGATTATTATAAATTAAAATATGCGCGAAAGTGAATTTGAAGAAATTGAACGGGCTTGGGAAGAAGGGTGTTCCGCAATTATTCCCGAAAAATCCAAAATCCGTTATCAAAATACCTACCAAAGTTTTAAAAAATGGTGCGAAGGCAAGAATTTAAGAATCGATGAAAAGACTCTATTGGCATATTTCGTTCAAAGACATATGCAGTTGAAAGCTCCTAGAAGCCTCTGGGCAGAATATTCAATGATTAAATCCACCGTTTTTCTTTATGATGGCATTGATATTTCCAAGTTTTCTACTTTGATCGCGTATTTGAAGAGACAAAATGTTGGCTATACGCTTCTCAGGCATCTCGACTTTGCGACGCCAGCGCTACCTCGTGGCGCAAGGCCGCGTTAGCTTGAGTCAGCTGCTGTGTATTGCCTATTGTTTATCATGCAAAATCACTCTTCTGTAATAAGCCTTATTTAAAAACTTTAGTTGAAAAACCGCAAATTCTCGATTGTGAAAATGAACATCACGATCAAGAAATAAAAAAACTTTGTCACTCCATAACATTTTATTTGATAAACATTATTGATACATACTCGACTCGACGGACTGCGACAATCCAATCCTTGCGACGAGCTACTTCCCACGATTTTGAGGGAAATCTATAATAACTTTATTCCTGGGATAGTATAACCCCGGAAATTGCACCCAACAACACAACAAGTGTGACCACTAACTTTTTTCGCGGATATTTCACGACAATCGATTAAAATTTTAAATTTAAAAAAGTACACACTCCGCTGGAATTACATAGCATATGACACTTATGACAGCCGATTGACCCAAATTTTACAGTCGTTAATAAACCAGACGATAAAATTCCATATTTAGAAATTCTGCAAAGGTATATAAAACTTCGACCATTACAAGTAAAATCAAATCATTTGTTCTTAAGATACGCCAAAGGAAAATGTTGTGCTCAAGTAATAGGGAAAGGGACAATCGGGGGCTGGCCTTCTCAAATTTTCAAATTCTTAAATTTGCCTAATCCCGAGAACTATACTGGCCATTCGTTCAGGAGGACATCAGCAACGCTTTTGGCTAATAAAGGTGTTGATGTCCTCGGATTAAAGCGTCATGGAGGTTGGCGTTCATCGACAGTGGCAGAAAGCTATGTAGAAGATTCTCTTCAAAATAAAATAGATTTTGCCGAAAAAATATTGTGCAATACTAGTAATACTACTAATGTATGCGATTCTGCAGGAGTTTCTGTTAGAAGTGAAACCACAGCCCAAACAAGTGGGATTTCATTAAATAATTTAACAAATTGTACCATAAGTTTTAATATTAATAAATAATTCGTTAGTTTTCTTTATTCTTTCAATAAATAAATTAAAATTAAGAGATTTTTTAACTCGACGGTAAGTGAAGTACTTACCGTCGAGTTGGAGTACTTACCGTCGAGTTGGATTACTTACCGTCGAGTTGCTAGTAAATGTCACCTACTGACGTAAAATCTGTCACGGTAAACAGTCAAAAATGATCAATCGTGCAAAAAAATAATTTAGAATTTAAAAATGTTAATAGGCATGTTTTATGGTATAAATTTTTTTTATATAATTCTTCAGAATGCGTGAAGAAATGAATCAGCTTTTGGTTAAATCTTACGATTTTGCAAGTACAATCCTGAAATAGTATGCAATAAATTTTCAAAAGCTAATACCGTCAGCATAGTTTTCTTATGACAATTTACGCAAAGAGCGGCTGTGAACACAGAGTTCTATGAACTCCTAAAAACTGAAAGAACCATCTAACAATCCCAGCCGAACGCAAAAATACGGTGCGCGGCACTTCACACACAGAGCGGTTGGATCTCATTTATAAACCCCGAAAAACCGAAAGAACTATCTAAAAGGCGACCCATACACCTAAAATAATATTGCGCAATGTTGATGATTGCACAATATTATTAAACATATAGGGGTAGTATTGAAGATTGCGCAATGATTGAGTAAAAGATTGAGGACTTTTAAATTTTATTGTGTCTTGTGTATGGTATATTGCCCAATATTTGATAGGATCCATTCTCATATAATTCTTGAAATCTTTCAATTTAGTTAGTTCTAGATCCTTTAACATACGTTCGTTATTGTCGATTGGCCTTTTCATCTACCAGTCCTTAGTCCAGATTCGGCGTTTTCGTTTTTACAGTTTCGCTACAATTAAATACGCGATAGCTGCAGCCAAATCTTTTTCAGACATGGTGCACTGAAGAAAGTTATGACGAGAATGCTTGTTCAATTTAATTGTACCGTGTGGGTTCCGGAGCTCATCAATCATATTGTGCAATCATCAACATTGCACAATTTTATTGTATGTGTATGGGTCCTCTAACGATCCGGACCCAACCCCGAAATGGAATATTAACTTTCTTATGACGCATAAGTGTATGCGTTATAGGTAATGCGCTTAACAGCAAGTTATACCTATAGATGTATTACGTTTTAAAATAAATTTAATGACTATTATTAATATTAAATAAACTTGTTATTCAAACTTATGTTCGGTCAAATAATAACCAAAGCTATGCTTCCCTCATCGGTCATACTTGCAACGTCAGATTTTTATGACATCTTTTTATTTTAATTCAATTAATTAATGACAATTCTCATCAATCAACAAAAACAGAACAAGCCAAACAAAAACTCCCTACTAAAGAATAACTTAATCTAGACAACCAATATCTAAATGCCGGATTACATCCCAAAATTCTACTGAGGGAACGGTGACTACGACGAAAAATTCTTATATATATATATATATATATATATATATATATATATATATATATATATATATATATTTTATACGTGTCGGCGGCGGCGCAGATTATATCGCTGCTCTGTAATTGGTGGGGGGTGCGGTTCAGGTGTTGACGTTTCCTCCAACAGAGGTCGTTGGTCGCGCCGATTGTTTCCTGACTGCATTTGGGCCTGGATGGGTACGGCTGTCCTTGTTGCGTGTGTGTTTCTTATTGGTTCTGCCCGTGTCTGTGTATTCTCCAAGGATTTTTGTTCTTCTCGGGTAATTGGATTAGATTGTCTTTTGAGGAGACTTTTCCAAGTGTTGGAGATGTTTTGTGCATCGTCTCTTTTGTTGAGGCTGTTGGTTCTCTCTATTTCGAGGGCTTCTCTGACTATGCGGGTTCTGTAGTGTTTGATAGGTACAATCTGTTTTGTTTCTGGGAAGTTTATTGTGTGGCCCGTTTCCTGGAGGTGTTGAAAAAGGGCTGATGTCGTTTGCTTATTTCTGATGTTGTTCTGTAGTGTTTGATAGGTGCAATCTGTTTTGTTTCTGGGAAGTTTATTGTGTGGCCCGTTTCCTGGAGGTGTTGAAAAAGGGCTGATGTCGTTTGCTTATTTCTGATGTTGTTCTGGTGTTCCTGTACTCTGGCTGAGATTCTTCTATTTGTTTGTCCGATGTATTCTTTGTCGCAGTTACTGCACGGGATGCTGTATACGCCTTGGTTTTCTAAAGGTATTTTGTCTTTTGGATTGCCTATTATTTTGTGTAAGGTAGTCTGCAGCTTGTAGATTGTGGAAATATCATGCCTTCTTAGGATCCTTCCAATCACGTCTGTTACACCTTTTTATATATGGCAGTTTAGTTTTTGGTTTGGACATGTTATATTCTTCCTTATTTGTTGTTGGTCTCGTGGCTTGTTTTTGTGCTTTTTTGATTGTGTGTTCATGGTATCCGTTTTGTCTTAGGGCGGTTGTGATGTTTTGGAGTTCTTCTTGTCGGTTCGTTGTTTTTGTTAGGCGTATAGATCTGGATATCAGTGTACTGGCTACCGATTGCAATTGGGAAGGGTGATGATGAGATCTAGCATTCAGATATCTATTAGTGTGTGTAGGTTTTCTGTATACTGTGTAATCAATTGTAAGGTCATTGTTTCTTGTAATAAGTAGGTCCAAAAAAGGCAATTGGCCATTCTCTTCAACTTCTAACGTGAACTGTATTCGGTGGTGGATGTTGTTTAGTTCATCAAGGAAATTGTCCAGATTGGGTCTTCCATGAGGCCATATGATAAAGATGTCGTCCACGTAGCGTTTCCAAAAGGTTGGCTTCATTTTAGCTTTACTTAGTGCATTGGTTTCGAAGTACTTCATGTAGAGGTTGGCGATTACTGGTGATAGTGAGGATCCCATGGGGGCGCCTTCTGTTTGTCTATACAAGTTGTTCTCATAAGAGAAGTACGTATTCTTCAGACAGTGTCTTGCAAGTTCGATGATGTGTCTTGGGAAATCTTCATTTATAGCTATTTGGTCTAGGGCCTCGTCAATTGGTACGCTTGGGTAAAGCGACTTGATATCTAGGCTGGCTAGGAGGTCATCTTTGTGTAGTTTTAGGTTTTTAATTATATTTGTCAGGTGTTCTGAGTTCTTGACCACCAACGGATTGAAACCCGGAACACCACTACTGTTCATTCTACCATCCGTGAAACACTACATCAGAACATATATATATATATATATATATATATATATATATATATATATATATATAAAAAAAGGGAAAAATTATTGGGCATGTACGCAAAAAGGATCAATAAGGCCACGAGTAGGAATGGTAACCGCAGACATGCATGTTTCTGGCTCATTAGCCGTCATCAGTGCGGCATAACCAAGTAGGGTATTGCACTTGGCTAGCAAAAGTGTTGGGTACTTGGGAGCAAAGGATGTTGGGGAAACATGTGTTAGAAACATTAAAACACAAAAACAACGAAAGCTCACACAGGAGTCCTATCGCCATTTTGTGCTTTCGGCCAGCTGTGCCAATGGGTTTTCGGCTAGCAACCAGCGTCGCAACGTTGGCGAAACGGACTCATTGTGTTTGAGTCGTTCTAAGCCCAGGATATGAAATAAACAAAGTGCCAAGAAAATGCGTATGAATATAAACAAAAGGGGAAAATTATTGGGCATGTACGCAAAAAGGATCAATAAGGCCACGAGTAGGAATGGTAACCGCAGACATGCATGTTTCTGGCTCATTAGCCGTCATCAGTGCGGCATAACCAAGTAGGGTATTGCACTTGGCTAGCAAAAGTGTTGGGTACTTGGGAGCAAAGGATGTTGGGGAAACATGTGTTAGAAACATTAAAACACAAAAACAACGAAAGCTCACACAGGAGTCCTATCGCCATTTTGTGCTTTCGGCCAGCTGTGCCAATGGGTTTTCGGCTAGCAACCAACGTGTGAGCTTTCGTTGTTTTTGTGTTTTAATGTTTCTAACACATGTTTCCCCAACATCCTTTGCTCCCAAGTACCCAACACTTTTGCTAGCCAAGTGCAATACCCTACTTGGTTATGCCGCACTGATGACGGCTAATGAGCCAGAAACATGCATGTCTGCGGTTACCATTCCTACTCGTGGCCTTATTGATCCTTTTTGCGTACATGCCCAATAATTTTCCCCTTTTGTTTATATTCATACGCATTTTCTTGGCACTTTGTTTATTTCATATCCTGGGCTTAGAACGACTCAAACACAATGAGTCCGTTTCGCCAACGTTGCGACGCTGGTTGCTAGCCGAAAACCCATTGGCACAGCTGGCCGAAAGCACAAAATGGCGATAGGACTCCTGTGTGAGCTTTCGTTGTTTTTGTGTTTTAATGTTTCTAACACATGTTTCCCCAACATCCTTTGCTCCCAAGTACCCAACACTTTTGCTAGCCAAGTGCAATACCCTACTTGGTTATGCCGCACTGATGACGGCTAATGAGCCAGAAACATGCATGTCTGCGGTTACCATTCCTACTCGTGGCCTTATTGATCCTTTTTGCGTACATGCCCAATAATTTTCCCCTTTTGTTTATATTCATACGCATTTTCTTGGCACTTTGTTTATATATATATATATACAAAAGGGGAAAATTATTGGGCATGTACGCAAAAAGGATATATATAAAGATGTAAGAGATGATACAAAACGTATCTAGTGCCGTGCTGTCAATAATAAATCCAGTTGTAAACTGGATTGGTGTTTGGTTAGATTTCCTAACTCAAGACACTGGTAGATGCTGCGACATAAGTATAAGGATATTAATCAGCTCATACAAGGGCAAAACCAACTATAGACACCATGTTTCGCTCTTTTTGGAGCTCATATAGTGTAGTATAGGTTCTGTCTCTTCAGTCACTAATGAAGAGACATCCCCTGTATGAATCGACCAAATCCTTATAGATATAATCTTGCGAAAGTAGAAACCATTCGCAAGTGGCCCTATCTTTACGCAGAGCGTTTGTGACAGTCTTATATAACAAGATGTAAGAGATGTTACAAAACGTATCTAGTGCAGTGCTGTCAATAATAAATCCAGTTTTAAACTGGATTGGTGTTTGGTTAGATTTCCTAACTCATGACACCGGTCGGTAGATGCTGCGACATAAGTATAAGGATATTAATCAGCTCATACAAGGGCAAAACCAACTTCTATTTATTAGTTCATTCGTTCTGCTTATCTATACCATTTATCTCGTTCTTTCTGCTCCGATACTGACCTAAACTATTTGTCTCAGTTTCTCTACCTTCCAAGTTCTGGTTTCTTTTTCTATTTGCTCCTGCGTTATTTTTATTTTGTATAATATTGTTTTATATTTATTTTTCTTTTTATTTACTTTTAAAATAACATTTCTTTGAAATAACTCAATTACTTCTTTTTAATGACTACTCGTTTCTAAAAACTCAATAATAATTGTGGAAGTTCTATGTTTAAAACATAATTCAATAATTTTTTTTTTTAAGGATGTGAAACTCTATGGGCTGAAAAAATTTAGAATTGAACACGTGATGGCTGATATAACAGAAATGAAAGTAGAAGCTACTTTATCAATAGATGTTTTAACTGTTCATGGAAACTATACTTTAAGTACTTGGATTTCTAAGGCAGCAGGACCTTTTATGGTAAAATTAGGAAAGGTAAATAAGTAAATACTTACAATTTTCTGTTGTTTAAGATATGAATTCTTTAGGTTAAAGTAACAGCTTTAGCGTCAATGGAGATAACGGTTAATGGTACGTTAGAAGCTCAGGAAATGGATATGGATATTAAATTTGGAAGTATTGATATGGATTTCCAGGGACTAGGATTTTTTGCTAGTGCTATGCAAGGAATATTAAATTCAGTAGGTTCATTTGTATTTGAATCAATTAAACCATTTGTACTCAAAGAAGCTAATACAAATATGAGAAAAGATATCAACAAGGAAATTAAAAAGTTTCCTAAAACGTTCCCTAATTCTATTTCTCCATTTGATCAGCTGGTTTGTGAAGTTAGAAATAAAATCAGAGAAAAGGGTTATGATCCTCATTTGGTACCTGATTATAATAATAGTGTAGGAATATTTGATGTATCTCTTACGCAAACCTGGTTATATGGTATTTCTTCAATTCATAGGTAAGAGTAATTTTATATACATATTTTTTGGAATTATACCCATTTTTAACTTAATTTGTATTGTACAAATTTTTTTTGTAATATGGAAGCCGCCTAACGTATAGTCAAAGTTCGTACGCAGCCTATATAATTCGACTTCTTTTCCTTCTTCAATTGGTTCATGTCACCCATTCCAGAATCTTGGTACCCTGTATCTACCAATTTGTGCAGGTCTAAAAGATTGGTGCCATATCTTTGTGGAGTCAATCTGAAGTCTCCAAACATTGACTATCTCCTGCAATCCAATGCCTCACAGTGGCACAGTATGTATTTAACTGTTCCAGGCTACCTGCTGCGGAATCAAATATTGTGGCTGATCCTTTTCTTATAAGTTTTTCAGCCTACTCGTTACCTTGGATTTCTCCATAGTATGGCATCCAAACTAGTTTGCCACTGTTATATTTCGCCCAGCAGGACATCATATACTAATCTGGAGACGACTTTAGAGGTCTTTAACTGACTACCTGTGCATATATTAATCCTCTTAGATTTATAAGCCCTCAAAATATTTTTTCTTGCGCATTGCAAGATTGCGTATACCTCTGCTTGTGTGTGTTCCCTAAACCTTGAGTTGAGTAACTCCATTTTGTAATTTCTTACGTTTATGTATTTCTAACTGGAATGTTTTCTTAGGCAGGTATTTGAGCACCAGATGATATGATTTCATTCCCAAGATGTTTTCTACAATTTCCTGCTTTATTTATTTGTGTCATTACCTAACAAAAATGTTGCTCAGATTTTTTTGCAGTCTGTAAAAGCCCATCTTTGCCAAATCCTTCAAGATAATGTGAAAAAGAGGAATGTTCACATTGCTTCTCTTATTATTATATAATTCGAGATATGTTCCTTTTATTTAACTCTTTTTATCAATTATTTGTATACAAATAATTCTTGATCATTATATCGATTAACTACTTGATTTATAGTTTCCTGCTAATCAATTGTCATTTCAGTAAAACGTTGATCAAATAGATGTCAAAGATAATAATAGTTTAATACTATTATGACGTTTTACAGAGTCTTTGTAAATCAAAGAACATGTTTACTAAGAACCAACAACTACTTCCCTGGCTATTTGCCTCGACGGACATTGAATTACAGTTCAATGTTAAACGGGGTTAGTATATCTGCAAGATAGAACTAACCATTTTAGTTTGCAATTCGAAAGGATATCACTTGGAGACCGGTTTCGGCGTATTGCGCCTCATCAGTAGAAGGAAGATATCCGTCCAGAAGCTCTAAGAGCATCTAGACTGGGGATATGTCTAAAATCACACAAATACATTATCTTTAGTAAAGAAAATGTTAAAAGTGCGATAATAGCGACATCTCCATAACTAATTACAAACTGAAATTCTATTTGACAAAAAACCTCTCGGCTTTGTAAACCCCGTTTAACATTGAACTGTAATTCAATGTCCGTCGAGGCAAATAGCCAGGGAAGTAGTTGTTGGTTCTGAGTCAACGGTCTATATGTTCTTTGATTTTCAAAGACTCTGTAAAACGTCATAATAGTATTAAACTATTATTATCTTTGACATCTATTATATCGATTGTTTTTCCCTTTATTAATTTTTTTTACTTCTTTGCCGTAGATTCTTCTATACTGCATATTTTCCTACAAAAAATCGTATTCTTGCTTTTTTTATTTTCTATATTTGTTATAAGTTGCATACTCTGTTTGTATGGCTTACAAATGTATACATCTGCATCTGTTAATTTCTTCCCTAGATAATATTTTTTCACTTTTCTATCTCCCATTATATTATTCGCTCGTTGTCTCTTCTATGTTTTCGTTGCTTCTATTGAGATTTGTTAATAATTTCTGGATTGTTACTATTGAGACTAATTCTTTGTTTTTACTTTAATTTGTGTGTGTTTTATTCGGTAGGTAAGTAATATGGTTGTCAATTCGTTTAGGAAATTAAAAGTTTCGCCATTCTTAGTGACAAATTACATTACTTAGTTGGTATTGATTTAGGAAAATTTTTAATATATATCTACAGTTAAATCTTATTTGAAATTGAAAGCGATTTTCTGGTAATAAACCAAAACCTGTGTAATTATTTTAAATTTATTTTGATAATGTAGAACCAAAGATATAAAATTTGAAATGAGAGATAGAGCAATCCACACTTTCTTGGAAATTGGAACTGGAAAACTTACAGGCACCAGTAATTGGGAAGTATCTTTAATAGCTGGAATCATAGCTAAAGAAGGAGCAGTATCCTTTACAGTGGACTATATAAGGGTAAGTAATTTCGAAAATATTAGGGTTGGTTGAATATTTTTAAAAGCGACACCTATTAACCAGTAAAGAAATCAAAATGTATACGCTATTTTAATATTTTATCTTTCATTTGAATACACAAAAAATTCTATCTTTATTTATTGTCAGTTCATTCATTGTTTACAAGCCATTTGAAGTTGATGTGATAAAATTGTTTGTTTTGGAAGATTTATCAGCAACACGAAATTTTAGATTTATACAAAAAATAGTTCATTGGGATAACTATGGGTAGGTTGACGCCTTCCTTCTTTTGAAAACCATTCTTGAAAGTGTATATATTAGAGTCATTTATTATTATATGTTTTTTCTTTCATTCATGAAAAAATCTGGTAAAGTTAAAAATGAATACTTTATCTTCAAAAGCTTACCTAAATTTGGGTTTTACAAGCATTGAAATTAGTAAAGAAACATTGCAGAAGGAATATATCAGTAAACCGCGTAAATTTTTCGAGGAAAAATTCAGATCATTTAAAAAACACAAGACAAATTATTACCAGAAAACGCTCGTAATGGACGAGAGAGCTTTGTTAGCATCAAATTATATAAAGTATATATTTTTGAAGACCTCCTTTGATTATGACCCATGTTTACCAATGATAGTGCACACTGATATTACTGACCATTTTGTTACAACTTTGCAGATGGTTTTTCCGTGTAAGGCTCATACTGTCGGTTAAAATAAAGTTGTGAGTTATACTGACTACAAGAAACTGAAACATAACATACAGAAACTTACCTGGAATAATGTTTACAATGCTAACAGCATTCACGAGGCAGTTGATCTCATGACACATAAAAAGTGAAGTAACAAAATGTACTATTGAAAAGAAAATACCTAAACATAAAATCAAAAGAACTCCCTGGATCACACAAGCAATAGTTAATTCAGTAAATAATAAAAATAATTTATATAGATTGACTCGGCAAAATCCGAACGATCTTAATATTGCTAAACAGTATAAACTGTATAAAAAACAATTAAAGAGTGTTATTGAGCAAAGAAAAGTAACCTACTATAAGGATTTACTGCACGCCTACGATGGTGATAGAAATAACATTTGGAAAACGGTCAATGGAGTATTGTCAGGATCGTCAAAAAAAGATATAATTTACGAAATGAAACATAAAAATAATTCAATCCTTAGAAACCAAAGTGAAATTAATACCGGCAAAGAATTATCTGATAAGATCGTTGATGATCCCAATTATATTTGCAGATATAAAACGCAAGAAAATTCATTTTACCTTAGTCACACAAAAATGATTGAAGTAACGCAAGCTATAAAAAATTTAAAAAGAAACAAGGCTCCTGGGCACGACAATTTGAAATCGGAATTATTAGTGCAGATTGCCGACATTATTGCCGAACCACTAACATATATAATTAATAGAATTTTTGACACTGGCATAGTACCTGATTCTTTTAAAGTAGGTATCAATTGTAAAACCGATTTTTAAAAGTGGTGATAGAATGCAAATAGATGACTATCGACCTATTTCGCTTATTACGAATTTCGCAAAAATATTTGAAAAGATTCTAAAGATTAGACTTACATCGTATCTAGAGAAAAATAGAATAATACACCAGAATCAGTACGGCTTCCAAAGTAAACTCTCTACAGAAGACGCTATTACGGCACTCATATCAGAAATTTATAATAATTTAGATAAACAGATCCCAACCATAGCTGTATTCTTAGATTTAAAAAAGGCATTCGATACGGTCAATTTCGATGTTTTTTGTAGCTGTCTTGAGAATCTGGGAGTGAGAGGTACAACAAATACCTTATTCAAAAATTATCAAAAAACAAATGGTCAATATAAACGGTACATATAGCACTACTCTAACTGTTACACACGGAGTACCTCAGGGTACAGTACTGGGACCTGTCTTATTTCTGATGTATGTCAATGATTTGTTCCTAGTCCAAACAGATGGTAAAATTATGTCCTTTGCCGACGATACAGTTATACTGTATACAGATACCGATTGGCAGTCCCTGAAAATTAAAGTGGAACGTGATTTTGTAGAATTTGGCAACTGGTTCAATCGTCGATTGCTTACAATTAATTTTGGAGACATTTTTCACGCCTTTTACGTCTTACAAAAAGAACCTCCCTGAATATAACACGCTAACTTTGATTGTGGGTGGACAGAGATACAGTATAAACATTACAACAGATATTAAATATTTGGGAGTTTATATTGACTGTAATTTAAAATGGGATTTCCACGCTCAGTTCTTGCAGAAAAAATTAAGGTCAATAATTTACGTGTTTTACAAGTTAAGACAAGTTTTCGAAACCCGTGAACTGAAAATCCTCTATCAAGCACTAGTTGAACCTCACTTGTCGTATGGTATAATTGGTTGGGGAGGTATATATCATAAATATCTTGCTTCTCTTGTAACTTTGCAAAGAAGATTTTTTAAAGTTTGTCTAAAAAGAAACTTAAGATATCCATCAGAAAATGTCTATAAAGATATAAAACTCTATGATATAAGACAAATGTACTTCAATAAAGTTGCAATATTTCATTATAAAAATAAAAAAAATTTACCCTTATCACGACATTGAAATGTTACATTTTTTAGGCCTAACCTTGCGTTTTTTAGAGGACGCAATTTTATTTTTTAGAAGTGTAGAGGGGGTCAGTGTAAAGCTAAAACCAAGTTTGTGGGGTCGCCACCCTTGTCCAACGGCCGCCATCTTGAAAATAGGGGCTGAAATGGTTTTTACGTGTATCTCTTAAACTATTTATTTGATAAAAAGAATTATAAACATTTTTTGTTGCAAATTAAATTCTCTACAACTTTGGTTCAGTAAGTTTTTCTCCTAGAGATATAAATAAAAAAGTTATAAGCGAAAATGTTCAGAAATTCGAGAAAAAAAAATATTTTTTCGATATAACTTTTTTATTTATCATTTTACGAAAAAATAATATCAGACCATTTTTGTAGATCGTCTTTTGAGGAACAACTTTTATTTGCAACATTTTTTCATTAAGTCAATAGCTAAGGTTTTACATCGCTCCGAAGTGAGTACTCTTAAATATACATATATTATACGTGTGTACTAATAATGTGTCATCAGGTTTTTTATTTTGTTATTATAAAATTTATTAACATTTTTTGTTGCAAATTAGATTCTCTACAACTTTGGTCCAGTAACTTTTTGTCGTAGAACTATAAATAAAAAAGTTATAAGCGAAAATGTTCAGAAATTCGAGAAAAAAATTATATTTTTCGATATAACTTTTTTTTTACATTTTACGAAAAAATGATATCAGACCATTTTTGTAGATCGTTTTTTGAGAAACAACTTTTATAAGCAACATTTTTTCATTAAATCAATAGGTAAGGTTTTACAGCGCTCCGAAGTAAGTACTATTTTTCAGTAAAATTTCGAAATGCAAAAATATGCAAAACATTTATTAGAAGAAAACCATTCCTTTAACATAAATTTCGAAATTTTACACGTTGAAAATAAAAGTCTTAAATTAAATCTATTAGAATCATTAAAAATTAATAAAAAGAAAAAATCCAATATTTTATTAAACGACCAACTAGAGGTAAATCATTCGCCTTTACTTAATCTTTTTAATACCATATCTGTGTAATGGTTCATATATTGTGCGTCAGGTTTTATATACGGAGATGTCATTGCGGACAACTTGCTGTTTCTTCATGCTTTTTCAGGGTGTGACACAACTTTAGCTCCTTACAATATCGGTAAAATGAAATTTGTAAAAACCCTGGAAAAACATTCAGAGTTAGCAAGTGGAACGGCTTTGTTTCTTAACAAGAGTGTTGACTCTGCTTTGCTCGCTGTAACTGGTGAACGTTTTTTTATCTCTGTATACGGTGGTAAACAAGATGATAATTCTCTTGACAGCCTAAGATACAACCAATTCGCCAAGGCAGTGACAAAAAGTACATTTAATTTATCTTCACTTCCTCCAACACAAGACACAGCTCGCTTCCATACTTTCCGAGTCTACCATCAAGTCCAGTCGTGGCTTGGTAATTATAATGATCCTGAAGACTGCGGCTGGAAAAAAAAGGATAATTATTGATGCCAGTGCAAAGCTCTAAACCTCCAGCACCCCCTGAGTTTCTAAAATTGATTTGCAAATGCAAAGGAAACTGTGGAGCGATGTGTGGATGTCGAAAAGCAGGGCTGAAATGTTCTGCAGTGTGCTTCCATTGTTCTGGAGAGACATGTAGCAACGTAATGGAGCTCTCAGAATTAATAAATGAAAATGATTTTGATGATGAACCACCGACATTTACACCCCTTTCTTCTCCAGTTCTCCCACTGATATTTGATTTAGAAAGCCAATCAGATGCTGAGCCGCAACTTGGTCCATCGAAAAGACTTAGGACGGAGTAATTGTAATTTAGAAAATCACCGTGGATTATGCCTATTGCGGATACCACGTAAAAAAAACGAGCCTCTAGAGTCTAGACTCTAGACTGGTGTGGAAAGGAGTCATTAATTAATTAGTAATAATATTGAAAAATTAATAATTAAAAAAATTATAATAACAAAATAAAAAAAAACCTGATAACACATTATTAGTACACACGTATAATATATGTATATTTAGGAGTACTGAAAAATAGTACTCACTTCGGAGCGCTGTAAAACCTTAGCTATTGACTTAATGAAAAAATGTTGCTAATAAAAGTTGTTCCTCAAAAGACGATCTACAAAAATGGTCTGATATTATTTTTTCGTAAAATGATAAATAAAAAAGTTATATCGAAAAAATAATTTTTTTTCTCGAATTTCTGAACATTTTCGCTTATAACTTTTTTATTTATAGTTCTACGAGAAAAAGTTACTGGACCAAAGTTGTAGAGAATCTAATTTGCAACAAAAGATGTCAATAATTTTTTTTTTATCAGATAAATAGTTTAAGAGATACACGTAAAAACCATTTCAACCCCTATTTTCAAGATGGTGGCCGTTGGACAAGGGTGGCGACCCCACAAACTTGGTTTTAGCTTTACACTGACCCCCTCTACACTTCTAGAAAATAAAATTGCGTCCTCTAAAAAACGCAACCCCAAATGTAACTTTTCAATGGACTAATGTCTTGTAGCATAGATTTTAAACATAAAAGAATAGGTCAGAGGTATGTGTACTACATAGGTCTGAAAATGTATAATTCTCTGCCATTGGCAGTTAGGTCAGCCTCTACTCTACACAAATTCAAAAAGTTGTTAAGAGATTATATATTAAGAACATAGAAAGGACATTCATGCATTTTTCACTTGATTGATTGATTGATTAAACCTGGGGTAATCTTTAATATTCGGAGGTCTTTTCAGTGCACTCCTGTTGTGCTGGTGTATTGTTGATAGATAAAGTTTCTATATAGTTTGATGCAGTGTTGTACGGATGTTTGTTGCCTTTTTGTATATTACGCACAATTCTTTTAGAATTCTGTGATTTTGTCTGGTTTGTTTGCTGAGATAAATATAAATTGTTGTGTGGATTTTGTATATACACATTGTTTTTGTATTTTATTTCTTATTGAAATTTTGTATATGTAGGTATATATATGTGTGTATATATGTGATTATATTGTATCTTAATTGCAAATAAACTTATTATTATTATTATTATTATACAAAGTGTCTTACAAAGAAGCTAAATGTAAAAAACCACACACTATAGCAGAGCAAATTATTCCACCCGCTACCAAAGACATTGTGAAAATATTGTTTGGTGAAAGCTATGCTAAACAACTTGACAATATTCCTTTGACAAATGATAAAATTTCGTATATATCTGCTGACACTCAGGAGCAGCTTGAATCTCAGCTAACTGGAAAATTATTGGCTATTTAACTTGATGAAACAACTGACTCCAATAATGTTATTTGTTACATTAGATTTTGTAAGAGTATCACAATATGTGAAGAATTACTGTTTTGTAATATTGTTATAATTTTTCCATCGTGGATTCGGGATAAGTGATGAACAGCAGACAAACTTAACAATTTACTGGTAAACACAAATAAATAACAATTTGCTAAACTAATTTACACAATTTCGATACAATCACAATTTCTGAATAACGTCTTTAAAATATCTCGTACAACAATCCGCACATTATCGCCAGCTATTAGCATTACAATTAATTCTCGCTAACTAATACAATCACCACTATTATTTATCGCCAACTATTATATTCACATCTGTTCTTTCTCCGTCCAGAGCGGTCCTTATATACCAAATTATTTCCTTCTAGATGTCGCTAAAATTACATTTTTAGAATCAAACAAATAGAACATTTCAGAGCTACTTGAATTATTCGGATCTTCCGCAGCGTCTTCCAAGCTGCTGAGAATTTAAACACCACCTCACACCTCCGTCTGTGCGACAGGTCCGAATCGACACTTAACAATATTATTAAAGGAAGAACTACAGCCAATAAATTATTCAGGATTACAAATAATGCTATGATTGCGGCAAATTTGTAATGGAAAAATTGTGTTAAGATTTGTACTGATGAAGCGCAAGCCATGTCTGGTAAATACAATAGTTTGCAAGCGCTGGCGAAGAAGAAATCCTCAGATATTATCTCGACATATTGCATGATTTATCGGGAAGCTTTAGTGTTCAAGTCTCTACCTGGTCTAAAAATTCTTTTGGAAGTAGCTTTTGAAGTAATTAACTACATAAAAACTAGGCCATTAAAATCAATGACTTTCTCTGTGCTTAGTTATTTTTAATGAAGCTTTTTTATTTGGTAGATATTTTTGAATAACTTAATACTCTTTATCTTCAACTCCAGGGAAATAACTGGAATGTAGTTAAATTGAGTGATTAAATCTTTTTGCAAAAAATGCAGGAGAAGATATCAATTTGTCCAATTGGAATTGGGTTTGTAATTCATTTGACAGTAAACCTAATCGTCTATCACTGGAAGAAGAAGACCAACTAATATACATTTCGTCCAGTACTTCGCTGAAAATGGATATCAGTACCAAATCTTTAATAAATTTCTGGATCAAACTTTCAAATGAATTTTCAGTAATAAAAGCGAAAACTATACGGACCGGACCGTACCGACTGACGGTATCTTAATTCATGAGATCGAAATTTGAATTTCACCACAACAACGTTTATAACAAGCCAACATATTTTGAAAGTGGTCTGCTACGCGCGACCGATTCGGTAATTAAAATACATAAGAGCCCTATTAATTAATACCAATTTCCTTTTGGATATCCGGAAAATAGATTGAAATGGGTTGAAAGGAAGATGCATTTGCAACGCGTTACACGAAGTGTAAAACATCATTGCAAGTCTCAAAGTCGAAACTAACGAATATAATTATTTAAATTTTAATTTATTCCAAAAATAACCAATCAATTCAGTTCGAATTAAAAAATTATTTTATTTACACGCGATCACAGTTCTAAATTGTAACATTTTATTTGGCTTCTCTGAAACAAAAAAAAATAATAATAATAATACAAACTGAGCGAGTAAACAGTGGAGTGAATTATCGATCCAATCGATCTGAACTCCACCAGGATCTGTTCTAACTTGTCCACATCTGTTGTCGGGTTCTACTTTTTTTAGTAGATGGCGGCATTAAATGTATAATTTTATATAATTAGAAAATGTGTTTAATTTAGTGCTAGAAATTGGCAATAAAAATTTTTTTTTAGTATATCTAATTGTCATGTTTCATAAGTGAAATCCTTCTCTGATCTTCAACTACAATTTAGTTTTCACCTTTAAAGGTAATTTATCTTACACAAAAGGCAGGAAGCTCTTACTTCTATTCCTTTGTACTAAAATCCGTTTGTAGAAAATTATATTAGATTTTTCAAGTAGAGATTTGCCCGATGCAGACACTTCTGGATTTGATTTTAAAGTGAAGACGAACAGTTTTAAACAGCAGCGGAGTCAAAAATTATAATATATTTAAAAATGATATTAATCTATTTGTATAATTAGTTAGTTTAAAATTCGGGCCCAATATTGTTTATATGTAGATAAGTATATTTTTTAAATCAAACAATACTGTAAAAATTGTTTTAGGTACAAATCAATGCCAGTCAAAGCTTTGACACCTCGTATCCTCCATCACTGGATGACATACAGATTGAATTAGGTAATATTCAGATCAGATTTGATGGCTTAGGAACTGTAGATTATCTCATTGAATTCGGCGTAAATGTCATTCCAAATTTGTTGAGATACCAAATAATGGATGCTGTTGAGAAGCCCATCAAAATGAAAATTCAGGAAGCACTCAATCAAGTTAACGTAGAGAGGATTATTTTGGAGAATGCTGAAAATTTGGACAGTGGGAAAGGATTTGAGGAATTGCAGTTACTACGATAACGGTGTTTGTAGTGGATTAATAAATTATTTATTTAAATGTATATAGTTTTATTAGTTATTAATTATATTTATATAAGGTAAGTCTAAAATTAAAAACTTAATCAAACAAGAAAGGAGAAAATGAAATTGAATTGGATTGAAATCTGTAACCTTTACCGATTCCGGATAATGCCTATAACTCCTTCAGCCACAGATGCATTTGTAATTAGTAGGCTTTTTGATCGCATTGATTCAACTGATGTAAAATCGGACAGTTACTTATTTTCCTCTTAAGCCGACTATATACATATGCATCTGTGGCTGAAATGGTTAAAGGCAGTTCCCGCGATAGGTAAAGGTTGCAGGTTCGAGTTCTGCCGGGTGTAACATTTTTTCTGTTTTTCTTTGTTTTCTTGTTTGTATAATTTCAAAAAGAAAAAGAGATTTAATATGCTAATTATTTTCAGATAATTGTCATAAAGTCTTTAAAATAAAAAAATTACGCATTAGGGAGAAATCAAATCATGAATTGGGGAAGGAACGTAGGTGTCATATCCGATATAATTTGAATCAAATCGATCAAAAAGCCGAATAACTACTAATGCAACTATAGCTGAAGTGGTTAAAAGAGGCGTTACCGGCGTTAGGTAAAGATTGCAGGTTCAAGTCCTACTGGATGTGAAATTTTTTCGATTTCTTGTTTCTTTTTGTTTGTATAATTTGTGAATTTCAAAAATCCCATGGGAAATGTCTTAAAATAAATCTTTATTTATAAAAATCTCGTGTCACGATGTTCGTTTGTGCCAATTTCCGAAACAACTGAACCAATTTCAATGAAATTGTATAGATATATGTTATTTGTTCAAACTTAAAGGATAAGATAGTTTTTATCTCCATTAATATGCGTAAATTTTTTTCATTGCGAATGTAAGGTTTTATACTAAATGGGTTAAATTCAAGTCTAAATTTTACTAGTTTTTAATAAATGACGGTAGGAGTTACACAAATAATCATATTTTTAGGTTGTGTCAATATGCAATAGATGACGCTGTGTTTATTTTTTTTTATGTTCAAATTTGGTCCATGTGACACATAAATGCAAAATAATCAACGTGCATGTTCAGTTTTTGTAGAAAAAATCTTATTTTTTATTGTGTTGTGTATTATTTTTCATGAAAATCGTAAAAAGTTGTTAAAAATCGTAACAAATCGTTAAAAATCTTGAAAAATATTTTTGAATACTGTGAAAAAATGTCCAAAATCTCAAACAAATCCTAAAAAACGTAAAAAATTGTTGTAGATTATAAAAAATTATTGACAATCTTAAGAAATTGTTGAACGTGATAAAAATGTCGAAAATAATAAGAAAAAACTAGAATAAATTTTGAAAACCGTGAAAAATTGTTAAAACTAAAAAAATTATGACAATCTTAAAAATTTGTTACAAATCGTTCAAAAAATGTAAAGAAATCTTAAAAAAACGTGAAATATTCTAAGAAATTCCAATCTTCAAAAATGTTTGCCAAAAATTATAACAAAACGTAAAACTTGTTTACAATCACAAAAAATTGTTGATGATCTTAAAAAATTTTTAAAAGTGGTTAAAAAATATCGAACATCATATATAGTGATTTTGAAAAACGTTAAAACCTGGTGAAAATTACAAGAAATTTGTGACTATCTTGATAAATTGTTGAAAATAGTTATAAAAACGTCGAAAATCATATTAAAAATTGAAAAATGTGGGTAAATGAAGACAAAAGTAGGTATAAAAAAATCGATAGAAATTAAAAAAAAAAACAGGAAAGATCTGAAAAAGTTAAAAAACAATCGAAAAAACAAAAAAATTAATAAACACGAAATAAAGAGAAAATAGAAAAAGAGACGAAAAAATCAAACAAAAGTATATATGAATTTGCAACGGTTAAAATAAAATATATAGAATGGGGCAAAAAATGTAAAAATTAGAATAAAGAATACAGAAAATCAAAAAAATAAAAAAAAAAACAAAACAAAAATAAGTAAAAAATAAAACCGACAAAATATCATAACAGTTGTAAGTAGAAGAAGAATGTATAAAAAAAAACAATTAAGGAATGACAAAACCGGAAAAACTACAAAATACAAAGAAAAAAAAAGTAAAAACCTAGAAACAGACAAAAAACATGAAAAATTGACAAAAACAAAAACACGGAAATTAATAAAAAAAAGCGAGAAAAAGTAAAAATTGAAAAAAAAGGAAAATGAGAAAAAATTATTATTAACTGTCCGGGTCGTTTGTGGGAACTATAAAAATGTCTGATTGCATAGTTTTAAATGAGCATCAGAGATAATAGAATTTGTCTATGATGAGCATCTTCACACGATTCGACCGTGTATCGGGTTAGGAAATTTTACGGGATCCGGCCAAATATTTTTTTTTATTAATTTGGGATTTAAAAGCCTGCAAGTTAGGACGAGTGCGGAAGACGTGGGAAGGTAAGGAGTTCCACAATCTGGAGACCCTGGGGATGAAGGAACGATCGAATCGATCTGTTCTCGATGTCGGGCATTGAGTAGTATAAGGGTGCATGGAGTTGGCACGTCGCGTTGCTCTGGCTGGTCTGGTAAGTGGAGGCACTATAGAGCGGAGTTCTTCTGAGCAAAATCCGTTTATGTATCGGTAAAACAAGGTTTTTGGTGATACTGGTGTCGTTTATTAGTCGAACTGCTCTTCTCTGTATTGCATAAAGAACTCCGAGCATTGACGGAGCCGCCGAACCCCATACATGCAAGCAGTATTCAAGATTAGGCCGTATTTGGGCTTTGTAAAGAGTAGCTAAGTTCGATGGAGAAAAATATTTCCGTGCTCTAAACAGAAAGCCTAATTTCTTTCCTGCTGCAGTTGCTATGGATGCAATATGTTCGTTCCAGAGTAAGTCCTGGGAGATCGTTATACCAGCGTAATGGAGTCGCCCGCTACCAGTGTCTGATCGTTGATTGTAATGGATGAGTCGCATGTTTGCCTCTTGTTGAACAGGCAACATGTCTTTGCCTTTGTCAGATTTTGTCACTGCAAACCGGATGCCGTGACCCGATAAAAAAATCTTTTTCATGTATTTGAAGGTTCGAAATGGTAGTAGATGAAAAATCCGTAAACTCACTGCTAATTTTGCCCTGTTTTTTTTAACAATTACAACAACTCATTTCTTAATAAAATTTTATTTTGGAGAAAAATAGTTAAAATAAAAATTAATTAAAGATTTTAAAAAGTTTTTCAATATAAAAGTTATTTAAATCCATTAACAATTAACTAAATCAATATACTTTCCAAACATTTAGTATTTAGTAGTTTGCTTTTAATTTATTGCTGAGCATTACAAAAGAGTGTCAGTCAGTGACAACGAAGTCAAAATGGCGGATAATAATACCGGATAAATATTGTGTTGCGAAAATAATTTTTTGTACAACTGTCATTAAAAGTGACACTTTTAATGATAGCAAACAATGTTAAAAACGATTGTTTACATAGCAGCGTGTTAAAAATACTTTTAACACGTTGCCATGTAAACAAGTTTACTTTTAACACGGTTTAGTTTACTTTTAACACGGTTTGGTTTATTGTCATTGCAAATTCGCTCGTTTCATTATCAAAATAGGGAAGTTGTACAAAAAACATTGTATGGTATTTGTGTTAAAAGTGATTTTATTTTGTTCGTGAAATTGTTCAATTCGCTCCGCTCATTTCACAAACGCTTTCACTCACAAAATAAAACCTCACTTTTAACACTCATATCATAAATAACTATTACGAATTCGATTTGGAAATATAAATAGTTTAATTCTCTATATAAAGTCTGAATTTTGTCACGTTTGATTTTCATTATGTTAGAGTCAATTAAAGCGGCATTTAATTTGCACTGAATGCAACAGACAGGAATTTGAATCAAATAATAATTGTGTGTTTAAAGGAAGTTTTAGTAGATTATTTTTTTCACCTGTCAAAATATCACAATTTTGTGATTTCGACCAATGAAAACGCTTAATCTTCAATGTTTTATGCTAAATCTAGCCAATCATTCCGGTTTATATTGATTATTTTTTTCACCTGTCAAAATATCACAATTTTGTGATTAAGTCCAATGAAAACGCTTAATCTTCAATGTTTTATGCTAAATCTAGCCAATCATTCCAGTTTATATTGATTATTTTTTTCACCTGTCAAAATATCCCAATTTTGTGATTTCGTCCAATGAAAACGCTTAATCTTCAATGTTTTATGCTAAATCTAGCCAATCATTCCGGTTTATATTGATAAAACCACTATTGGTTTTACTAGTATTGATAAAATTATAGAACTGTCAAAAATTCAATAACAATATTGAACAATCAATTTTCTTGTTTATAAGTACCTTACTATAAATCAACTAGCTAGGCACACACGAAAGGGATTTTTGAAAGATCCATCCTGCCGTCCAGATATGTCATATCTGTCCCGCATATCTGGACTGCTGCGGGACGAATCTTTTAGTCTCCATTAACTTACATATTTCACCCTTTATTATATCAACGGATTTGATATTTGGAGGAACAGATCCCTTAGTTAAGGGTTAAATCTGTAACAATTTGAGGGGATTGGACGGCGGGACAGGTATTTTATACCAGTTTAAAATCCTGGCAGTCTTGTATCTGTACCTACGAATATGTCTGAACGTAAAAAAAAGAAAAGTGGCCCTTATGGGTTTGTGTGTGTTACAAATAGAAAGAAAGAAAAGAATATGGTGTAGAAAAAAAAATGGGTGAAAGAATGGATTAAAGAAAGACCTAAATATGGTCACATGGCATTAGTACAGGAACTTCGGCAACACGAACATCATGACTTTAAAAACTATCTACCTACTTTCCACAAACACGGTCTCACTCGGTGCATTTCAATAACTTCTGTTATGATTTCTTTTGTCCACTCCATCTTAGAACTAAGTAAAAGAAATAAACAATTGGCAATCGCACTGAAGCACGTGGTCGCACACTAACTGGCAGATATTTATAAACGGAAGATCTGTGGCATGACGGAACTACCGGCGTACTTCCAGCCAGAGACAATATAATATAAAGAGACTTTTTGAAAGATAGAGCAAAAGCGGTACAATGTTTGTTTGTTTACCCCCAGAACTCGGCGCTGCGGTGGTGGTAGATAGGAGAACTATACCACCTAAACTCGATCAGCTGGTGAGGTGAGCTGAAATTATACTATAATGGCGGTTGAAGTGACAGTGTAGCGTAAGTATTATTAGTATTAGTTTTAATTTAATATTATTTTAAGATAGTTTTAAATTCGTAAAGTGTATAAAAGTGCCGTGTACAGTTTCAACTATGTCATTACCGAATTATTTTAAATATAAATCCGCTGTGCCACATTGTTCAAGTAAATATTTTTATACAACGCCTGCTCTGAAAGTTGACTTTTCGAGCGCAGTATGTCATCTCCGAAGCACACAATAGTCGCATACTTGACTATATGTATTTCATAAACGCACATGTTTGGTTATGACCACATAACTACACGGATTCCGCCTAAACTATCTGTCGTTTTTATTTGACTAGAGAGACTACTCGATCAGTCCTAACCCTTTTTAATGTATGTCACAACTGTCACAACGCAACTGTATTAAACGCAAAAAGAAAGTGTAGGTATTTAAAAAAAGTGTACTATTTAAAATAATGGTCGATTTAACAAGATGTTTAACTCCACCTGAACTATTTGAATCAGCTAAAAATGCAACAACAAATTTATTGCCAGATGTGTCAAAAGAAAAAATTATTTGTTATATTCCTCTCAAATTCTACTTCCAGAGCAGTAGTTGTATAAAGTATTGATCCTAACACTTGCGGAAATTAACTTTCCCGCACTTATCGGCAGTTCGCGTGCGGGAAAGTATAACTTTCCGCACTTGTTAGGATAATAACTATTACCCAATTCCCTTTCCAAATTTTAAGAATATAAAGTTAAATAATCAGTTTGATACACAAACCAATAAGTTATGTGGCAGGTGCTTTGGTAAAAAAATTAAATTTAGATTGTAAAGAATGTAACTCAAATTTGAAAACTAATAGTTTGGAACCTCACCATACTTTTACGTACTTTAAAGAGAATGATAATAAAAGACGTCTGACTTACGTTACGAAAGAAATTGTTAATTTTTTAGCTAGTGTACATAATGCAGTTCACCAAATTTTACCTGTATTTGGCCACATAAAATGTCTGATTAAACAAATAATCATGTGTTTGTGTGAATTCATTAACTTTGATTGGTTTACTTGCCAAGAACATAAGTCAGACGTTTTTTTGAAACTTTTAAAAATCAGTGTTTCTTTAATAATTAGAAAATATTATAATGATCTTTTTAGATCGAGGGACAATATATAAAATTTTATATAAAATAGATAAAGTACTGCGGTAATGTTTTTAAGTTTTAGGTTCTTGCATGTACACAAAGGATTGGTGTCCTATTTCCAATACCTCATGACACAACACTACGTATTGAAGAACAATGCCAATGTATGGAAACTTCTTAAATATTATTCGTGTATTGCTACTTAATATTATTCTAAATTTTCGACCATATTATATATATTTATTTATTTGATATAACAATAATTGTACTTCTCTGTGATATTAGCGTAATTATTCTGATGTTTAAAACATATATCTATTTATTATTATTTCCGTAAATCCTACCTGGTTTTGTGATACTAGATAATAAGGTGGACAAATAATCGGAAGGTCCGAGTTGTCTCCATAGATTCAAAATATTACCTGTCCCCAAAAAGGTCATATCCGAATTCTCTCCCTATTGTTATGGGTACGCTCCAAGTAATAAGGGTCTAATTGCAATAAAATGACCTTGTTTACCTACCTGAAGCGGTACATGTTGTGGCTCATATTTTATGAATTTATAATAATTTCGGCAGTCTTGAAGGAAACAATTACCCTCAAAATGAGTTCTGTGATTTTAAGTGAGAAAGGAAAACAACTGCTGGTGATTGAGGGGTTCAAGTTTTCTTTCCAAAAAATGCTAGTGGGAAATAAAAAAAGATGGATATGTGCATCAAGAAAAACATTATGTAAAGCTTACGTGAAAACTGAAACTGAAGAACATGTGATAGTGGATTCATTGTTGGCACATAATCACGACAGAATCTCGGAAAGCGACTTAAACAGACAGAAGTTAAGTAATAGTGTAAAACGTGCGGCTTTAGAGGATATATGTGAACGGCCTATAAAACTTATTCGAAAAGAGTTAAAGAAGTCGGATCCGGAAACTATAACAACTAAAGACATTGTTCGAGTAAGAAAAAATGTACATTATGCAAGATCGAGGCAGCTACCAACTTTACCAAAAGATCGAGAAGAATTCCAAGAATTATTGAAGTCACAAAATATAAAAACAAATAAAGGTGAAAATTTTCTCATCAAAAACTGTGAAAAAAGTAAAATTGTAATATTCTCTTGTGAGACTAATTTGAAGTTTTTGGCATCTGTATCACTTCTCTACGTAGATGGCACTTTTAACTACTGTCCTAAATTCTATTTACAACTTTTCACGATACATGGACTTAAAAATGGACACTACGTTCCACTCGTCTTCTGTTTGTTACCCAATAAAACAGCATCTACATATGAACAAATATTTGCATTCGTCAAAGAAGAAGTAGAAAAGTTGGGCTGCACTTTAACCCCAAGTGTAATAACAGCCGACTTTGAAAGTGCTATTCACACCAGTTTGGCTAAAATTTTCCCACAATCCAAAATCAAAGGATGTCGATTCCATCTTGGTCAATCATGGTATCGAAAGATCCAGGAATTAGGTCTATCATCCGAATACAAGAAGCAAAAGGAAGCTGAAACCGACACAACAAGATTTTTGACATATGTATTCGGACTACCATTCTTACCACCAGAAAGTGTTGGTGACTGTTTTGCTATGGACCTTTATGAGTTAAAACCAAGTTGTGACCGTGTAGATCAATTCTGTGATTATTTAGTTGAAAATTATATCGATGAAAATTCTAAATTTCCTCCTCATGTATGGGCTGAACATTCATCTTCATTGTTAAGAACAACAAATAGATGCGAATCGTTTCATGCCAAATATAACCAATCATTTTATTCACCTCATCCAAATATAAATCAGTTTTTAAATGTATTATTAAATTTTCAATTAGATAGTTACATAAAAATGAGAAGCTGTAATAATATTAAAATTTATGATCGTAGTTTATTAAACAGACAATGTTTTGTCGATAAAAAAATTAAGGAATTAAAAAAGAAACCGAACTTCAAACATTTAGATTTTGTAAAAGCGATTTCATACCATTTTAGAGCACATGATAGGAAATAGAACAGTTATACCATGTATGTATATTGTATATAGTTGGTTTTTCTTGTATATAAATTATGCTACTATAAAAGTTTGTTTCTTATTAAATATATAGGTGTACATATTTAATTTTATTTATCAACCCACCTCAATGTGCGAAAAATATAAAATTATGTAATTAACAGAAAATCTACCTGCAAACAGGTATGGGAGACAACTCCACCCCGTCAGGGAGAGAATTCGGAATACAAGAAAATGACCTGCTCAATCGCGGAGACAATTCGACTCTGTCCCAAATAATATTCATATACTTTTTGTAATAAAAGTTTAAATTATACTTTTTTTGTGATTGTAAATAATGATTTGTAATAAAACTAATTCATTTTTTGTGATAACATTTTAAATTTTCTAAGAATAGATAATTTTTTGTAATAATAATATTATTTCATATTTTCGTAATAGTGTTTTAGTGTTTCAAGTGTATATTGGTGTTAAAAGTTGTTTTTATTAAAAATTTGTTTATTATTTAGTTTTTATATTTATTTACCTAAATATTATAAGATAATATGCACTTTTAAGCCTATATTTTAATTTTTAATATTTTTACACAACAGTAAAAATATTAAAAATCAAAATATGAGCTTTAAAAGTGTATTTCTATATGAAACAGAATTTATACTCTGTCCCGCCAATTTTTTGAATCGATGAGCTTCTTCCCCCAATTGTTGGCGCGCCACCGTCGCTCAAAACATGTGACCAATTTCATATAATATAAGGTATCAGTACATCTCTTTATTATATATTATCTCTGCTTCCAGCGGATCCGATATGTCACGAATTTTTCAGGCTTCGGCCACTAACGTACATATAAACCAAGCGTCTTTGACTGTCACAGACCAAATCGTTTAAAAATCCCTTTCGTGTGTGCCTAGCTATTCATTTATGTTATCTAAATATTCTGAAATATATTTTGTTATTATTATTATCACAATTCAATTCATCTAAACGATAATGAAAAATCAAATATGTAGCTACTTTAAAACTAACCTGCTTCCTGGTTCTGCATGCATTTAAAACTTTTATATGCCTACAGGCAAATGTGGTCTTGTAGGTAAATTTAAAATAGATATACCTAATAATTTTTATTTTAGTAATTTTCTCTTTAATAATATAATTGTATAGTCCAGTAAACCTGGGTACCAACCTCACCATTAGATTATTGACAAACTTTTTTTTTTTAATTTGTAGATATTCATGTGTAGATTACAGTACGAAAAAATGTCCTCCGGAAAATGACCGGAAGGGGCCGGAAAATGGCTCAGACTCCCGAAAAATCGGTTTTTGGCCGATATCTCCCGAGATATGGCAGCTAGAGATGTGGCGCTTGTCTGGAAATGAAGACAAGCTCATTGCCTACAAAAATGGCCCCGATGATTTTTTTTGAAAAATTTAACCGTTTCCGAGATAACCGGCCTCAAGCGTTGACTGGTTTTTTTGCTGCGCGCCGCGCCTCCAGAAGTCACGCTACGTGAATGTAGGCACTAACGAGCGGACGAATTAGCCCATAACTTTGTTAAGAATGAACATTTCTTGATGATTCAAAGTTCATATGAAAGCAGAGACTTGTATTAATAATACTCTCTAATTATAATTTATTTTTTACTTTTTTGGAACATTGGAAAATCTGGCCAAACTTTCTTTTTTCTCGATATCAGCACCTCGTTACAAATTCACTCATAATTTTTTTATAAAGAGTACTTTTACCGAATCCTCTTAGATAACGGGCCTTCGATAGGTGGTGAATGTATCCTGAATTAATCAATAAACAATTTTCGTGTATTTTTATAAACAATGAATCTTTTTCGGGGCGTTTTTTTGGGATTTCCGGAGTTTCCCGAGAATCTCGGTTCTATCGAGGATTCCTAAGAAATTAATGGTCAAACCACTGCCCAATGCACATGATTGGAAAGCTGAAAATGTCCCCTTCCCAATGGCGCTTCTCAATCTTTCCCATGATTTTCATTTTTCCGGAAAATTGGGAAAATTCTCTGCCCCACGAAAAATGACGACCCCACGACTTTTTTTCCATTAACCATTGTTTTCTTCTCGGGGTTGAATTTTTGAGGGTAAAGGGTTATACCAAACGAAAGCTAACACTCTCAGCTTTCCAACAATATATATATTGAGCATTTTCTCCCGTGTATCCGGAAAAAAATCCGCCTCCAAACTTCTCGAATTTTCATCTACTTTTCTTTACCGAGCGCGGCCACGCGGCGTCCATCTATAGTATTCTATAGTATCGTACAAGCGTCTGCTATAGTCCGTGCGTCCACGTTGATTTCATTTTCTTTCTGCTTTATTTACAAACAACGAGCGAGCTTTGTTTACAAACAACGTGTGAATTTACAAACATTGGATGGTCAAATTTGTTAAAAGCATTAAGTGGAAAAAGTGAACAAAATTGTTATTATTGTTATTAGAATATTTCATTTTTTCAAGTTTTCTGTTTTGGAGCACAAGGTAATTTTCATTATTGGTCTAAAAACTTGGGTCAAGCGTAATTATTTCTTACAAAAAAGTCTAAAAATTTCTTGTTTTCCTGTTTTAGAAAATGTACAGGGGATACATTATCACCCATCCAGACTACAAAAGATCCAGCGCATCCAGATCTGTTGAAAATGATTTCTTGTCAGTGTAAGTTGGACTGTAGCAAGAATTGTTCATGTATTAAAGCTGGACTCAAGTGCTCTATTCTTTGTGGTTCATGTCATACCGGCCCGTGTTGTAATTACAATGATGTGGAAAATGAAAAGACAACAATAATTGAAGGCGAAAGTTTAGAAGTAGAGCCGGGTGCAGGCGAAGATGAGGCCGCAGAAATTGAGCCGGAGGTAGAACATCAAGGAACAGGAGCTGTAATAGAACAAGAGGGGTCAAGCGTGACGGATTGGTGATTGAAAATAGTTGTTCTGCTTCCCATATATGTACAGTTGCTTATTTATTTTTGAATAAAAAATTTTATTTTTCAAAAATTATGACTATAATTTATTGCAAAAAATTGCAAAAATTTGGCAAACCCTTGCACTCTGTTTGTGAGAGCAATAGCCAGAAATTATTACAGCCCCTTCAACACAGATGAGCCCGGTCAAAACCGAAACTCCCAATCATGGATATATCGGCACATTCTGGGGGCAATTTTTGCAAATTATAAATCTGTTCTTTAGCCTCGTTTGCGGGGATCCAAGGAGAGCAACTCGAGGGGCTCATTCAGCGGGAATTAATCACGTCCCGCCTCCAATAGTTGTTGGAAGATCCATAATCCCCGCTGGACACGCTCATGACCGTAAAAATTTCGCGAACGAGAAAAAGGGAGGTGGCGCCCTCTACAATTGATCTACAGTTAGAAAAAGGGAGATCGGTGTAATATCAGTCACCTGGTGGCAGAATTCGACAAAAAAAGCCACATTTTCTGCCTCCGAAAATTTGAGAATTTTTGCAACCCTTTTTTTGCAATAAATATTAGTGCAGCGAAAAAAATGTTAAGGACCATTTTTGTAGGTAGTGAACTGATCTTCACTTCAAGACAAACCCCACGTCTCTAGCTGCCATATTTCGGGAGATATCGGCCAAAAACTGATTTTTCGGGATCCTGAGCCATTTTCCGGTCCCTTCCGGTCATTTCCCGGAGAACATTTTCTCAGAGGTTAATCTACCCATCAATACCTACACATTAAAAAAAAAAGTTTGTCAATAATCTAATGGTGAGGTTTCGGATTTTTCTGGTCTTTATTTACTGGACTATGTATAAATAGGTATAAAAATAAATATTTATTCAAATTATAACCCTGTTTTCACGACGCTCACGACAACTGACAACTGTCAATACTATCTAGTGTACAGGATAAGTGTACAGACTCGTGATTTTATCACATTTCAGTTTGTTTTCGCATTTTTGCCAAATAAAAAAGTTTTCATGGAAACTAAAAATTTATCGATAAAATTTTAAGGACTCGTGGTATACCTACCTTTGATAAATAGTAAATATTGTTCAAACGAATTATATTTAACTAACTTAGAACTATAAATAATGGAACTTTTTATAATTTCTGAATGAAATATTTCCACGTGGGAATTCAATCAAAATATATTCCCCAGAGAAAGGTAAAAATACCCTCTCTGAGTTATTTCTTGGATTCCCACGAGTTCTTAAGCAGAGCATACTTTAACCAGATTAATTGTTTTCAGTTTGCTTTTGTTGAGTTGCAAATTCTGCTAAAACTTTCAATTTAGAATTTAATCTAAAATAAAAGTTTTGTTTTGTGTAATTATTAAAATAAACTGTTCATTTTAGATTTATGCTTACTCGCTAACTTTAAATGCGTTTCCTCTAAAATAAATGGATTTATTTGTGTAAAATATTCCCAAATTTTTTTTATGGGTAAAAATTTTATAAACACTTTTTAAAGAGACCCTCTCTAAAACTCTTAATAATTTTTTATCTCAATCATTAAAAGATCTATATGAAATACCCTGTATAATGTTAAAAAATAAAAACTGAAATAAACTTTATCAACCATAGAAAAACGTATTGAGAGTTGGAAGACTTGTATTTTAAATTTCATTTGATACCCAGTTAAATATAAAAAATATTGAAGAGAATAATTTCAAGTCGAAAAATCTCCACGTAGCCATCTTTTTGCATCTCTCGAATCGTTTCCGTAAGTTTTTCCATACCTGAAAAATAGAATGAGTTAATATGAGCAAATCTTGATAATTATTTAAATGATAAGGATACCAAATATATTCCGTATCTATATATAAAATAAAAAGTAACCTATAATTGTTTAATTTTTAGAAGCGTTATTGGAATTAAACTTAAAAGTAAAAAATAACGGAATGGAATTAATACACAGGATAATTTTTGAAGTGATAACTTCTTATGGGAGGGTAACTGATTTTTAGCGTAACGCGTTAAAAAAAGCGTTTATCATAACGCGTTGTTTATCGTTGTTACACGTAGGCGCAGTGAAACATAATAATATCATTTCTCTCTCTCTCTCTCCCTATGCTTTTCCCAATGTAAGTTTTAAGTATATTTGAATTTACCGTGTTAATCTGTCACTAAATACAATTCATTACTTTTTATTAATTATTAAATATTTATATCCATTTAATATCATAAAAAATAGGTTATTTTCTATATCTTCGTATATAAAACTAATTTAATCCCTTTTAATTATAAATTAAATTCATAATTTAAACGGTCAGTTCGATCATCCTCGGCATCTATCGTGGCAGTTGTAGGAGAAGAAATGGTAATTAAATCAAATAAAAATAGGTAAATAATATATTAATATTAATAATCTTTATTTATTTACTCATTTATTCAAATAATTCGTTCATCTATGACTTAATGTCTTTTAATTATAATTTAAATTTATTCTTAAAATGTTCGGTCATCTTCGGGAATTCTCGTAACAGGTTGTCTAAGAAGAAATGACAGCCTGATTAGCCTAATTTTAGCATAAAAAAGACGTGTTTTGGTGGTTTCATTTGTGATAAATCTTATAAAAATTGATTATAAAGTGTGTTATTATTGTTATTATTGATAATAAGGATAAGAATTTAAGTTTTAAGTGTGTATTAAATAGCAATCAGGCCGTTCCACGTAAAGGGTGGTTGTATTGCGAATTACTACGCGACTGATTAGAAATTTCGAACTGTCATAGTAAAAAATTTTTGTATCGTAATTAATGAAAGTTATAGTGATAAAATTTTTTTCAGAATTTTCAAAATATTTAAATTTTTAAATTTATACACATTATCATATTAATGTACATAAAATTTAAGTAATAGGCAAAGTTTTACTCAAGTTAAAAAATTTCAATATTAAATAGTTCAACTTGGATTAGTTGAAGTTATCACTTCTGTCGCCCGTCCTGAGACGCACCCGTTTTTTTTAATTATAGGGTTGGTTAAAAAGTTTTGAAAGCGACACCTATTAACTAGTAGAGAAATGAAACATTATACGGTATTTAAAAAAAAATATTTTGATTTGTCGATTCATTCTTTGTTTACACAAGCAATTTGAAGTTGACGTGTCAGTGTATTTTGTTAGAATGAAAAACCGATGATCATTCAGTGATAAAAAAAATTGTTTTGGAAGGTTTATCAGCCATAGAAAATGATACAAAAATGTTCAAGAAATCTGTTCCTTCGTTTTCAACTGTGGGTGCAAAAACACCAGAAATCATTGAGCTACCTAGTCTATAATATTGTTTGTAAAGAACCAAGATTGACTAAGCGTGAAATTGGTGATACCATAGGCACCTCAGATGGACTAGTACTCCATATTTTACACAAAGAATTACAAATAAAAACTGTTCAGAAAGTAAATGCCCCATTCGTTAACAATTCAACAAAAATTGAATCGAAAACAAATTTCTCAGCCTAATTTGGAGGGTTTTAAGCAGAAAATAAAACCGAGTTTCTGCGTAGTTTTATACCTATGGATAAGATTTGGATCTACCATCATGATCCTAAACTGAAACAAGAACGTTTACAGTGAACTGAACCTGGTTCTTTAGCTCTAAAACAGGTGAATTGAGAACGATCGAAAAAAAATAATATGGCATCAGTTTTTTGGAATGCAAAACTTGATTCTGTAGAAAAATATCTCTGAATATTATTCAGTTGGGTAAACAAATTCGTGAAAAAAGACCCGGTTTACAGAAAAAAATCATTTTTCATCAAGACAACGCACGTATACACACCATTTTTAAGACGATGACGAATTGCTTAACACCGTATCATATTTAACTCCCTCATCAGAAACTTGAATTAATTTCTTCGTGGAAAGCGTTTTTCGTGGAATGAAAAGGCTATTGCAACCGTCAAACAGTATTTTGCAGAGCTTTCGAAAAATTATTACAGAGATGATTTAAAATTACTGGAGATCATTGGAATAAGTATGTGTAAGCCTCACAGTACTACTCCAAAAATGTCGAGACCTGCAGAAAGATGTATATATGTGTTTCATTGATTATCAACAAGCGTTTGACTGTGTCAATCACAATGAACTGATAAAATTCCTTCATCGATGAAAATGACTTAAATATTATTAGGACGCTTGACATGCATCAGAGAGCATTTGTGAGGATAGGAAATAATAACACAACAAACGCTTCTATAGGGCGCGGTGTTCGACAGGGATGTGTGTTGTCGCCCCTTTTCTTCAACGTATATTCGGAGGTCCTTTTTACTCGTGAGTTAGAAGACTGAAATGACGGTATTAAAATAAATGGTCAAATTATCAACAATCTACGATATGCGGACGACACTATTATAATAGCCGACAGCTCGGAAGCACTACAACGACTACTAGATAAAATATCGTCAGAAGGAGATCAACTATCACTAAAAATTAACATCGACAAGACAAAAATGATGGTTATAAGCAAAAGGCCGGTAGCCCGAACAAATCTCTTCGTGTACGGAAAACCCATTGAACACGTCTCAAAGTTTAAATACCTTGGGTGCTGGATAACTGAGGACTTAGATCCAGACAAAGAGGTAGTCTGCCGATTAGAACAAGCTCGGAAAACATTTCCCAATATGAACAAACTATTGACGAATTCAAACCTTAATTTTAAATTAAGATACCGCTTTGTAAAAGGCTATGTTTATTCTGTGTTACTATATGGAGCCGAGGCATGGACTATTAAAGCCAAAACGCTCAATAAACTGGAAGCGTTCGAGATGTGAGTTTTCAGAAGACTGCTAAAGATATCCTGGACCGCCCACGTCAGCAACGCTGAGTTCTTGAACGGATGGATGTAGAAAGGGAACTTCTGACCCTAGTAAAAAGAAGAAAAGTTGCATATCTTGGTCACATATTTCGCAACACAAAGTACCAATTTCTGAAACTAATTATGGACGGAAAAATTGAGGAAAAGCGGGGTATAGGTAGGAATGGCTCAAAAACATCAGGGACTGGACGAATCTAGACGCGCACGCACTATTTAGAGCCGCACAGAACCGAGAACTGTTCGCCCTAATTATTGCCAACATTCATTGAAATGGATATGGCACTTTAAGAAGAAGAAGCTGAAACAATTTATATTGAATGAAAAAAAAACAATTTTGTTAAAAAATACAGTTTTTCATTTTTGCTTTCAAAATTTTTCAACCAACCTATATTAACGCCTAGTGCTAGATAGTTTCTTTAGGACTAGAACAAAATACATGCAAAAGAGATATATCAATGCAGTCTACTTGGCAAAAAAATTGTTAAAAATATTTTTTTTTTTATTTTAATCAATGTAGAGATTCTGGGAAAACTTGACTGCATAATTGTTGTTCAAATTTTATATGCGTTCTTCGCTAGGCTTAACGAAACTATAGTACACTAGACATTAAATTTAAAAAAATCGACCCAGTCAGCAATTTCCTAATGTACCCGATCACATCATTAACATACTCTTCCTCTACATCATTGGTTTTACGATCTTTTAAACCATTGCCATTACCGTTACTGTTTTCTGATGACTACTAAGAAATTTATGCTTTATATTAATTATTTACCTAAATATTGCTCCTGGTATATGACCACCATAATTTGGCAGTTGTCCCATGTGTCTATGATAGATTTCTGTAGGTTGTATTAAAACAGGAGGATTTGGTCTATCAATTTGTACTGGAGCCCATTCGTTACTTAATCTCTTTCGATAATTTGTTGTAAAATCACAAAGAGCACTATTGGTCATTGCTGCATTGGTCTTCCCAAAAGCCGCATAGCCGAATGGAACATGTCCAGTAAACCCTAATTAAATTTATAATCTTGTTAACTAATAAAATATACAAAAGTTTGTTTTTAAAAGGTTTAAATTTGCTCTATTTAGAAAATTTTGGAATTGAAATTTTAACCAAAAATATATTTTGCGTGTGACCGAAAGATTCGACAAACTAGAAAAAGTCAAAATTTGTTATAAGATAAATATTTTCAAAAACAGCTAAACATTAATATTATTTTGCCCAAATAGAGTTGCTACTTTTTTGAGCCAATTTGTTATGAGTAATTCTAAACATACTGCATTGTACAGACTTTCAATTAAGACCAAAAGCAAATCAAAATAAAATTAATTGTATATCGACTTATTAAATATATTAAAACGTATAATTTTAAGCTACTAACGTTTTCCTGCTCCAACAGCATATCTTCGCTGTTGTCCATAGTTGCCAATTATTTTGCCAAAAGTAGGGAAATTTGTATACAACATTTTGTTTAATTTTAAAATATTTGTTCTAATTATACAAAATTAAAATTTACTTTGACACTATCGAGCTGTTATTTGACACTATAAATAAGCCATCTTTTCTTTTTCTGCTTGGTTACATTGATGTGATTTTATTTTAGACTGTATACTGTATTATACAGTGCATCAAAAAATTTAAGCCAAATCTGATCATGACCTATTCTTAATGTGAATGGTGTGATTTAGTGGGAATTAATATTAGACCGGGAGATAGTGACAGATTTTCAGACGCGATTTAGGCCAGTATGCCTTTTCCAGTACATTATACTATTGACAATTCGATGATAATAATCAATTAATGGAAGTGTCATCGTGTGTTCTTCATCTATAAAAAAGTTAACAAATTTGTTTAGAAATTAATCATTTTTATATGATTTTACTCAAGCTGCCATTTATGCTAAAATAAAATTCGATCAAAGTATTACTTGAATGGCCATTGGCATACCGTTAGTGTGAACCTAGCAGGTGGGCATGCCCAGGTAGATATGCTTTCTAAAATATGCTTTATCCGTGTTCGGAAACAGGCTGCCAATGTAGAATATACTTGATATTACTATACAATTGCTACAGGTAAGATGGCATACCCTTTGTGCATGTCCGTGTATATCTTATATGGTAGTAATTTTGCAATGTTAAACGATAAGTTTCCGTCATTAAAATCAGTATGCCATTTTGGTTTTTTGCAGTTCATGATAGCGTTTGACGTATATAAAGTTGGCATTGCAATTGGGCGGTTAACTGATGTAGGCATACGCGAAAAAATTTGCGAAATGGTACGGAAAATTGCCGTGTGTTTAATCTGTATGCCACTTTGTTTTTAACATATTTGAGATATATTTGGGTGCTACAAAAAATGGCATATCGTTTGATAACGTCCGAAGTTCTGAAATTTTGAAATAGTATGTGAATACGGAGAAGGATTAGTGCAAATGAAATGGACGATTTTCTTCCTTTGTAAACAGTATACCTTTTTGTAAAATATTGAATCGCGGTATATTTGGATCAAATAATAACGGGCATACTGATTAGACTGGTCTGCGGCTTTCAAAAACAAAATTTTCATTATGGAAAAAACCATTTATGCTGCGTTTATTTCAGCTTCGAATTTATAAATTCTATATACTATTTATTTGTTAAAACTCTTCTTGTTTCTTCCACAGATCATTTTATTATACACTAATATAATTATTTATTTCATTACCGCGAAAATTGTATTTTTTTTTGGGATTCATTAAATTTTATTAAATCTATATTTAGGGCAAATAAATGCTTATTCCAGCAAATTGAGGTACGATTTGGCACAATAAAGTCATTTATTCCATATAAAATAAATTTATTACTCACATACATATTACTTTTAATTTTTTTATTCATCATTAAAGTCTACTTCCGTATTATAGTCTTTATCGCTTTCATTATCTTCTTCCTCGTCATCACCATCTATATGAGTTTGGTCCTTAGTATCCTTCCCTCCATCATCATAACCGTTGTCATCATCATACTCATCATCTTCATCGTCCGAAGATTCGATGACGGTATCATGCTGGCAATCATTTTCTGGATCTATTGTCACGTCTGGGGGGGATTGGGGAAGTGTGCCTTAGTGTTTTGGGATGAGGGGTAGTTAACTGAAGGCACTTCCCACCCAGGTCGTGGTTATCTACCCCCTGGTTAGGTATCCTGCTGAAGACAGAAAATTAACCAAGGGGAAGATAAGATAAACAACAGGAAACAAACAACAAATATATTAACAAGAAACAAACAATGAATAACGAATAACTCACTAACAATACTAATCTTACCAAATAACTACATGGTGGCATGTCACATTTACTCACGAAAATACCTCAAGAGTCACAACGGCCCAGACCCAAGGGTCTGTTTTAGGGACATCCCAAGGGTGACCCTTACAGACAACCTCAGACACCGAACTCCTCGAGTGCGACCTCAACGACGCTCTTTTATAGCCAATTCATACGCTACGTGAGAATAAGAATTAAACTATATAAGGTCTCCTTGAAATCTAACGTACTGACTTTGACCTGAATGATTACAATAAAAAATAATACAAAATATAACAATGAAATATAAAACAATTAAACTACCCTATTATCGTATGTGACACTATAAATAATAATATCAAACAATTTAATGAATTTTAATAACTGATGTAAATAATAAGAAATCATCATGCTTATATATTACCTTCAGTTTCGTCGGGTGTTAGAAAGATTTCCTGGACAAAGTGTGGCACCTCATCTCCTTCAAACCAACGGAACGTGTATGTACCGTTTTCTTCGATGTTCCAGCCAAATTGCAGGGATCATCACTGTTGGGATTAGAGGAATGAGCGTTGCTACGTCATAAAATGTGCGGTCATATGTTTTTTCATATGAATTTTTCATATGATGAACTCGCATAACTTGTCTGCCATAGTTGTTTATTGCAAGTTAATAATCAACCTAATGTATAGAACAAAAGGCATACTGACCTAAAGCACGGTAATTTTTTCTATAACTTCGCAATGTTTTTCACGAAATTACACCAGTAAAGCTCGCACAACTTGTATGCCATTAATTATTTTGATTTGTTAGGATGTTAGGTAATAATTGCATCAACAATGAAATGTCATACTGAATAAATACACAGATAATTGTCTCTTTATTTTACAAATTGATCTTCATTATTTATTATGTCAAACCTGTTTGAATCGTATGCCATTTTCAATGTTGACATTTGAGGATAAATATATTTTATAGTATCAATTTGGGCTTGAGTAAAATGACGGAAACTTATCGTTTAACATCGCAAAATTACTACCATATGAGATATACACGGACATGCACAAAGGGTATGCCATCTTACCTGTAGCAATTGTATAGTAATATCAAGTATATTCTACATTGGCAGCCTGTTTCCGAACACGGATAAAGCATATTTTAGAAAGCATATCTACCTGGGCATGCCCAACTGCTAGGTTCACACTAACGGTATGCCAATGGCCATTCAAGTAATACTTTCATCAAATTTTATTTTAGCATAAATGGCAGCTTGAGTAAAATCATATAAAAATGATTAATTTCTAAACAAATTTGTTAACTTTTTTATAGATGAAGAACACACGATGACACTTCCATTAATTGATTATTATCATCGAATTGTCAATAGTATAATGTACTGAAAAAGGCATACTGGCCTAAATCGCGTCTGAAAATCTGTCACTATCTCCCGGTCTATATCAACTCCACTTTAAAAGCCTTTACAAGGAAAAAAGCCTAACTAAAAATCGTCAAAATAGGTGAAAATATCGTTGAGTGGAAATAAGAGGTTAAATATGTACGGCTAACTCTGGATAACAGAATACTTTGGAATAAACGCGAAAACGACATAATACACAAAGCTACAAAAGCCCTCATGGTGTGCAGAAACATTGCTGGAAAGAATTGCTGTAAATTAAAAAAATTGCAATGAATGTACATGGTAATAGTGAGGCCAATCATCACTTATGGGGCAGTAGCTAGGAGCTAATCTGATCACTACGAAGACAAACCTCTCGAAGATTAAGAAACTAGCCTCTGCATGCATCACTGTAGCAATGGTAACATGTACCACAGCTGCAATGGAAGTAATCCTAAATCTCTCGCCACTACACATTCAAGTAGAAACTGTAAGGAAGAAAACGATATATAGAATGATCAGAGAAGGAATAATCAAGGAAAGACCTCGATCACTTTAACTTGATCAACTTGATCAAACATGTGACATGCCAAAGCAATTTAACTTTGGGAAAAAATTCAACACAAAACTGGGTATTAAATCTGAATGGGACCAGGAAATCATATTGGGGCTAAGTTTAAACTCCATAAAATGGTATATGGATGGTTCCAAGACAGATAAAGGAACAGGAGCGGGGGTTGTGGAGCTAGAACCAAATAGGGGAGAGGGTGGCAAGATGGGGTACTTAAGCCTTAAATGTCAATAATATACAAAAATACATAGTAAAACAATTATATTTATTTTTTAATTGAGCACTAATTATTACTCTTCTAATATTTGGTGTCATTAGGAACTTTTGATTACACACTTAAAATAAAAAAATGATGTTTTGCCCCGTCTTGCCCCATGATGGTGGTAAAATGGGGTACCCCCTGAGGTAAGATCGGGTGATAAGCATAGTCACGGAAAAAGATTATTATTTCGGCTGGCAGAACTCGCAGACGTGGAAAGCTTCGTCATCATCATCATCTATTCCTGCACAGCTATTATGAGCCTGTCTTCCACATGATGAGCATGATATCCACCCTTCAATGGAAACGGATTATACTTCCTCACAATACATACATGGTGTGTCCCCTCTTCTTCATTTTCATCTCCAGATGATGAGACTTTTCGTCGTTTTGATCTTTTGTAGTAATTTTATTTTGTTTTTTTTTAATTCATCTTTTGTCTTTTTTTTCTGTTTTCGCTAGTTTTTTCTGTTCGGCATCTTTTTTATTCTGGGCGATTACTTCTAGTTCTTGTTTGTAGTGTGGTGACGTGATAATTGCTGTTTTTCCACGCTTTTTGGTAATACGAGAGGATTTTGTAGCAAGTGGATGTGGAAGAAGTTGTTTTGGAGCAATTAAAACAAAGCTACTGTCGCTTTTATGGCATGTGGGCATTTTAGCAGGTTGTGATGTCTCTGGATCCTGAGCTGGTTCTAATGGGTGCTTGTGCTGGTCGGATTGATATTGTTCTGATTGAGATGTCTTTGGTTGATCCTTAGTTTGATATGGTGCTGTTGGTGGTTCCTGATTAACTAGTCTGGGGCTCCAGTGGGAACATCCTGGCAAAGAGTCATCAATAGCGTCTCTGGTTAACGTCGCAGCACTATCAGCTGTTTGTGCACCTATTGTGTCTGAAGTTTGGGTAGTAATGACATTGCTTATATCCTGAAATACTTCTCGGTTTATGGAAGTTTCACTGTCATTTAACTGATTTTCGCAGTTGCAAAAGAAGGGGCAAAATCTGTTTCGGGAAACACGTTTGGATAAAACGACCAAATTCCACAATTACGAAAGCATTTCCAAGAGGGTGGCAAGATGGGGTACCCCGTTACCCCATCTTGCCTGCCGAGCCATTTTCTAAAGATAAAAACAATAAATAAAAACAGTCAACAATCGTACGAAAACGCAATGCCTACCTTATTAAAGGTTAGTTTAAGCGTCAATCACAGCAACACCTCATCAGCTAACGTTATTTCACAAACCACAGTCACGTGTCAAACCAGAACAAAATATGTTAAACACTTTGTAGTTAAACACTGTTTTTAAATTTTTTGACAAGCTTGCCCTTGTCAACCATTGACCGCCGGGCGATTGACAAGTATCATGAAGGCGCGCCGAACGATGAACAATCGGGCGTGATTGGTCAATTTGAACTGTGAATTTCGCATGGTACCCCGTCTTACCCGCTATCCCGTCTTATCCCCATCTCCCCTACTCAGAAAGCCTGAGTGCGTACCCAAGGATCTTTCAAGCGAAAATCCGTGCCATCGAAAGATGTATAGAATTTAATATCGAAAAGAACTATCGTAGACAAAATACTGTAATCATGTCGAATAGTCTAGCAGCCATCAAAGCTTTAAACTCGCACATAATCAGTTTAAAGATGGACTGGGACTGCCTAGGCAAATTAAATGAACTAGGACAGAAAAATACTGTTGCCCTCCTATAAATTCCAGGACATATAGAAATAGAAGGAAACGAAACAGCAGATAAACTGACAAAAAAATGAGCTGAAACCCCATACCAGGGACCAGAACCATTTTGTGGAATCAGCAGTAACACAACCTTAGAAAAACTAGCGAAAAATCCAAATACTGGAACGATCAAGAAGGACTAAGATAATCAAAGATGCTCCTGGGAAACTACGACCAGAAGAGATCTCTCGGCTGTCTTAATAAGAAGAACCTATTATAACAGGAATACTAACCGGGCACTGCCGATTAAGAGGACACATGACGAATCTAGGATTGGTAGATGAAGCAAACTTCAGATTGTGTGAGGTAGAGGATAAAACCTAAATACACATACTCTCAGAATGCATTGCATTACGTTATAACGGTCAAATACTTAGGGTCATACTAAATAGAAGAGGAAAATATACCAAACTTGAAACCCAACGATATCCTAAACGGTCTAACAAAGATAGGACTATAAGAGCTGTTATAAGTCTGAGGAAATCATCAGAAGTATAGTAAGAAAAGGGGGACGCAATAGATCTTATAGGTCGCAATTGTATCAGTTACCCCTAATTTGCTCATACATACATGTGAATGAACAAACGTAACTAACCTGCTTTTAAATATTTTTCAGGATTATCATTATCAGAGAAATACGGACTTAAAGAATGAATTGGAGGCGTAATAGCTGCTTCAGTTACTGGTAAATTCCTTAAGAGTCCTCCACATTCTGGTCTCACTTCTGAAAGTGGTAATTTAAATTGACTTTGTGCTAACTAAAATAAAGGAGAAATAGTAATTAGGAATTTATGAAGTTAAATATAAAATTACTTCTTTCTCTTCTAGTGTTTTTGGATCCCATCTATTATCTTGAAGATATCCAATTTTTGTAATTTTATTCATATTGTCTCTTTTAGCAATTTGGGATTTTTCGAATTCAGAAAGACCCTCTGCCGCTTGTACTGTAAATCTTTGACCATATCTACCGTGTTCTCGAGGTACAAAACCTATAAAAATTTAATCATATCATATAAATTTTCTTTTATATTTATTATTATTAAGTACCTTCATATCCAGGTATCATAGGATGTTTATAAATTGTATCTCCATGTCTTTCATTTACTATATCTATGTCTTTTAAAGCTGGGCGAAAGGTCTAAATTAAATATAAATTGATCAGAAATTATCTTTGCCAATTTAGTGTATAAAAATGAGATTAACAAACATTTTTCACTGTTAATAGTATTAATAGTAACAAACATAATTCTATATTTTACAGTTTTATTATCATCGATGCAATTAAACAGAACATACATATATTTTTCAAATAATTTGCTAAGGCATGTACATAAATGAAAACGTGACATCACGATCGTCACGACATGTCAGTGATAAGTGGTCTATTAAAGGTTAGTAGTGCTTGTCGGCAGTCCGTCTAAATATTTACATTCCTGCCTGTGATGTTCCTATTGATTATTTCTTTTGTAGCTATGGTTATGCCTGTGAGTTCTGACTGAACCACACTTGATAAGACTTTCATAACCCATTTCATTTTTAGACAGAAGGATCTGGAGTAAATTCCACATTCCACACCTTGTTTTGTTTATGATCCATCCGTATAGATGCTCAGAGCGTTTACTACGTTGGGGTCTGCTGTCTTATCTGTTAATATTTTGTAAGGTTTGTCAAAGACAAATCCTGGTACGACGGCATCCGTGTCCGCTTGTAAGAGTGGTATCGCCTTTAGCGATTCCCTCTACAAACTATCCCTATGGGTGCCGGTCTCTACAGTGGGTGTGATACCAACCGTGTAAAAGCAATGCTACCAACTCAACAAATATGTCCAGGGGCTGAGCCCAAGAATGACTTCCATTGCCCTGGTCTGTGTGGTTTGCATGGCTCCTCTTACGAGGCCACTTTAGGCCACCACACGATAGTACTGTTTGTTAGCATATGTCTTATGATTGCTGTGTAGATAGATCCAAATGGTCACCTTGGGGAATAATCCCCAGGTCTGTCGTATGGTTCGACGACATTGCTCACTCTGTTTTCTATGTGTGAGTTCCAAGTCAGCTTGCTGAGGCATCGACCAGACAAAATCTGCGAACAGCTGTGGGAATCTTAACAGCGCACTCCTTATTGCGACAACATCTCTTTAGCATGAAGTTAGCAGAATCGCCCTTATGCAGAGGTTGCGAAGAAGAAGGAGAAACAGTAGAGCATATAATGTACGACCGCTCTGCTTTTGCTGAAATCAGAATATCCGTGTTGGGAGAGTACTGGTTTACACCAGCTTATGTAAGGGAAATTTCCTTTTTAATCTTTAGGCCTGATGACAGCCTCAGGTGTTATTCCACGGGAGGTTGCACAATAAGCCATATGTGGCCTTAATGCCTGCAGAGCTCTGACTCGCCCCTCTCCAATTTTTCAAAAGTGATTGCAAGTGATCATAAGTCATTGCAAGTACTTACAATTGATCGGAAGTAATTTTATGTTTCTTATTTCTTATATGTATTTTTGGTCAGTTAATACGTCAGAACGTTATAAAACTGTGCTTCTCTCCTCAGAAATTTCCAAAGTGACACTTTTATAAATTTTTATTAAAATAATTATTATACATTATAATAACAAGTTGTGTTATATTATAAAACGTTCATCTGTATAAAAGTTTTATTATCAGAAGAATTTCGTTAAATAGGGAAAGAGTTCGAGTGATAAAGAAGTTTTATTATAATTCATGTAAAATAATGTTTTATATGCAAATTGCAAAGAGTTTTTGGCTTTGGCCATATTCAATGCAATACCTGCAGTAAATTTGGTTCGAAATCCCACGGGTCCTTAAAATGCGTGTTTGCTTACATTTATAAACGAGGAAGATAATTTTATTCGAAAGTTGGATAAACTGGTTAGCAGCGTATAATAAAAGATTTATTGGTGTGCTTATTTTTTCTTACATTTCCTGGTCCGTTACTCCAGTTTTTCTGATACACAGAACAATTAGATTTGTGTATAAAATTTTAGGATACTTTGATTTGCTTTATAGGATGAATATCATTCTTAAATCATCGATTACATTTTTTCTTATAGAACCATTATTGAATGCTGATTAGGGATATGGAATATCTTCTACTTGTTTTACATTTCTCGTATCAGTATCCTGGTACTTTATACACATGTTAGAGTAACTTTGTAGTATCCAAAAGGCACATAACTTTGATTTTTATTAAAAAATTGTTCTACTGCTATTACAGAAATACGGTTGTTATATATTTGATCTGGGTTTTCACATAATTTGACGAAAGTGTTTCGTAATTGATTTTCGTTTTGCAACTTCATCCACTTTAGATTTTGGTATGGGAGATATTATAACGCTAAAAAGTCAAGTTTTTTTTTAGTACCAATAAATTTTGTTTGCATACTTGATTGGGATTCGTTATGCGCCCACATTCTGTAAGATTTTTTCCTTTCTTTTTTTCCAAAACACTTCCATCTAAGATTGCTACTGTTGTTGGGTTTTTGACTACTGTACACTTTAAAGATTTATATATTATGAAATCAGAAGATCAGTGTTAGAGCTTGGAGCAGAGCGACGTGTACGCGAAGCGTGTTGTGGATCACAAGCGTACGCGAGGCTGGTGTACCTCAGTGTGCGCGAGATTAAAGACTTCGTCAAACAGAACGCGTTTTTTACGCGCGTCAAGACGAATTTAAGATGAACGTTTAAACGGCTACCGCGTATTCAATAGTCAACACGATATAAAGCGAGTCGGACGAAAAAGAGTTTTTGCTGCTACATACAACACCACGTTCAAGGAATCGAATATGGGCAAATAATATTCATAAAAAGATAAAAAAAATCGGGGAATATCATCGCTTATGCAGGGAAGTTTTATGATATGAAAAACAGGAAAAAACCAACATGGGTGTTTGCATAATTACAATACCACACAAAGACCAACAAACATTAAAGGGAAAACTGCTGCATTTGAAATACGTAAGAAGTTTCATTTTAACCAACAATAAATAAAAAGATTTGTTGCGTACTTACCTACTTGATTCATCAATCCATACATACAAATGCTTACGAACACATTCAATCTTTTTTCTGTAATCATTCGTACGTCCGGCATCAATGAAAATCTGTTATAAATTCCACCACGGTGTGGCATCCTAACGCGGTGGCAGAGCTTTGCGGCTGCAACCTGCAACTGTCATACTATCGCGCTTGCGCTTTGAGATTAGTCTGAACTTGTTCAGTATGATACAAACCGACGTTAGAGCTCAACGTAAATACACCTTAAGGATGCTCACGAACACTTTTGGTCGACACTGGTGGCCGCCACCAGTAGCTCTATACGGCGCTTTAGTGTCTGCCACTAGTGGTCGCGACAAAACGCTCTATGTCACTTCCAGTGGCTTAGCCAAGCAGATTTTCTGGTTTCAGTCTCTAGATATTGTTTTGATAAAGTCACTCTAGTTTAACAAAATGGATTTTTTGGTTATCTTCTTAATGAGAAGACAAAAAGCAGACGATGTATTTTGCAAAGAATTTGACGTTTTTGGGTGCATCCCACCTTGAAAACTCGAGAGCAAAATGAGTTTTATAATTTATTCAAAGAATTGCAACTTCAGGACGACAAATTTTACATGTATTTTAGGATGAGATGAACTATCCAAGAATTGTTATTGTTCCTTGAAGAACACTGGAAAAAAAGGATACACGGACGCGAACAATTATAGCAACTGTAGGAAGACTGGCTATAGCATTAAAGTGAGTTAACATTAATGGTATTCAAATCATTGAACTACCCACTAAACATATAATTTTGTTAGTGTTTGTTTCCTTCCAACGTCCATTTACTAACTACACCTATGAACACAGTCAACTGAAGTGGCTCAAAGGAAGTGTCTGTGTTTACGCGAAAAAAACGTGACCACCACCGACCACTAGCAGTGAGAGTCAACGACTGCCGCAGTTTGTCGCTTGGATGAACCGGGTCCATATATTTTAAGCGCGGAAACAAGAAAAAGTCAGGAGGTGACACGTCCGGGCTGTAGGGACTTCGGAGGACTCGATTGTTTTTTTGTTCTTGAGTCAAAACTCTCGGAACGAACTTGGCACAGACCTTCCGCATTTTCAAGTCCTCGGTAACAATGCGTTGCACCGTTGCCTCCGATAAGTCCAAAGCCACTGATACTTGATAGAGACTCAAACGCCGGTCCGTGTCCAAAAAATCACGCACTCGTTGCACATTAATGTCAGTTCGAGCCGTCGACAGGCGTCCAGACCGGGGTTCGTCGGGCACCTCTTCCCGGCCCTCCCGAAAGGCCTTGTGCCACTTTTTCGCTTGAGAATAGGATAGGCCCTCAGTCCCAAACGCCTGTTGAATTATTGCGAACGTTTCGGAAGCAGACTTGCCCAACCGAAAGCAAAACTTTATCGCGTAGCGTTGCTCTAACGAACTCTCCATTCTGCCATGTCACGGACCACCGAACAGGGGTTCACTTCCAGACCGATCCTACCGCTCCGACAGCTCGGAGGCAACTGAACTAAGCTGCGTTGTGTTGCTAACAGTCCCCACCACCGTCTCTGGCAAGCGGAGCGCGCGGCGAAGTACGCTCGCTTCAGAATAAAATGAGGCTCATTACTTTTGAATCCTACCTACATACCATGAAAGTTTCAGTCTGCAGCTAATGGCGGCCACCGGTGGCGACCACAAGTGGTCTTGTTTGCGATCAGCCTAACGCGCGATAAAAACGCATTCTGTTTGACGGATCCTTAAGCTCTTGACTAAGGCTGATTGCAAACACGACCACCGGTGGCCGCCACTAGCTGCTGACTGAAACTTTCATGGTATGTATATGGACCCGGCGCACACAAACTCTGGCAGCCGTCGACTCTCTCTGCTAGTGGTCGGTAGCGGCCACTTTTTGCCCGCGTAAACATAGTCACTTCTTTTGAGCCACTTTAGTTGATTGTGTTTATAGGTGCAGTTAGTAAATAGATGAAACAAACAGTAACAGAATTATAGATTTAGTGGGTAGTCCAATGATTTGAAAACCATTAATGTTAACTCACCTCAATGTTATAGCCAATCTTCCTACAGTTGGTATACTTATTCGCGTCTGTGCATCCTCTTTTTTCCAGTGTTCTTGAAGGAACAATAATAATTCTTGGAAAGTTCTACACCTCATTCTAAAATACATGAAAAATTTGTCGTACTGAAGTTGCAATTCTTCGAAAAAATTATAAAACTCATTTCGCTCTCGAGTGTTTAAGATGGGATGCACTCAAAAACGTCGACTTCCTTGCAAAATACATCGTCTGCTTTTTGTCTTCTTATTAGGAAAATAACCAACACATCCATTTTGTCAAACTAGAGTGACTTTATCAAAACAATATCTAGAGACTGAAACCAGAAAATCTACTTGTCACAGCCACTGGCAGCGGCATAGAGCGTTTTGTCGCGACCACCAGTGGCAGCCACAAAAACGTCGTATAGAACTTCTGATGGCGACCACCAGTGTCGACCACAAGTGGTCGTGTTTGCGAGCAGCTAAGGCGCGGTGCACATCAGCTGCAAAGTATTTGGGACGCTGAGATTGTTTTCCATCGGATGGCCGGATTGCTACCGGCTAGCCTAAGACTATCTCGATAGGTCTCGGTGCTGCCACTAGTTTCTCTTCCTATCTGCGTCAATTTCAATCTCCTATGTTTCACTAGTACACAGATGTTTATGGGACAGTGCACGTTGGAGGCCAAAAACGGTACATCCATTCAATCTTGTGCTTTTAATCAGATAATTTTCGCCAATGTAATTATCAATTCCATTTTTATTTTAGTACTAGTTGTAGGTACTCGCAACGTCGTTCGCGTGGCGTGTGATTGTTGTATAAAAATTTCTTACCCCACCCCATTTAAGGAATGGGAGTGAAATTTTTATACACCAGATGTTAACTTGAGAGAAGACAAATACATCTGTGAAAAACGCATTTGAATCGGATCAGTAGTTTTCATGTGATGCGCGCCCAAACATACAGACAGACAAAAAAATCTAACCACATTTTTGGGTTCTATTTCGATGTACCCGCGACGTCGTTCGCGTGGCGTGTTGATTTTTGTATAAAATTAGGCATCGCCAATCTCGGCTCAAGAGAGCAGGTACGTCGCCTAAAAACAACCGGCTCTCACCGAAAAATGACCTGCCCTGAAGTGGTCAAACTCGGCTCGCTTTATTTATTTACGATTATAGCATTAAAAATTAGGTACTTATTACTAATGTTCCATCCATATACAAAATTCTTGAAAGACACAAAAATTTTAGGTTTAAATTAGTGGAAAATACGACAAGGTTTAAAGTTGGATCGTTAATTAACACAAAATTATCACATTTACTAGTTTTAACCTCCATTGACTCTAGCGCTGTGTGAACCTCCATGATTGTCTTGGGTACTGCAGGTAAAGTCTTCCTCCAAGCATAGTACATATTTTTTCGAACACATTCCATGTCTTTAACATTGATATTGTTCAAATTGTCCTCTTTTAAACTTTTTCTCATGACTTTTGAGGGTTTTTCACATAAATAATTCATTGCTTTTCTGTTGGTCGTAATAGTCTTTCTAGGATATTTTCCAACCCTGGTTCGTGTGAATGGATTTGACTGGATGATGTTAATGCACGATCGGCCGAATAACCCATAGTTTTCAAAAATGCTTTGCAGCTATTTTTGATACATCTCCACTTGGTTTCTCCGGTACACAATCTGCGTTTCTATTTTGTACTTATTATAACATTATTTATTACCAACATTATTTTTCAGCTTTGACTGACAATTTTACTAAGTTTGGTACTATCACTCATTTTTAAAAATGCACACAAAATAAAAATACTGGATTATAATGTCACACTAAGGCAAATATTAAACTATAACTAAATATTTCAGTTTACTTCTTAGGTCTTTATACAATTTCATTTAATACAAGATTCAAATTATTACTTATGATTATCAGTGTTATAGATCTTCAATTCTAATAACCTAGGTACTAATAACGTATTTATGATTTCATAAATTTTAAAGCGTTTATCACTTTGAGCCGAATCGGGCTTTCCCCAAATACTCATTAAATATCATTTTACCTCTATCAGCCTTTTATGCGCCGGGGTTGACGAGTCCCAAATAATTGGAAATCCAAAGGGAATTAATTATTGATAATTTATAATAAAATGTATTTCTTTCTACATTTTGTTTAAATTATATAGACATGAATATACAATATCTTTTTAATTTTTTTTAGTCATTATATCGAATAGCCAAGAAGGGTGCCTTAGACGACGATGTAGAGATTTCCATTGAGAAAATCGAACATCACTCGATCTGGGATGTGCGATGCGATGAGTACAGGGACAGAGAAAAAAACAATCGTCATGGGAGGATGTTTGAAAAAACCTGTTTTAAAGAATTTTTGTTCTTCTTCTCTCAATTCGACGAAAATAGTCTTAAATACACCTTTGAAATATCCCCCACTATTGAATGAATGAATCTAAAATCTTCTTTTGTGTCCACTTTCATAAATGTATTTGTACAGAAAGTATGAAAATAATACATTTTTTTTAATAGTTTTAACTTGTCCTTAATTCAACTCGTAAATGTATCAACACTACAGTCTCCACCCAGTTGTAAATTTCCGAGTATCGAGATAGGAAACGGCGTCCCATCTTATGTGAACTGAAATGGGATAGGTATCGAAATGGATTAAATAGAAAACAATCTCAGCATCCTGATCACTTTGCAGCTCATGTGCACTGGGCCTAAGCGTAAGCAATGCACAGCTTGGCCTGAAATAATATTTACCACCTATAAATTATTATTAAAAAATCTGTTTCTACTCTTTGATATCTGTTAAAGACGGTCATGGTTTTACTCACATCTTAGGTGTAGGATTAATTGCCAATGAATAAGCAAGCACTTAAAAAAACTTTTTGAAAGGTTTAAACAGCCAAATGCTAGCGTCTGTGAAAGCAGACAATCCTTTATGACGGATAAAAATCTCACTACCAATACGTATTAAAAGAACTTTGTAAACAAGTTTTGGGGTTTATTTGCAAATTTTACGCCTTGAAAATCTTCGCCAGAAGAATTACACCAATGGAGATGAACTAAAATCTTCCTTAAAGGTTATCGTACGCTTTTGGGTTTTTTTAAACAATGACAATTTTTTAACAGTATTTTAATTTACTTACTTGATAATCATCACCTATTCTATCAGATAGTACCAACTTTTCAGCATGATGAACTCCTGGATCTAACAATACTTTATGGGTAGTTGTACCATATGTATCCCCTAAACGATATTTATATTGTGGACAAAATCCTGTGTACCTATTTAAATAAATGTTGATTTTAAAATCTCTCTGAATAATATTATGTGTCTTACCAATTAGAGTTAATGATGGATTAGTAGATATACATGAAGCAGTAAGATGTTTTTGATATAACTGATATTGCAGATCACGTGAAAAATAGAAAATACAACTATTAAGTTAATTATATATTTTGTAATAGCTATTACAATGTATTTTAATACAAATATTTGTGAACTTACCCTGGTATAAAATGGGGATTTGGCGAGGATATGAGTTCCATGACTGAAAATTTATGTAACCACAATTTTCTTTTGTACGAAATGTGAATATTATAAACACATTAAAATAATTTTTCTTTAAACGTGATAAAATTGAATTATACTGACATTTAATTAATATACCAAACACTTTCGAAAAGTGCCATTACTCAACACTTAAACAACCTGGTGGTTGTCTTGACGACAGGAATCGTTAACATAAGCTTTTATACCTACTATAACTCAACCAATATGGACGTTAACTGAAATGTACTTTAGACGAAATAGAATTGCTATAGTCCATTTAATCGTTTTTGGCCGATTTGATATTAGAAATCAATGAAATAAGATTAAACTGTCATCCAAGTTACCAATGGCGGAGAGATTTCTATATACATATATAAAACTCAAAGGAGACTGACTGACTGACTGACATAGTGATCTATCAACGCACAGCCCAAACCAATGGACTTATGGGGCTAAAATTTGGCATGCATGTAGAACTTATAACGTAGGCATCCGCTAAGAAAGGATTTTGATTAATTCCACCCCCAAGGGGATAAAATAGGGGATGAAGGTTTGTATGAAACTTTGTCAATTTTAAATCATTCGGGCTGAAACTTTGCATGCATATAGTTACTATGACGAAGGCATCCCCTAAGAAAGGATTTTGATTAATTCCACCCCTAAGGGGATAAAATAGAAGATGAAAGTTTTTATGAAACTCTGTCAATTTTAAACCGATCGGGCTAAGATTTTGCATGTATATATCTACTATAACCTAGGCACCCCCTAAGAAAGGATTTTGATTATTTCCACCCCTAAGGGAATAAAATAAGGGATGAAAATTTGTATAAAACTTTGTCAATTTTAAACCGATCGGGCTGAAATTTTGCATGCATATAGCTACTATGACGTAAGCATTCCTAAGAAGGGATTTTGATAAATTCCACCCCTAAGGGGATACAATAAGCGATGAAAGTTTGTCAATTTTAAACCGATCGGGCTGAGATTTTGCTTGCATACAGCTACTATGGCGTAGGCATCCCCGAATAAAGAATTTTGATTAATTTCACCCCTAAGGGGATAAAACAGGGAATGAAAGTTTGTATGAAACTTTGTCAATTTCAAACCGATCGGGCTGAGATTTTGCATGCAAGTTTTTATAGTTTTAAAATAATAATAATCTAATACCACTCGCGCTTTAATGTGTGGGGTGTGTGGAGCGGTGAGGCGGTAGCACGCTGCTGCTGGCCGACATGACACTGTCGATAGACGCGTAGAGTCTTGAAAATTCGGGAATATTTTTTTTATTACGTTGTGGTGTACTAAAAAATGACTTATTTAAATTTTACTTCTAAGGATTTAAAATAGGGGTTGAAAATTTGTATAAAATTCGGTGGCAAAAAACTAAAGTTCACGCGGATAAAGTAGCGGGCGGCCGCTAGTTTTTTTATAAATTAAGTCGTAAGTTTCTAAAACTATCAGTGTGGTTACTAGGAATGTGAATTAGGTAAAGACTTCCGTATTAAATACTTTTTACCTACAGGTGAAACAAGATGCAGTTACGTAAGTGCTGTATTAAAAAACATACGTCCTGATTTAAATTTCTAACTTGCCTGTATCTACTGACACAGTTAAATTTAAAAGCCGTACATGTTAACATAAGGATAAAAAAGTGTCAGTCAACAGACAAAAAGCAATATTTTTGGAAATACAAATTCTCTTTACGTTACTGGAATAATAAACATCATTTCCGTGAATAAATATTCTACTCTTATCTTCTTATAGAATTTCTGAACAGGCCGTTGGTAATATTTCTAAAATAAATAAATATTATTCTGGTATTTGGCTTTAATATTTAGAAAAAATAATACTAGTTGCTAACTATTCACTTTTCATAGCGGTTGTAAAACTAGGGTTCGTCCCCTATAGGGGACGCCAGATAAGTTGGTAAGGGGGGCGCAATATACTAATGGCTGACATACGCTTGCTTTGTGGCACACAATCAGTATAAGTTGGGAAATAGCGACTTTGAGTTCTTTTTCTGGTTGAAGCTTATTTCAATATTTAAAATTTAACGAAGCAACAGCAGAAAATCCTGTTACACAAAGATGGGACGTGGGAAAAACTAACAAAATTCGTATCACTTTGGCTTTTATTACTGACAAATCATTTGGAAGTTTGATCTAGAAATTTGTTAAAGATTTGGTACTGAAATCCATTTTTAGTGAAGTGCTGGACAAAACGTCTATTATTTGTTCTTCTTCTTACAGTGATAGGCCATTAGGTTTAGTATCAAATGGATTACAGTCCCAATTCCATTTGGACAAATTGATATCTTCTTCTGAGAAAATTATTGTCGAAAATTTGTACTAATGTTTTCTAAATGGCCGTCCATGGTTTATAACATTACAATTTTATGATTCTTCTCTCGTGTAAAATCTTGGATAGTTCCACACAATGTGGAAACCATATCAAAGCAATTTTCTTTTAATTTGTTTTATCATAAATGCATTTTTTACAAAAAGATTTAATCTTTTCGTTCAAATCAAATATATTCAAGTTTTTTCCCTAAAGTTAAAGATTAAATTTTGCAAAGGTATCTACCAAATTAGAAAGCTTCTTTAAAAATAACTTGTCGCAGAATTCTGCCAAATAATTATGATCTTCTTCTTTCAAAAATACCTGCATTTCCCTTCTCAGTTCGTAGATAGGCTTGACATTCATATACCACGTGATATATAACCATGTGAAAGAAGAATAAAACAACAAAGATATATGTTCATATCCATATCAATACAAAGCGCAAAGAAAATACTTCATTTTAATGGACTACTTTTTATGTAATTAACTACTTTAATAATTACGTCCAAAACAATATTTAGATCAGGGCTTAGAGACTTGGACGCTAAAGCTTCCCGATGAATCTTCGTAAGCGCTTGCAAACTATTATATTTACCAGACATTGGTTGGACTCCATCAATGCAAATTCCAACACAATTTTTCTATAGCAAATTCGCCGCAATCATAGCATTATTTGTAATCCTGAATAATTCGTTTTCTAAACTGTAATTCTTCTCATATTGTGATACTCTTACAGAATTTGATGTAACAAATTAAATGGAATTCATTATTCAGTTGCTTCATCAAGTTGAATAGCAAATAATTTTCCTATTAGCTGAGATTCAAGCTGCTCTTGACAGCTTGTATCATCTAGTATAGGAATAAGTTCTTTAGTATAGCTTTTACCAAACAATGTTTCTTCAATATCTTTGGTAGCGCGGAGATTAAGTTGCTCTGCTATAGTATGTGTTTTTTAAATTTTACTACTTAACCAAGCTTTCTTGTTCACTGCGGGTGTTTTCTGAAAATTTGTCTTCTATTTTTGAAGTTATACTTCTATTCATGCACTCGATTTGTGTGGGGTTAAATGGGAAAAATCATTACATATGTAATGGTGTGAGTAAGAGAGAGACAGAAACACATATAAGGTATATTGGTCGGTAAAAACAAAGATGAAATATTTACCACATGTTTAGTCATAACTATAAGTACATTGAAAAGAGATAGATATACAAAAAACAGTCTGAGCTAATGTTTTGAAATATCATAGTGACGTATTACATTGTGTTTGACAGATTATTTTATAATTCTGTCACGTAAGTACCTAAACATATAAAGTTTAGTATTTTATATTAATAATAATATTCAGTAATGAGTATTGTATTGTAGTCCATATTACCGTCACATGGTTGCATTATATCCTGCACTATGCTTTTGAGGTTGTTGGCTACATAAACAGAGTTTTTAAGAATAGTCGAAAAGTGTATTCTGAACAGACAATAGATAGTAAAATTACAACTTGGTAAGTATTCCAAATGGGTTCAGTTTATGTACTCGGGGTTTTTGGGGTCGCTGAACACGAATATTATGATGTCGAAAGTCACCGCGGCACTTGATGCCTAAGGTATTTACCTCTTCTCCTGGGGTTTTAGGTAAATTCTGTACAAAATCAGTGGACACTTGCAACTCGGCGGTATTTTGAGTCGCTGAATACGAATATGATAATGTCGATGGTGTCCGAAACACCTGGTGCTTAAGACGGACCTCGTCTGGAGGAATTTTATGCAAATTCAAAAAAAAGGAGTGTGCACTCGGTACTAGGAGGTTTTTGAGGTCGCTGAACACGAATATCATATAATGATTCTGCTAAATCATTCGCATACAAATTTATGAATAGAAGTATAACTTCTACCGGCAGTCCCACTGACTGCCACACCCGTTTTTTTAAATTAATCTAAATTTTTCCTCAAAAATTTCACGCGGTTTACTGTGCAATGTTATTGGGTTTTAAGCTATCAGCAGTTAATGTTTGTAAATAAATAAGGCGTTGCGGTTTTTCTATTTCAATTATTATTTAATGATTGTAAAGACCAAATTTGAGTAAGCTTGGTCATATTTTTGGGTTACATTTATATCCTCGTAAATCAGTCGAAGTAGAAGGTTCTTCTTCGTTTAGTTTTTGTTTGGCTCCAATAATATTTATTCATACATATTCAGCGTTAGAGCCCTAACTTAAAATTTTCTTGTTTAACTAATTGTAATGAAACAACTGTCTTAAAACAAAAGGCTACACCTGTAAACGCGATTCTCTAATTATAGCCGCGCATTTCGCGTCGAGACAATTCGATGACGTTCGACACTTTTCGCGAAACATTATCGTCCACCGTGACATGCACATATATGACTATATCAGCTAGATGTACAGTGTAATTTTAATTTGACTAGGTTGACTATTTAGTTCTTGCAATACAACGCGCAAAATTGTTTAAAATAAAATGAGGAGGGGTTAAGTACGAGAGTTTGAGAACCGCTGACTTTACTAATCGTTTATAATTATCATTGTTTTTTTATTGCATAAGGAGATCATAAAAATATGACCTGTTGCATCGAAAAATACCAAACTCCAATTAATCAATAAACTGAATAAACGAAAAGTGAACCAAATTTAAAAAATTATGCATTTTGCAATGCGGTAGTATTTCTTTCAAATAATAGTATATTAAGCAACGATCATGTAATGATGGTTATTAATACACGAGCATTAAATGGGATACGAAACGAGCCGAAGGCGAGTTTCGTATGGTTAATGAGAGTGTATTAATAACCATTACATGAGAGTTGCATACGCTATTTTTTCTACGACCGATATAAATAATCAAGAACTAAAAATATTGTATTTATATTTGTAATAAACACAATAACAGTAATTACACGTATTTCTATAAAAAATTCTACAAAATTGTAATTAATAGTAGGTATTACCTGAGGTGTATTACCATAGATGTAGGAAAACTATAAACATTCTATTTATATTTATATTCAACATGATAATAATTGTAATTAATCTGATTTCTTGAAAATATTAAGATTATTTATTCTGCAGTTTGAAAAGTTTATTCCAGGTCCCACTGATCTGGAAGTGGAAGGAATATTTACATTTATTTCAATATTGTTACTCTCAATAGAGTTCAATATTGTATTGGAAATGCTGATCAATTGCCGGTCAATTGTTCAGTATCATAATGAAAACCATTATAACACTAGTGTTATAATGAATATCATTATGAAACGGATTATGGGCATATAAGTGTATTATTATAGTACGGGCGTAGAAAAAAATTATTAATCATATTATTATCTTTAAAACAGTTTTTTTTTTTAAATATTAAGATAAGCATTGAAATAAAATACTTTAGTTCAATATTTGCCTCATATCTTCATGAAAATGGTAACGCGGTCAATTATTTTCCTTCTCAGAAACATTAGGTATATGAGTTTTGTGACTGTCTAAATTTTTGTCCATCTATAGGTATACCTTTAATGTAAGTGCTAGAGCCGAAATTTCGCCGTTATTCGTAATATGCCATTTCTCCTTTGCAACACGTTTATTCAATACTAGTTGTACTCGCAACGCCGTTCGCGTGGCGTGTGATTTTTGTATAAAAATTTCTTACCCCACCCCATTTAAGGAATGGGAGAGAAATTTTTATACACCAGATGTTTAGTTGAAGAAGACAAATACATCTGTGAAAACCGCATTCAAATCGGATCAGTAGTTTTCATGTGATGCGCGCACAAACATACAGACAGACAGACAAAAAAATCTAACCACATTTTTGGATTCTATTTCGATGTACCCGCGACGTCGTTCGCGTGGCGTGTTGATTTTTGTATAAAAAATTCTTTCCTCACCCTGTTAAAGGGGTGGGGGGAGAAAGTTTTATACACCAGATGTTAAGTTGAAAAAAGACAAATACGTCTTTGAAAACCGCATTCAAATAGGATCAGTAGTTTTCATGTGAAGCGCGCACAAACATATACATTTCTACAGTTTCATTATATGTATAGATAAGTATTTACGTTCCCGCTCAGACGTACACTCAGTAGATACAGGAGCTGTAAGGGGTGAAAGTTGCCAATTTTTACGGTAAATTGTCGTCATCAATAATATGGATGAAAATTGTTCCAGTGGAAGGTGTTGATACAACAATTCAAAATCCTGACGATTTTGTTTTTACTGCTTTTTAGTTTTTTTATTCATCTTATTTCCTCGTTTGTTTACAGTTTCTTACCTACTGTTTACGCATTAAATTTTGTTATTAGGTACTTAAATACTTTTTTTGGATGTTTTTGACTATTTCACATATTTTTTTTTAATTTTGCGACTTTTTCTTATGGTGGTTTCTATTTTTCTGTATTTTCGATTTTCTTTTTTTTATTTTCTTTTTCTTTACAGTTTTTTGGTTTTTCTTCTATTTCTTATTTTGTGTTTTTTACCTTTTCACTTTTTTACTTGTAATTTTTTTCTAGTTTTAAATTTTCCGTTTTCCCTATTTTTCTCTTTTTTTGCAATTGCTGCGGTTTTTGTTTTTTAATTTTTTTTACAAATTTTTATGTTTTTGTAATGAACAAAAGTTCTGTAGAATTCATAAATCAGAATAAAATTGAATAGCTTTTAATTATTTATAATTTCGAATTTATTTGATACTAGCTGTAACCGGCGCGCGTTGCTACGACAGCAACTAAAATAAATTTAAGAAAAATAAAAGAGAAGAAGAGATAGAGAAGGAAAGAAACTTTATAGTTTTGTTTTACTTATCGCACCAAAAATATATTTTTCGAACTTGTATTTATACGAATTCGTGTAGATATCTATTAATCAGTATTGAATTTGATACATGGAAGCGCCATCTGGTGGTAACTTCCATTAATACAAATATCATAATGAAACACGTATGGGGGCTTTTTACACAATTTATTTACAAAATTGTTAAGATACACTGAACTCTGCTGGATAACGTCTAACTACTTGACAATACAATGAACTCTTGTGAACACTTGACTCGAACTGACGTTAACTGTCCGTGCATCCCCTTATATACAACATTATTTAATCTAGTTAGTGTGTTTAGAAGTTTCTGGAATTTTCTAGAAACATTATTTAAAATGGTCAGTTGATTTTTTTACAAACTTCTAAAAATCAACTGTCAACAACAATCTTTCAAATTAAGGTCCCTTCCTTTACGGTTATCCCGTTACACTGCCCCCTCCTTAGATTCATTCCTCCTGGAATGTTATTTCCTACATCGGAATCCCGCACACTCCCTGAGCCAGCCAAACCATCTTCTTGGAGTTGCTGCGCATCTCCACTGTGGTTTCCCTGGTAAGGCGCCAAACGATCGTGATGGACCACGACGGGTTTCCCTCTGGGAATTTTCACGATCCGATAAATGACATCGTTAATCTTCTTCTTGATGGTGTAAGGACCTTCCCAGTTCTTTTGTAATTTGGGACAAATACCTCGACGCCGTCGGGGGTTATAGAGCCAGACTAAATCTCCAACTTGGTAACTCTTTTCCATTGTCCGTGTGTCATAGTACCTCTTCATCCGATCACTAGATAATTGTAGTTTTCCACGCACCAGGTTGTGTATATTCTCCATTCGATTCTGAAGGTCGGCGACATATTGTTCACGTGCCATTTCTTCACCAGGTTTACAACCAAACACCAAGTCACATGGTAGCCTCATTTCTCTACCGAACAGGACCTTCGCAGGCGTTTGGCCAGTTGATTCGTTGATGGCCGATCGAATTGCCATTAGAAATAGTGGAATATGTCGATCCCAATCCCTCTGACAATCTGACACCACTTTTGACAGATAGTTGGTTATAGTTCGGTTCATTCGTTCCACCATTCCATCCGACTGAGGGTGCATCGCTGTGGTTCTCGTTTTGTGGATGCCTAATCTTTGGCAAACTTCTTGAAACAGCTTGGTCTCAAAATTTCTTCCTTGGTCTGAATGTAATTCTAATGGTACCCCAAATCGGCTTACGAATTCTTCAACCAATATATCTGCTAAAGTGGTAGCTTCCTGATTGTGAACTGCATATGCTTCAACCCATTTAGTGAAGTAGTCCATTACAACAAAGATGTACTTGTTTCCTGCATCGGTCTGTGGAAGTGTCCCCAATACATCTACTGCGATTCTTTCAAAAGGACTTCCAACCAGGTATTGCTGCATTTCCGCCTTCGGTTTTCGGTGCGGACCGTTACTGGCAGCACATGTAGTGCATTTACGACACCAATCTTTAACATCATTAGTGCAATTTACCCAGTAAAATCTATCTCGGATCTTTTGCAGCGTTTTCGTGATACCCAGATGTCCTCCAGAACTATCATTATGCATCTGTTTTAAAATTTCCGGTACAGCATTTCTTGGGACCACTATTTGTTTCCTTGTTTCTGTGCCCTCGGAATTTTCTACAAGCCTTTTAATGAGCCCTCCGTCCAAAATTAAAGAGTTCCATTGGGACCAGCATGCTTTTAAAGCAGGAGAGGATGAGGATATCTCTCTCCACAACGGACGACGGTCCATTCTCTTCCACTCCCGAATCTTTCTCAGAACGGGATCGTTTTCTTGTTGTTCCTCCAGCATAGAGCTCTCGTCTTCTGGCACAACCTTAACTAAGGCAAGTTTTTCCTCGTTCTGCTCCACTCGGGTACAATGGGGGCAAGTATTTCTTATGTGGCCTAATTCTCCGCAGTTCCAGCACCTCACTGGGCGCCTTCTTTTTGAAGAAAACTTCATTAACCTCTCCACTACCGCTTCGACTTCTCTGACGGCATAAACGGCATGGTCGAAGTTACCAGTGTCTTCCATTAGTCGAGCAGCTGCATGTGAGGCCTTCGTCGCCGTATCGAACTCCAGGGCAATGGTCAAGGCGTTTACAAGAGATCTCGGCCTCGCCAACCGTACAGCCCGTTGCAATTCGGCGTCTCGAAGACCATCGGTAAAGGTTTGGATCGCCAGGCACTCCAGAAAATCTTCCGCTGCATTTGGATACGCAAACCGTACCATTTTTTCTACTTCAGCTTTGAATTCCTGGATAGTTTCTCCATTTTTCTGTTTCCGACTTTTCAACTGCACTCGGTATACCGGTTGTAGATGACTTTGACCATAACGCATCTCTAGACGATTTACCAATAGCTCAAAATTGTCAACCTCATCCGGTGTCAATAAATGCAGGACGTCTAAAGCCTCGCCTCGCAGAGCCATGGTTAGGAACAATGCCTTCTCTTGGGGTGACCATCCATTTGCTCTGGCCACTGCGTCAAATTGTTTCAGGTAATTTGACCAGGAAGTCATCCCGTCGAAGGTCGGGGGTTTTATCGTCATCCGTACCTGGGCCGCCTCTCCGTTTCCTCGTCGTTCGACGTCTACGTGGCCGGTTTCCCTCCTTTCTGCATTTCCGTCGCCGTGGTGGATGATTTGGTTTCGGCGACAAGCTTCCAGTTCTTGTTGAAGCTTTCTTATTTCGGACTGCATTTGCTGGTTGATCTCGTCTCGCAACTTGGCCACTTGGTGATTCTGCTCGTCTCGCAAATTGGTCACTTGCTGATTCATGTTGTCCACTTGCTGATTCAAGTTGTCTACCTGCTGATTCAAGTTGACAACTTGCTGATTTTGCTCGTCACGAAGGTGTGATATTTGCTGGGAGAAAGAACTGGATAACTCTTCTGGTAGGGTAGACATCCGTTGTGATAGCTGGGACACCTCTTCGCGCTGGCTTCTTATCTGACTGGATAGCTCCTCTTGTTGGTTCGTCATTCGCTGTGATAGCTCCTCTTGTTGGCTCTTCATCTGACTGGATAGCTCCTCTTGTTGGTTCGTCATTCGTTGCGACAGCTGGGACATATCTTCGCGCTGGCTGCTTATCTGACTGGACAACTGGGACAGTTGTTGAGCTTGTTCTTCTTGCAGCCGGGAAAGTTGTTGAGTTTGTTCTTCTTGTTGGCTCGTCATTCGTTCTGATAGCTCCTCTTGCAACCGGGAAAGTTGTTGAGCTTGTTCTTCTTGCAGCCGGGAAAGTTGTTGAGTTAGTTCAGAATTTGCTTTTTGAACTGGGTCTTCGAACTCCACAGCGTCAGGGTCCAAATTATTATTTACGTAGTACTCACGGAGCCTTCTCAACAATACGGATTTGCTTCCAGTAGTTTCCAATTCTAATTCTTCGAGCTCTCTTCTGAGCTCTGCCACCAATAGTTCATTTATCTTTTTTCCAGGCATTCTTATATCTTCACCCCACACCTGACACCAATTTGAAACACGTATGGGGGCTTTTTACACAATTTATTTACAAAATTGTTAAGATACACTGAACTCTGCTGGATAACGTCTAACTACTTGACAATACAATGAACTCTTGTGAACACTTGACTCGAACTGACGTTAACTGTCCGTGCATCCCCTTATATACAACATTATTTAATCTAGTTAGTGTGTTTAGAAGTTTCTAGAATTTTCTAGAAACATTATTTAAAATGGTCAGTTGATTTTTTTACAAACTTCTAAAAATCAACTGTCAACAACAATCTTTTAAATTAAGGTCCCTTCCTTTACAGTTATCCCGTTACAATAATATTCATCTTACCCGTTAAAAATACATCATCATACTGATTTTCCTGACAATAGGTTGAACGGGACAGAAGTTGCTAGTCTGCAGCGCCACCTGGTGGCGAGTGGCATCAATGAGCATATCATATAAACCTTTTCCGTGAAAAAATACATATACATACCAATTTTCATGACAATCGGTTGAACGGGACAAAAGTTGCTAGTCTGCAGCGCCACCTGGTGGCGAGTGGCATCAATGAGCATATCATACAAACCTTCTCCGTGGAAAAATACATATACATACCAATTTTTATGACAATCGGTAGAACGGGGCAGAAGTTGCTACTCTGCAGCGCCACCTGGTGGCGAGTGGCATCAATGAGCATATCATATAAACCTTTTCCGTGAAAAAATACATATACATACCAATTTTCATGACAATCGGTTGAACGGGACAAAAGTTGCTAGTCTGCAGCGCCACCTGGTGGCGAGTGGCATCAATGAGCATATCATACAAACCTTCTCCGTGGAAAAATACATATACATACCAATTTTCATGACAATCGGTTGAACGGGGCAGAAGTTGCTACTCTGCAGCGCCACCTGGTGGCGAGTGGCATCAATGAGCATATCATATAAACCTTTTCCGTGAAAAAATACATATACATACCAATTTTCATGACAATCGGTTTAACGGGACAAAAGTTGCTAGTCTGCCGCGCCACCTGGTGGCGAGTGGCATCAGTGAGCATATCATACAAACCTTTTCCGTGGAAAAATACATATACATACCAATTTTCATGACAATCGGTTAAACGGGACAGAAGTTGCTAGTCTGCAGTGCCACCTGGTGGCCAGTGGCATCAATGAGCATATCATACAAACCTTCTCCGTGAAAAAATACATATACATACCAATTTTCATAATAATCGGTTCAGTAGTTTTTGAGTTCATTGAGTACATACAGACATACAGACAAACATTCATTTTTATATATATAGACTAGCTGTGCACTCGACTTCGTGTGCATTTACAAAAGTTTGATATCAGTTTTGGAAATCAATTTTTAAAGGAAGTCGTTAAGATAGCTAGCTGGTGCATTCTTTGTGATTAAAAGTCATTGGTGAGATAATTCTTAAATAAATGTAGCCTACGATATCTGCCAGTGAAATTTCCGTCAAAATCGATGCAACTGTTGTAGCGACAGACAGAAAAAAAAATGTAAAAAATGGTATTTTGGTATAAGATACACCGTGTATGCGTATGTATGTTTGTATGAGCAAGTTAGAGGTTACAGATACACCTGCGACCTATAAGATCTGTTATGTCCCCCTTTTTTGCTATATTTCTGATGATTTCCTCAGACTTATAGCAGCTCTTCTAGTCATATCTTCCTTCGAAAGTTTAGGATATCGTTGAGTTTTAAGTTAGGTAGATCTTCCTTTTCTATTTCGTATGACCCTAGGTATTCGACCCTAGAATTACGTAATGCAATGCATTCTGAGAGTATATGTATTGAGGTTTCATCCTTTACCTCTCAGAATCTGCAGTTTGCTTCATCTACCAATCCTAGTTTCTTCATGTGTCCTCTTAATCGGCAGTGCTCGATTAGTATTCCTGTTATAATACGGAGGTTCTCCTTACTAAGGTTAAGACAGCTAAGAGAACTCTCTTTCGTTGTTTTTGTGTTTTTATGTTTCTTTACACATGTTTCCCCAACATCCTTTGCTCCCAAGTACCCAACACTTTTGCTAGCCAAGTGCAATACCCTACTGGGTTATGCCGCACTGATGACGGCTAATGAGCCAGAAACATGCATGTCTGCGGTTACCATTCCTATTCGTGGCCTTATTGATCCTTTTTGCGTACATGCCCAATAATTTTTCCCTTTTGTATATATATATATATATATATATATATATATATATATATATATATATATATATATATATATATATATATATATATATATTTTTATATATATATATATATATATATATATATATATAAATAATTACTAGTTCCTTTTTCGTCGGGCAACGCTTACTAATTATTTATCTTTATTGTGATTTTACTACTTTTTTGTGCTGATTCGATCGTTTTTCTCGAAGGTGTATACAGATTTGCCGAGAAGGTCGAAAGTTACCGAAAGTTCACTGTATTAAAGGATCTCGAAAATTCACCGTATTAATTATCACCGTATCTAGTTAAGAGCGGTATAGAATTCCCGAATTTAAGATTCCATTAAGAAAGCAGAATAAAAATTCCAAAATCACCGTTAGTCGATCACTCAGATTTTTAAAGTTAAAAATAAAATTGAGGAACAAGTAACGGTACAATTAGAAAAATAAAACATATTACATTCTCCGCACTAATACGCTCTTTTGTCTCGACTTACTAAAGTCTGATTCTGAATCACCACTTCGCGTCAGTAAAGAGGATTGTTTTACTTTTTTAATTTTCGAAATATTGCAAAATAGATAAATTTTTTAAAAGATCGTAGCATTCAAAATCTGGAACGAGTGCTAATAGCGAAGGTAAATAACACATAAAAAAATGGAGATTATGACGTAAATTACTTGAAATAACGGGTTTACAGAAAAAAGCTAAAAAAAATATTGAACCGCAAAAAACAAAAGGAAAAAACTTAAAAGCCAGAAAAGAAATCTTTATTTCTTAAAAAAATTTGAACCAACTAGGCAGCTGATTTTGATTTCCTTGAAGTTCCGAATTTTTCAATTTTATAAAAGATTTTTTTACATATTTGTTTTTCTTCTTGCAACCCCAGAATTCGATACGGATTTTGGTATGAATTGGTTCTATTTTTCAAATTTGGTCCACCATCTTGGATCCGCCAGTTTGAATTTTGCAAATCTAACTTTAGATTTGTAATCAGCGACCCTAGAAACCCCTAGATGTGATTTTGGTATAAATCGGCTGAATTTTTCAAATTCGGTCGCTATCTTGGATCCGACATTTTTTCATCCTACCACATTAGCTTTCAAGAGCCACCTTTCAGATATAATTTGAGTTCAAGAATGACCCAGTTGGTTGCGAATATTAATCTGTACACCATTTTTTTGTCGTTTACAAACAATAATAAATAATAAAATATTTTTTATTTCTCTTTCTACTCCACTTCTTCCCAACTCCTTTTTCCTGCTGATTAACTTGCTATCCTGTGCCTCTCTCTACTCTACCACTTCTCAGCTGTGGCCTCTACTTTCCTTTTATTTAATCATATTTACCTTTTTTGATAAGTACATCTCTGTTATTTATTGATTATAATTACTTTTTCCAAAAATATATTTATGTAAGCTGATTTTGGAGACATGAAAATCTTCGATTCAGGTGGCATTTCTTCAAATCCAGCTTTTATATTTTTACCATTCATAATGCCAGCAGGTGGCAAAAAGGTATCTTTAGCATAACAAGCATTTATAACAGTTATTGTCTCTTCTTTTTCGGTCAATGTTTTTGTGGGTACGACTTTAGACCGCAAGGTAGTTTCCAAAACCTTAAAATAAACATCTACGTCCACCCTGTTCTTCGCATTGAAGCGCGCTAATGAAATGCCTTCTGACTTTCTGAAAGAAATAAAAGTGTGCATGCTTAAAAACAATTTTATAAAGACGCATCCGGCATTTTCAGTATCTTTATTAAATCTGTGTTTAAAATTTAACTGTTCGGCCAGCTGATACGCGATCTTCCAGATATCATCGATCGTTAGAGAAAAACCTTTCGCTTGTATGTATTTGATGTGATCGGCAAGCTTCTTCTAATTTTCCTTGCCAAAAAATGAAGTTAGTCCCATAGGTCCTTTGTTGTCATTATCATTTATCCAAAGTTTTTCTCGGAATTTGATATACTTTAGCTGTGGCATAGATAGACATTTCACAATTTTTCAAAGCGTTTATTACGGCTTTTATTGACTTTTGGCTCTAATTACCTCTGGTAGCCAATGCTTTTCTTTGATATATATTTGGTAATTAAAAATATCACAAACAATATGCAAAATTCTAACACTAATATCTATTATTGTTGCTTTAAATTTTAGTCGAGGTGTGATGGCCGCAAGGTCATTTCACCAAGGCAAAACATGATCATCTCTCCTAATTTTCCTGAACCAGTCATGTAATATTAAATTTGTCTTTTTATGAATAGGTAACTGTATTAGTAATGGACATTGCACTAGTAATGGTCACTCAAGGTCAACTAAATCCTTGCAAGTTGTACTGTACCCACTTCGGACATGAAACAAAGTAGTTCTAAGGTCCGGTAGGTTATACTGCACAACTGACATTTGACACAAACCTTCACGTCAGCCCATTTGTCAGTTATAAAATTTTCTAAAATGGCGATCGTGTCATCAGCTGATTGAAAGTGGTGCAGAAGTTGTAGCAAATTGTTGAAATTTCACAGACTTCCAGTGGTTATTTTTACTTTTTATTTGATGCAGTTATACTGTTATAATCAGGTGAGTCAAGTGAAAGTGTAATTTGTGAAAATTGACTCCCAACCTCAAAGAATTAAGTTTTAGGAGGGGGTGACCACTAGTAAAACATAAATTTAATTAATGTCTGGTAATGGACATATAGGGTGACCATTTCTGAACAGATAGAATTCAATAACGGACACCCCACTCCTATACTGTGTATGACTAGTTATAGAGAAGTGAACGATAGGTTATTACTTTTCTGTTTGATTTTGGTTTATTTACAGATCATGGGAAAAACTAAAAACGAAAGCAAAACGAAAAAAAAATTCTTTTGCTATGAGGATGAAAAAATGCAGCAAGCAATAAATGCTGTGAAATATGGTGGAATAAGCAAAAAAAAAAGCATCACAACAATTTGGTGTTCCCCGTTCCACACTCATTAGGAAGCTTTCTGGTCAGGTTCCACTCAGTCGCAGAATGGGGCCTACTCCTGAATTGAATCATGAGGAGGAGGAAGTATTTGTTAATTGGATTCTTGCCATGGGAAGAAAAGGATTTCCTGTACATAGGTCTAATTTGATGTTGTCAGTGCATAAATATCTTTCAACTAGAGGGGAATCTAAATACATTAAAAACTTTACACCGGGTCGTTCTTGGTTCAAAGGGTTCTTGACTAGACACCCAAATATAAAAGAAAGGTATTCGGAAACAGTCTCTAAAGCACGAGCTGCTGTTACCCAAGATAGAATCTGCAGTTGGTTCAATGAAATACGTGGATATTTACAAGAAGAAAAATTAGAGGATGTATTGAAAGAACCTAGCCGTATCTTCAATGGTGATGAGGCTGGATTTCAGATTTGCCCAAAAAGTGGGAAAGTATTGGGACCAGCAAAACTAACTGAGGACTTTTACGAGAGGGTTTCTTGTGAAAAAGAGCAAATTACTGTGTTGGCAACGTTTTCAGCGGATGGTAAGGTTGTTCCACCTATGATAATATTTCCATACAAAAAGATCCCAAAAGCAATTTCTGAATCTGTACCTGAAGATTGGGCACTTGGCCGATCTGATAGTGGATGGATAAACTCACAAGTATTTTTCGAATACATGTCAAACATTTTTTTGCAATATTTGAAAAGTAGTAATATAACACGCCCTGTTATCTATTTCATGGATGGGCACCGGTCACATATGACCCAAGAAATAAGTAAATTCTGTGACGATAATGGCATAGTTTTGATTTCATTATTGCCTAATTCGACCCATATACTACAACCAGCAGATGTATCGGTTTTTAAGCCTCTCAAAGCAGGATGGGTCTCAGAAGTTAGAACGTGGAAATTCGAAAACTTTCCCAAAGACGTTACCAGGTATACCTTTGGTTCTATATTGAAACTGGTTTTTGATAAATATGCGACTGAGGCAACGATCAAAAATGGGTTCAGGAAAACTGGTCTTTACCCATTTGACGAAAATAATGTAGATTTCACTAAATGCATCCCTAATCGGAAACATGTAACCCACGAAAATGAACATAGTAAGGACTATTTGAAAGCTGTACTCAGAGAAATAGAAAACAGGATTGATAAAGAAGAATTGGAGATATTTTCAAGAACTTGCAGGAAGAATGAAGAATGGAGTGGACATTTGGAGTCAACTAACCTCTATAAAATTTGGAAACAAATCAAAAGTGAATGTGAAAATATTTCTTCAGAGACATGTGAGAAACAACAAGAATCAAAAGCAAAGGAACACACGGCGAATGATGCAAATAATGGAATTGAAATGATACCGGAAAGTGATTCTAACAAGGAGGCAGAAATTGAAAATGATACAAACAAAGAAAATCAGATGCCACCTGAACCAGAAGCTTCTTGCTCATATACCGTAAATGCTTCCAAAACTCCAGAAGACAATAAAATTGGTTATATTGCAACACCAGAACGTTCCTGGAAAACTCCAGAAGGTATTCAGTATAAGAGATATGAAGATAAAGAGAAAGAAGGTTATAAAATACCAACTCCTTTCAAAAAAATTTTAGTATTTCCTTGTACTCCGGAAAATAAACCCAAACGGAGAAAAACCATTTTCCCAGCTGTTGTTTCCAGTGGAAAATATCGTGAATATTACCAGCACGAACAACAAAAGAAACTCGAAAAAAATATAAAAACAAAGCGAACAAAAATACCCCAGTCGAGAGAAAAATTAAATTCAAAAAATGAGAGCTCTTCAGATTCCGAAGAAAATGTTCAATATGAAGATGAAGACCTTGATTTGAGTGACAATGAAGAGGATTTGATACCTGGGAAATATGTTATAATTTTCTACGAAAATGAATACTTTCCAGGTTAGTGCCTACTTATCAATTAATGAACATTTTCTTTCATCATATCGCTGCTCCGAATTGAATTCTTCAAATTGGCATTTTAACATCTAGTAATTTATCTTTTCTCCTGTTTTAATTTTATGGTTTGATCCGATGTTTTCCTGAATATAAGGATATTATTTGTTCCAGGAAAGATTTTGAAGAGTGACAGTGAAGGAGCGGAAGTGAGTGCTATGGTTACTGCTGGTGCGGGGTCCTGGAAATGGCCCATTAAGGAAGATATTTTGTATTATTTTAGAGAGGATATTATAAAGGAAATAAATGAACCCACTCTCAAAAACAACAGAGGACATTATAATGTGCCTGATATGAACATGTTATAAACAATTTCAATAAAATTTGCTTATATTCACACCGTGTCCACTACTCATCCTAGGTATGTTCATTACCTACGCAAATATGTCCATTAGTGGTGTATTTGACATTTTTTCAATTAATTATATATAAAAAAAAATTGAGCTCAGAAAATCAACTATTGACAATATTAACATAATATATAATACATCAGCTTATACATAGGCATTTCTTTTTTTTGAAAATTCCAAAGTTTGTGACTTCCAGCTGAATTCCAAATGAAAAGTTTGTCTCGAGTGTCCATTACTGGCACAGTCACCCTATTTTAAGTTTATGTTAAAGCACTCTATATATACCAATTAAATTATTCAAAAAACTATACGACCACAACATGAAAACAGAACATATCAAATTTTTACATTAGGCAAAAGAAACAGAAGGGTTTTACTTGCTGTTGTATTTTATTTGTGAATATTTTTTTCACGCAAGTTCATGGCATGCACGATTCTAAGCGAACTGAACGGTCACTAGCACCACCAGCGAGTGCTGTAGTCTTTTTTTTTAATTGACCATCCTCTCTTACGGTCATCTACCCCGACTTACTCTATGCTAAATATTTATACATTTTTGGTTCAAATAAATGAATAATTCACTTACCTTTTTAAACTGCATATTGTTTCGAATTGAGCTTTACACAAAAGGTTTAATAACTAATTCAGTTAAAATATTGCAGGAAGTATAGGAAAATAAAGAACATAATAATATACATTTTATTCACATTTATTATTAGTATTATGTATACTCAATACAAAATAATCGGTAGGTACACAAAATATTGTTAGTTATTAAATTTTACATTTACATTACATCAGTAACAATAATTTTTATATAATTATATTTTCTAACATTCGCTTTTATTAGATGAAACAACTATACATGCTTTATTAAAATTAAGCATTTTTTATAATTGAGATGAAAAACACTAATCGCAACCAAGAACAACCAAATTCATGAACTACAAATAGACCCACTTCGAATTATCTACTTTATTGTCTACTTAGATAGTGCTAAATTTACGCCTGTTTTAATTTTAATAATATCTTGATTTGCCTTTTTGAATACCAACAAAATATGTTTACAGATATGTTTCTTTACGTTATAATGAACTTCGGGAGTTATTCATCCAATACGGAATGTTAGAGATACACAATACACACATCATGTGCTATAAACAGAGTATAGAATAGTCAACAATTTGATAAATATCTTTAGTAGGATACCCTGTTCCTGAAAATAAAATTTACACCGTTACTTATAATATTCCAAATTATCCTCGAATTTAATGTTAATAAATCTTTTTGAACTCGAAAGGTTTAGTATATTTGGTATATTACCAGTAACGTTTAACATTAAATACAAATGTACAAAATATATTAGTTTAATATATACAACAAGCTTTAATTAGATACATAAAATATTTAATCCTAAACACATTGGGCCTCAGGAGAGGGTGTAGTATTTTCGTTATTTTTAACCACAAGTGTGGATGTTCTTCTGTCAGCCATCCAGTGAGATGCTCTCCGGCCAAGAGCCCCTAGTCATACTTTTTCTTTCCCGTTTGCTGGATATGTTGATTTCACGTACTGTAAAAACAGAAAATAATTAACACTTACTTTTATACTTTGCTTATTAAATTAAATTGGTACAATTTTGTTAAAGGAAAACCATCACCTGATTTAGTTAACAAGTGTTTAAAAATATTTAAAAACAGAAGAACAATTCTTTAACAGAACAACCACCAATTATAACGAGATTGTAGCCTAAATAACGACAACCAACTGAAATAAATCTATATGGTTAACGTATGCGTCAAAACAAAGAAACATAAAGGGTACCTTTAGTTCCCTTCCAAATTCATTTACATAATTGTGAAACTAATCTTCAAAATGCTAACTAAAACATTTAGGTATAACTACACTTTTATAATATATCCTGATATACGTTTCAAGTTATTTCGTTGATTGCGAATACCCTGTTAAATGGTTTAACGCCAAAATATGCCAGTACAAAATATCCTTATATTTACAAATAGGGGAGAGGATAACTTTCTTCTCAGACAGCCAGGCTGCACTGCTGGCCTTAAAACAATTCCGGGTTAGTTCCAAGCTGATCTGGGAGTGCATACAAAACCTCAATGAACTGGCTAGACAAAACAGTGTCTTCTTGGAGTGGATACCAGGGCATAAAGGTTTTGAAGGAAATGAAACCGCGGATCTTCTGGCCAAGAAGGGAGCGGATACACGATTTACTCATGCTCAAAGGCTACTCCAAAAAACTCACGTCTGTCATACTGGATCTTGGCAGGAGTCAGATCAGAGTACTAGTGGGCCTGCTCACCGGGCATGGACCATTCAGACTTCAGCTTCTGAGGATGGGGATTCTGACACATGACCCCCCTTGTGCCGACTGTGTGACATGGACGATGAGACGGCAACTCACATTCTATTCGAGTGTGATGCCTTGGACTATAAACGGTTCCTCATCTTCAGTGACACGAATCCTGAATCCTATCACCACCTTGAGGAGCTGCTCACGGGACTCAAATCTCTTATAAAGGGAACTGCCCTGTGGCAACAGTAACTCAAGGAATTTAGGACACCTGGATTCTAGCCTACCTGAGGATCAGCGGGATGCTGATTTTCAGCTGAACAAACTAGAGTCCTGCAAGCACGGGTGCATGTAAGGACTCTTGGTGCCGAACCTGGTCAAAATATTCCCACAGGAAGCAGTGCTCAAACATGGGGCTCCATAGGTGAGACCATGCCAGGTTACTTAGATTAGATTAGATTAGATTAGATTACAAATTGAAAGAGCCGTATTGCTAAACGGGCTAATCTTGAAATAGTTTATTGTTTTCGCGACTTACATTACTCGTATATTGCACCGACATTACTAAAGCCTTGATTTATTAACGATTCATACACGTTTTTTACAATAAGAAGCCAAATGTTCTTTTTTAAACCAAGGGCTTAAGTCTAAACACAAGAGTTAATAAAGATTGGTTGAATAGTTTTGAAAGCGACGCCTGTTAACCAGAAGAGAAATCAAAATTTATACGGTCTTCCATTCCAATACACAAAAAATTCTATTTTTATTTGTCAATTCAGTCTTTGTTTACTTGGAGTTGACTTGTCGGTGTATTTTGTTGTTGTTGAAAAATTTCAATATCGCGCAGTAATCAAATTCAATGTTTTGGAATGTTTATCAGCAACAGAAATTCAAACAAAAATAGTGACAGTGTTTAAGGAGTCTACCGCTTCATTTCCAACTGTGCATAGATGGGTTTTAGAGTTTAAACGTGGTCGTACAAGCGTCGAAGCGTCTAAGATGAACCACGTAGTGGACGTCTAAAAAGTTCAATAACACCAGAAATCATTGAGCAAGTCTTTATATCTTTATATGTAAGGTTCCACATTTGACTAATCGTGAAATTGCTGATACCATAGGCATCTCAGACGAACAAGTACTCCATATTTTACACGAAGAATTACATATAAAAAAAACTGTTCGGAAAATTAGTGCCACAATCGTTAACAACTCAACAAAAACTGAATCAAGAACAAATGGTTTAAAAACCCACTGTATTCACCAGATTTGGCTATTACCTCTTTAGAAACTTAAAAAAAACTTCTTCGTGAAAAGCGTTTTTCATCGAATAAAGATGCTATTGCAGCCGTGAAACAATATTTTGCAGAGCTTTCGTCTCTCTACAGAGATGGTATTAAATTACTGGTGGATCAATGCAATAAGTGTATTTAAACTGTGGGAGATTATATTAAATAAGTAAACCAACTTAATTAAAAAATACACTTTCTTTCATGTTTGCTTTCAAAACTTTTTAACCAAATTGTACAATGCACTGTCAGACTGGAATAAAGTAAATTCCTAATCATATTTAAAATAAATTTATGCGTTTATTCCCATCTCATATCATTAAATAACGTTTAAAGAGAAAATAAACCCAACCCTGATATATGGATGATTTGATGAAAATACTTTAAGTACCTACCTAAGCTGTAAAATCTCACCCTATCAGCGATAATCGGTTTATGAATATATGGGTTCAACGAAATAACTTATATTGTACATTGTACCTGATCATTAAAAAAAAACTTCAACAGCAGGTGATGCGACGGGTGTGGCCAGACAGGTCAAGACGACCGAGTATTTTAAAGCTTTTACCGGTCACTAAATTATGATGCGATAAAGTAACGGAAAAAGCTGCAAAATTTGTCACTTTATATATGTCGTAGTCACTTGGCGATTCAGGCACATAGCTATGTGACTGGGCTATTTTGGGCACATAGCTATGTGCTCGTCACTTAGAAACGCGCCGAGTATAGATCCATCACATCTCTATGCGACTGAGTTTAGCCCGTAGTGACATAGCGATTCCGGCACATAGCTATGTGCGGAGGACAAGTCAGTCACTTAGAGATTTATTAAATTTTCAAGACCATCGCATCTCTATGTGACTGATTTTGGTCCGTAGTCACATAGCGATTTCAGCACATAGCTATGCGCGGAGAGAAAGTCAGACACTTAGGATCTACCAAGTTGAGGGCTATTACATCTCTATGTGATTGAATTTTAGCCAAAGTATTCGTATCTACTGGTACCATATCGGAATTATCTGTTTGTTAATACTTTTCATAGAATTGCTTCAATTTTATTTAAATTCGCGTATTTCTTACCGTACCGGAGTTCGAGAAAGGGATTAATTATCCCCAGCGCCTAAAAATAAAAAGGTCTGACCGTACCGGAATTCGGGTGTGCCCGTACCGGAATTCGGGTGTGCCCATATTATCATTGAGTTTGTTAAATCATTCTTATACGTCATGCAAAGAATTTTTTTTATTAATGTGTCGTATAATATAAATTATTACACAAAATATGTTTATAATAATTTTCTATTTAAATTTATTTAACAGAAAAAAGTATTTCTTAATAAAAAGTACGCATTAAAAAATATATAAAAAAAATTTAATTTTAATTTATAAATAAACTTTTCCGAATCTCTCCAAGTTTCCCCGTGCTATGTGCCTGGATCGCTATGTGATTGCGGCTAAAATTCAATCACATAGAGAAGCAATAGCCCTCAACTTGGTAGATCCTAAGTGACTGACTTTCTCTCCGCGCATAGCTATTTGCTAAAATCGCTATGTGACTACGGACTAAAATCAGTCACATAGAGATGCGATGGTCTTGAATTTGATAAATCTCTAAGTGACTGACTTGTTCTCCACACATAGCTATGTGCCGGAATCGCTATGTGACTACGGGCTAAAATCAGTCACATAGAGATGTAAAGGATCTATACTCGGCGCGTTTCTAAGTGATGGGCACATAGCTATGTGCCTAAAATAGCCCAGTCACATAGCTATTTGCCTGAATCGCCAAGTGACTACGACATATACACTTTATCGTTTCTAAATCTAAGAGCGATAAAATGATCAAAGCTAGGTTTTGCCGATTTTAATCTTTTTCATATTTTTCTGTCGCTGTTTTTTAGCTACAAATTAGTTACAAATTCCGACTGATTGGTCATTTTATTTAACCCCGGTTTCGCGATTTTGCTACTAGTTTATTGTGTTATTGTGAAGATCGCAGTAACTCGATTTTTTTTTAATCATTTGGAGCTACTAGATCTGTCATTCAGAAACTATTTAGCAGCAATTAAGCTACAAATTCACATAAAAAGATTAGCTATTTTTGCTGAATGTTCACTTCCAGCTTAATGGAATCGTCATCACCTACCATCGATTTTAAAAGAGCCTCGAATATATTTCAAAATTTATAAAATCCTATAATTTTATAATTTCTATATTTTTTCACTAAATTACAAATATGCAATCTCCATCATAATTGGTGTAAACTGTAACTTTAAAACAAATTAAAGAAAAACAATATACATATTCCAAACAGTTCATTGAGGTAACTCTTACTTTAAACCAAATTTGTTTTCCAAGCATTTTTATATATCTAAATATTTCATTCCAGTATCAGTTTTAACATCCAGTCTCCTTCTGAGCAATGCAAATTAGTAACCTGGTAATAAAATATTATTAAGCTAAATATATGGATTATAGTGCATTACGAGGATAAGATGGAACATTCTCAATTTATCCTCTTTATGCCATTCTGACTAAAAAAAGAAACTTCAAGTTTCTGAACGTTACCTTTGCTGCGTTTATTTGAAGTTCAACCTACGATTAAATATTTTTATTAAAGAGCTAAGTGATGAAATCGGTTCGTTACATAAAATTGTTAAAAATCAATATGCTGGCATGTCCTATGAAAGTAAGATTAAATCTTAACAGATGTTTTAAAGACTTAAAAATTAGCAGCAACAGGTTTATTGATTTTAGACCAAAAACTGCAACTATGAAAGTATCTATAAGAGTGTTGTTATTTATTTACGGGTTCACCCCTTTTGTATACAATAATTATTATAATAAAACAAACACAACAGAAGTCAATTCAGCACCTCACGACATTGTCTCTTAAAATCGTTTAAAGATACTTCCAAAATGTCAAAATTAAATTCATTAGCTAACCTGGAGAACCAAGATAAGAGCGTATGGTAAAGGAATGGAACGGAACAACAAACAAATTTGTATTACGTGTACCACTAGTAGGAACCCTAAAATTAATTTTCTAAAGCAATTCAGGGCAATTCAAATCTCCAGAGATCAGTTTGAATAGAATCAGAAGATCAGCAAAAATACGATCATCTTCAAGATTAGACAGTTCTAGTAAATCAGACATCCCTGTATAGTTCCATTGATCCCTTGGAATACCAAGTCGGAAGCCACAATATCTTAAAAACTTTCCTTGAACCGTATCTATTTTATTAATATGTATCCGATAAAAAGGACACCAAACAGAAGAGGCATAATTAATAAGAGATTTGATCACAGAAACATATAACAAACGCACCATCTCAAGGGAAAAACCAGAAGAGTTACGAATAACAAACCCGAGTCTGGTCATAGATCTAGAAACCAAAGCATTAACATGCGGGATAAATGTCATACCAGAATCAAAGACAACACTCAGATCAGTGATAGTATTTACTCTGTCTAAAATCATGCCATCAATATAATAATCAAACAAAATCGGTTTCTTACGGTAGGAAAATGTAATACAATGACAATTACCAATATTCAGTGATGTAGCATTTCTACCAGACCAAACTGACAACCTGTCAAGGTCACTCTGAAGATTATAACAATCGTCAATATTGTCAATTCTCAGGTATATTTTTAAGTCATCTGCAAAGAAAAAATACTTAGGATGGTCTAAAATAAAAAGAACAAAAAGAAGAGGTCCCATATGTGATCCCTGATGAACCCCTAAGGTCACCAATAACTGTTTAGAAAGATAATTATTGTGTATTCTAACCTGCTGTTTTCTACCCACCAAATATGTGCGAAGGCTTTTCAGAAAATCAACAGGGAAACCCAAAGCTCCTAACTTAGACAACAGTATTCCATGGTTTACTGTATCAAATGCCTTAGCATAATCCATATATATATATATATATATATATATATATATATATATATATATATATATAAATCTAAATTGGATATTGGGAGCTACAATAATGTTATTTAATAGAGATATAATATAATATTACTGGTATTTTACTTACAACTTATTAAGGTTATTAATTTAATGATGTTGTTGAATAAAAATTATTAAATGAAAACATTAAAATCACAGTTTTAAATTAATATAAAATATTAAAATTAGCACATTATTAATATTATAGAATTATGTTGAATAAAAATGATTTGATGTTGATATTGAAGAAAAATTTGACATTATTTTTTGAATGTTATTTAGAAAAATTTTGTTTTTAAAATTGGAATCATAGCAACAGTTAATCAAGTAATGAAGTATCAACTAAGTTTTTGTTATCAAGTTGTAATAAATATGAAAACATTTCATTTAGATGACCTATATCTGATCTTCGGTTCATTGAAAAGGGGTGTTTATTGATATAAACCATTTCTAAAAAAAGCCTTTTGGCTAAGTTTGATTCATGACACAATACTTTAACATTATTATAATTAATTAATGATCGTTATTAATAACATGTTCACCTAAAGCACATCTTTCAGGGTGAAGTCTGCAATCAGATTTATGAGATGTAAGTCGATCTTTTAAACGTCTGGAAGTTTGTCCAATATAGACTTTATTGCATACGGAACAAGGTATGCTGTAGACAACGTCTGTTAATGATATCAAAGGTGTTTTATCTTTTAATTTAGTAAAGATTCCATTGACTGTGAGGGCAGTTCTAAAGGCAATTTTGATGTTAGGAATTATAGTTTAGATATCTACCAGAGCTTAAAGGCTTTCTATACCAATCAACTAAAAGTTTGTTATTTTTAAGTAAGATTCTTGTGTCCAAGAAAGGAACAGAACAATTAGAATCTTCTTTTTTAAGAGTAAATTGGATATAATCATTAAAGCCATTGAAGTAATACAAAATGTTATCAAGCTCATTACCCGTCAATAATCTTAACTCAATTTGTTATAAATCTTTACCATATATAAAAGACCTTTCTCCTAAATTAGCTTGTATCCTAAAACCAATTCCTAACATCAAAATTAATATTAATAATGTGCTAATTTTAATATTTTATATTAATTTAAAACTGTGATTTTAATGTTTTCATTTAATAATTTTTATTCAACAACATCATTAAATTAATAACCTCAACAAGTTGTAAGTAAAATACCAGTAATATTATATTATATCTCTATTAAATAACATTATTGTAGCTCCCTGATGATGGCTGTAATACTAGCCGAAAGCTTGGAATAAAGAATCTTAAAAGAGTACTCTTATCATATTTATTTGCCGCATACCCAATATCCAATTTAGATTTAATTCTTAATTAGTCAGCAAAGACTACTTTCTCTTCTATATATATATATATATATATATATATATATATATATATATATATATATATATATATATATATATAAGTGAATTTAATTAAAAATAAAAGAATATATATGGTCGGTGTTGTTGCTGACGGTGCGTTTATATTTGTTGATAGGCCTGCAGTTCTCGTGACTTAACTCCTCCAGGGCTGAATGAAAACTATGGGGTAACATAGTTTGAAAGGTGTGGTAAAGCTGTAGGTTTTTCCTCTTCTTTTTTGATGGATCCTCTAGATTTTTCTTTATTTGACTTCTTCTTCTTATATATGTGCCAGGTGCTATAAACTGATATAATTATTGCTGCAACATATACAAAAATAGTATAAAAGCTGACATGTCCAAAATGGATTGGAACTGTGGAAAAGTTTTTCAATTTGGTTTCTTCTTGGTTTAGAACACTTTGTATATGGTTTAGTTCATCTAATTTTGTAGAGTCTATTTTCACTTGTTTAAAATTTAGATTATTGTTCGGTTTATTCACTAAAAGTTTTAAATTGGGTAATTCTATTTTCACGAAATTTGGTGTCTTTGACTCAAATGTTTTTAATAAATAATTGTCTATTGAAACTTCACACGCACTATTTAGTTCAATTAGGTAACTACCATTTAATGGAATATTGTCTGAAGTTTTGCCACATTTTTGAAGACTAATTACATTATGAGGTGTTATCACGATCCATTTATTGTTTTCTAATTTTTGAATTTTGATGTCGTTCAACTGTGCCGGAACTGGTTGACATTGATTTGTAAAGTTTGAATATTGTAGGAGGTGTACTTCGCAAGGGGCGTTCGGGGAAATTTCAATTTTTTGAACGTCTTGACATAGATATTCTTCTTCCAATAATTTTTTACACTGAACATTGGAAAGTGCGCAATGGTGCTTAGTGGAGAGCAGGAATTTGGATTTTGGAATAATAGTTTTAAAATGAGTTTGATATCTTGTTGGAAAGGAATAGAGGTGATAATAATTATAATCATTGATTTCTACAATCGGTAATTCGAGTATAAAGATTATCTTGTTCAGCTTACTATAACTTTTAATTTTTATTATTTTTTCGAATAAGAGAATGTTTTGAAACGATGGTTTAAATGGAAATTTATTATTTTTAAGATATTTACTAACATTTTGAATCTCAGAAAATAGTTCGTTTGGATCAACTATTGAATTGTGGAATGTATTTAATTTTGCAAAACTAATAGCGACTTCAATTTTTTCTAATAAATCGTAAATAATTTGAAAACTAATGTAAAATTGTGATACAAGTCTTTCTAAAGCAAAATAGTGAAATGTCTCTGTTTGTTCTAACTTTAATTGTTTAGTTATTTCTTGAATTTCAGTAATTCGAGAATTTAGAATTAATTGATTGTGAGCGAGAATTTTTAAATTGTTTATAAAATTTTGAATAGATGATTTTAATAGAGTAATTTGATTTTCTACAATTGTTTTGATATTATTTTGATTACTAGTCAAAGTTGATATTGCTTCGTCATAGTGTTTCGCATCATTTTGATCTAGATTTCCAGTTATAAATTTAATTGCGGTACCGATGCAATCGAAGAGGGATCTTTTTGATCGAGTATTCCAGAAGGGGTATAATTGATTTAGTTGTAGATTAATTTTGTTTTCTATAATTTGAATTAGATGGTAGGAGTTTTGAAATTCTTCAGTGAAGTTTAATATTTGAGGAGTTTTTGAGAGGCTTTTTATTATGAAATCGTACTGATTTTTCAGGTTTAAAAAGTTAGAAGTAATATTAGTAATGTCATAGATATGTATAAAAGTCCAACAATTTGTTTGAATTTGAGCCGTTCCTAGTGGAGTGGAAGGAGTCCGGGATTGTCATTTAAGTCGTGGAATTTGGACGTGTCTCTTCTTGTGTCAACGTTTGTTGTCCAGAAGATGAACCTGTAACGGGAGGCTTTTTTAATTCTTTTATGTGAATGATTTCTGTCTGGTTAGTTTGTTTTTTATATTTTACAGTTTTTCGTAAGATCTCTACTCGGTTTCTATCATGAATTTTTATAATTTCATAAGGGCCAAAAAATGGTGGATCTTTTTTGTTTCGTATCTGTGAGTTAACTTTATAAACTATTTGTCCTATTTTAAATTCCGGGTTTGTTTCTCCTTTGTCATTTCTTTTGTTTATTACTTTAGTTTTGTTGTTGGTCAAATTTTGATTAACGTTTTGATAAACGTGTTTTAATTTTTCCTTGTGACTGTTGATATAGTCCGAATAAAAGTTTTCAGATAGAAATAGTTCGTTAGGGTTTCTGGAGTCAGTGTGTCCGAAAGTGAGTTCAAATGGGGTGAATTTTGTATAGCTGTGTATGGAGTTATTGTGTGCTATGAGTGCATAGTCCATTAAATCGTCTTCGTTCAGATACGTTTGTTGCAAAAGTCGTAAATGTTCGATTAAAGTAGAATGTAATCGTTCAGCTATCGAATTAGATTCGTGGTGACCAGGGGGTTGTGAAATGTACTTTAATTTTGTGTATGTTTAAAAGGTCTTTTATTGTTTCGTTGTTAAATTCTCTACCTTTGTCTGCTACTATTAATTCTGGAATTCCGAATGAAGTAAAATACTTTATTAGCGATTTTGTAATGTCCAATTGTACTTTAAGGTTGCTTGTTCTAAGTCTTTCAAATATTGTTTTTAGTTTCTCTAAATGTTCTTGTAATGAAGTGCTATAAATTAATATGTCGTCAAGGTATACTATGCAAGTTTCGTCTGTTAGCCCTCGTAAAACATTATCAATGACCCTTTGAAAGGTCGAAGGAGCATTTTTAAGTCCAAAAGGCATTCTTTTAAAATGAAAATGTCCTTGTGGAGTGCTAAAAGCAGTTTTTTCAACATCTTCTGGGTCTACTTCAATTTGATGGAAACCACTAGCAAGGTCGAGAGTCGAAAAATAATTAGCTCTTCCTAACCTGTCAAGAATTTCTGTAATGTTAGTTAATGGATATTTGTCGTTCATTCAATTTTCTATAATCTATGACTAAACGCCATTTTCTTTTTCCTGTCGCGTTGAGTTTTTTCGGTACAATCCAAATAGGAGAGGAAAATGGGGAATTAGAATCTTCGATAATACCTTCGTTTAGCATTATTGTTACTTGTCTTTTTACTTCGTCGCGATGTATTTCTGGGAAACGATAAGATTTTGTGTATATAGCAGAGTCGTCAGTTAATTATTTTATTTTATGTTTAATTTTATTAGTAAAACTTAAAGGAATACCTTCACAATAGAAGATATCTCTATATTGAAAACAAAGTTTTTTAAGTGATTCTACTTCTTCTTTATTGCAGTGATTTAACCTAATATTTTTCAAATTTTCTTTTAACATTTTATCATTGTTTATGGAAATTTCTTCATCTGTTTCCATTTTTCTTATAAAATCTATTGGTTCTACATCTAAAGGTGTTTGGATATTAAATTTTGTTTTAAAAATAAAATTTCGGTAATATTTATTAGCTAATTCGGGATTTATTAGACTTTTTGTGCTACCTGTGTCTAATAAAAATCGAGCGTTAATTTGTGGGACGACAATGAAAGGTAAATTTGCTTTAATAGCATTTACGGGTATCATCTCGGGTTCTGAGATGTTGGGGTCAAAGTAAAATTTACATTATCATTCTTTTCACACGGATTATGATTAGAATCATCATGTTCACATGAGTTTATGTGGTTTTCTGATAAATTGTTATCATAGGTATCGTATTGAATTTCTTGTGGATACGGAGAATATGAATCTTGTACATATGGTTCGTTATCGTGGGAATTATTATATTGTTCGAAAGGATTTGAAAACTGAATTTGATCATTAATTTGTTGATTGAAAAGTTGTGTGGAGGTAAAATTTGATTTTTGTTTAGATCCTATACGAGTATTACCAGATGATGTATCCATGGGTTCTGGTTTGAATTGATTTCGAATTGTCGATTGATTGGAGGTTCGATTAAATGTTTTAGGCTGAAATACAGAATTCTGATTCTGAAAATAGTTTTGACGTGGTTGAAAATTATTTGGACGGGGTTGAAAATGATTATTGGGATAAAAGTTGTTGTTTGGATTGAAATTATTATTAAAATGTTGGGGTTGGAATTCTTGATGTTGTTGATAAGAGGGTGGTCTATGTGGTATATCGTACCGTGGTATTTGTGGAGGTTGAAAAGAATTTTGTTGGAAATTTTGGCGATTTTGATGTGGGTTATTTCGTGAAATATTATTTTTTGTCGGGATAAATCTTGTAGCTGGTCTGAAAGAAGTTTGTGAATTTAAATTGTTTCCGCGTTGGGTAGAATATAAAAAGTTTTCTTCTTCTATTACTAGGCCCATTGCCTTTTCTAGGCTATCAGGGTTTCTTAATCTAATATTTGTTTGAATTGACATGGGTAAACCCCTAATAAAAGTTTTTAAGCTTAAATCATCGTAACTACGAAGTCTGATCGTTTTCTCTAGAACTGGAATATCTAAAGTATTTAATTTTGAGTTAACTAAGCTTCGTGCATCTTGACAACGCATTCCAAAATTATACGGAGCTTTGTTTTTGAAAGGTCTCAATGTTATAAGGTCCTGAATTAAACAGTCAAGATCTCTCTGATCTCCAAAACTAAGGTTAAGAGCATTTTTTACTTGTGGCCAAGTATTAAGTTCTATTCTAGTACCTATTAACATTTGAGCTCTTTCTGTTAGTTTGCCTAATACAGCTCTAAGCAAAAAACTATTCAAAGCAGCATCAGTTTGACTTGCAAATTGATTAATCAAACTTTCGCAATTGCCTAAAAATATTGTTAGAGTGTGTGGATTACCATCGTATTGTGGAATGGAATCCAAATATAATTTTAATAATTGGTAATTAGTTTGAGCCATTTCGCTATCTGTTATATTATTTAATACTTCGGAAAGACTACTTAAATCTAAACTTGTTTCTGTTTCTGTCATTAACTTTTAAATACCTAACTATATAATTTCTGTAAATATTATTTATTTTTTTTTTTTTTCAAATTAGATCGTTCGTTAATAGCAAACTATAACAAAATAATAAAACCTCGAATTACTTTTCTCTAATTACAATTATTATAAAAAAATAAAAATTAACAGGAAAGGTAAAATTGGAAAGCACTTACGCAATTATAATTATTTTCATATTCCTTGTTGCCTATAGGATCTGACAATTTTCGTTCTTCTCCCAGGTCTTCCTACTTCTAAGGTTCTTAAATCTATGCTGCCTCTAGGTTTGGACGATTTTTGTTCTTCCCCCAGGACTTACTGCTACCTCTTAATTGTTCTCCTTGGACACTTACACAATTTTGTAGTAATGATACTTTACCGATATTCACTCGATCTTGCGTACCGATTAACTACTTAAGATTCGGTTATTCGGTTAATCATTAAAATGAATAAAATTACTCTCGAAATACCGTGTAATTTCCCGAATTATCCTACTGACTGCGCCAGTGAAGTTTATCGTTCAAGGAAAACTATTTTTAAAAAGCAAAAATTTTATTAACAGGGACCTTTAGCTAACAAAAGTAACTTAAAAGTGAATTTAATTAAAAATAAAAGAATATATAAGGTCGGTGTTGTTGCTGACGGTGCGTTTATATTTGTTGATAGGCCTGCAGTTCTCGTGACTTAACTCCTCCGTGATTATTTAAATTTAAATTATGTCAATTAACTAGATTAATTTTTAAAATAGATGTATCTTAAGTATCTAATCTTATATTTGATTTTCTTATTTTGATTTTCCTTTTTTAGGAATGAAGAGAATAATTCTTAAAATACTGAAGAAAATTAGAACGAATTATACAAATTCTTATTCTTTGTAGTCCACCCTGGGATCAAGAATATTTTCCTTTTTCTTTATTTAATCATTATTTTATTTATTTTATTAAATATAGCATATAATCTTATATCATCTCAAAATATATATTAAATAAAGAATAAATCAAAAAAATTTTTTTTTGGGTTTACAGGGATGCAGCCAAATTTAGGTATTTTAGAAAGATTCTATTTTTACAAATACCAAGCTTTCGAATTTATTTCAAACAAGGCTATAAATAAAGAAATTGGTTACAAATTGCTTAAAAGTAAAAATGTAAAGATGTACTTACAAGTAAAGTGAATCAGTATAAAATTGTTTGTTATGTAAATAGATATAGTTGAGTTGTTACACAGACTGATGACAATGTTAAAACTTAAAATTGCATTTTAAAATTTTAATGTGACTTTAATATTAAATATTAAAATTTCATAACTTTTTAATTAAAATAAATTACTGATCTGATTTTCACATCTATTCGAAGTTGGTGTATATATGTGTATGCGCTTACAATTTCCGCTGCGCATTGCTATAGATAAACCTTAAACATTAGCATGTTGCTAACAGTAACCCTAACAAAAAGCGTCTAACAACCTAAAAAATTGCATAACAATTGGAACTTCCTGACTTCCTTCATTTTCCAAACATCGAAGTATCTGTTTGTGTGAAAAAGTAGACTTAGATAAACAGAAAATTAACTTATCTTCCTTGTTAGACCTAACACATTCCATCTCATCCCTTAATTTATATAAACTTTAAAAGATTTATTAAATTATATTATTGGTTACAGTGTTAATAATGAAAACTAATACATATTAGTATAAGTTAGTTTTATAGTACCTTACGTACCGACACAGTAGTAGCACTGCACGAATTAGTTCTTGGTCTGAAAGTAGCTGCACTCCATTTTCTTTTAATTTGAGCTTGTACCTTTAAAAATACGATAACTAAAATTAACCACCAATCAAAGTCATGCATATGCATCAAAGCAAATTTAATTTAAGTATTTAAATTAAAATATCAAAAAAAACTTACTTCTCCGTTGCAAAAGCAGAAGAGGATTGCTACACAAAGTCCCTGAAATAATAGAGTAATCTCTGATTTTAATTATACCTTTAAATTTATAGAGACCGTATAACTGGCTTCCTTTGATAAAAGGCGAATTAGTTTTTGAATTTTATTTCCTTCTATTTTATCTTTTAAGTTTGAAGCACTTCTGATAATGGTCTGAGTACTTGTATCTTGTGTAAATAGCGTTCACATTACAAGTTTGTATGTAGTCGAGGTAATAAATGACAAAAAAGCATGAACCTACTGATTTTCGGCAGAAAAGTGGATCTCAATGCAAAAAAATTTGGTGGGATCATAAGAATATCTCGAAATTTTTTTGCATATAAAACTGTAAATTGCCCTTCTGCATAAGAAAAATGCATTTTCGAAGGTGCAGCTTGAAGTGATAAAAAATGAAAAATTTAAAACTAAAAAAAAAAATAACGTAAATGGGTCCCATTTACTACTCAAAGGTTTTTGGAATCGTTGAACACGAATATCATAGCCACAATTGTCTCCGATAAACCTTTCCTGGGTAGACCTCGTATCTGGAAAATTTAAATAAAATCAGGAAAAATTATGACGACGATGAAGTTCGATGCCTATGGTGGAACGCTTCCCCAAAATTATATGGAAATTTAAACAAAAACAATCGAAGCTGGTTACTCGGGAGTATTCGGGGTCCCTGAACACGAAGTTGATGATCCGATTGTCTCTGACGTACCTGGTAATTAATATAAAAATAACATTTATTTTAACTATTTTAAAAACACAATTTTTATATGATGTAATGCAATGGTGTCATAATATACATCCACCGTTTTATATTTTTCGTTTCGGCGATAACATAAATTTCCATAATCGATTTTGTACCCGTAAACTAACAAGTTCAAGATGCTTGGTTGACTAAGTAATATGTATAGGAACTAAAGTTTTTTTTTAATTCCTATCCTAATCTGTGGAATTAAGGTAATTTCGGTATCCATAAAACCATTTTTGCATCTAGAGATACACTTTTTTCAACTGCTGCGTAAACTATAAAGAAGAATGTTTTCCATGATAGTTGTCTGTATGGTAACAAATTTCCATAAAACTCCAGGAAATGAGATCTTCACTGCGTACCTGGTCAAAACCTTCGAATTTCCAGTTTCACTTGATTTTGTATTAAATTTCCATTAATCTTCTAGAGACCAGGTTTCTCCTGAGCACCAGGTCCATCGGAGACGATTGTACTTATAATATTCGTATTCAGCAACCCCAACATTTTGGAGTGATATGTTTTGACTAATTTTGTATAAAATTTCTATAAAACTTTAAAAAATGCGGTTCCCTTTGAGTTGATACTTCGGAGATTATCGCCGTTTTTTTTTTTAATTTTAGCGACCCTAAAAAATCTTAAAGTAACAACTTTAGACCGATTTTGTATCGAATTTCTATAAAAGTCTTTGGGACGAGGATCATCCTAAACACTAGGTACCTCGAAGGCCATCGCCGTTATGATATTTGTGTTCAGCGAATCAAAACATTTACGTGACTGATATTCTTCAAATTTTCAGAAAACTCTAGGAAATGAAGTCCCCTTTGGGCATCTCGTAACTCCTTATGATATTCATGTTTTCCTAAAGCCTCAAGTAACAAGTTTCGACTGATTTTATATCGGATTTCTATAAAACTTCATGAGACGAGTTTTCCTCTGGGTATCAGGTATTTTGGAGACCACCACTGTCCTAATATTCGTGTAACAGCGATCTAAAAATCTCCAATTTCATTATTCATCTCTTCGAGATGCATTTTGGTAAATGCGGTTTTATTATGATACTTCAGGTCAAAAAGTTGACTGAACTTAATACGAATCAAATTTAGTTTTTTGCATTGACATTCATTTTTCTGCCAAAAAATTGGTAGGTTTAGGGCTTCACTGCCTGGGCTAATGTATATAGCAGCCAAAATTTCTTGAGAAGAATAGAATCAGAAATCTGGGGAACCGATTTCCATACAAACTTACGACAATCGGTACTATTTGTTTGCGTAAATATACCTAGAAGGTCATCTGAACACAACAGAATTAAGATCTTTTTCAATAATCTTGGTTAGGATGTAGCTGAATGAAAAAAGGCGGGTGGGACTAGGCTAATTCCGATAGAAGCGAAGCTTTCTATGCTATTTTTGACATATATATATATATATATATATATAGGTATATATATATATATAAATATATATATATATATATATATATATATATATATATATATATATATATATATATATATATATATATTTAATTCCAAATTTAATTTATATTTTTTGCAAATATATTTTGTTGGAGAAGATGAGAAAGAATCACAACTAAGATGCTCCAACTTTCCTGGTGTTAAACAAGGGGTGGTCAAGCAACTTCAGACAATGCTTCATAGAGAAAATGTATATATAAAAGACTTGGAAACAGCTATTGACAAGGCTTTACAAAACTGTGACAATTTTCAAGTTGTTATACATGCTGATAGAAAGCCTGCCAATGGTCACAAAGGTCGCTATAATGCCCCATCATTGGTGTGTTTCAATACTACAAATTTGAAGGAACGGTTAGCTAATCCGCTAATAACAACACTTTTAGCATTCTTTGAATTATGCCAAGTTGATGAATTTGCAAATTCTTAGAAGTTACTTGGAAGTTCCTGCTTACCATGTATGGCAAAATAAAATATTTGTTAGACGAAAACGAAGTCAAGATGTAACAGGTTGGCCAGGAGTTAAAAAGGATTCTGCATTAGGCCGAGTATATACCATTCATCCTCAGAATATGGAATGTTACCATTTACGCCTTCGCCTACATCATGTACAAGGTCGAATATCTTATTCTCATCTAAAAACTGTAGATAGTATTGAATATCCGACATTTCAATCTGCTTGCAAAGCATTGGGCTTCTAGAGACGACAAACAATTAACTCTGCAAGAAGCACCATTAAGCCTTTCAGCCAATAAAATGAGAGAATTATTTTCAATAAAGTTGATATTTTGCCATATGTCGGATGCATCAAGTTTATGAGAAAAGTATAAAGATAATTTTTCAGAGGATATTAAACACAGAATATATAGACAAAGGTTGGAAAAAATCTGGAATTAATGCAGTATATAATGAATGCTTGGTAATGATAGAAAATTTAGTATTAACTTTGGGTGGGTTTAACTTAACAGGGAATTCTTAAAAGAGACCATCTATGATGTTGTTGCCTTGAGAGAGACTGTGATAAATGGTGAACCTTCTTTAACAGACGAACAACGTAAGGTATATAATTAAGTTGTAGATAGTATCCACTTAAATATTGGAAAAGTATATTTCAGGAGAAACTTGCAAAACGTTTCTGATCAATTTACTTTTGGCAAAAATAAGAAGCAACCATGGGATTGCTGTGGCAGCTGCCTCATCGGGTATTGCTGCAACTTTGTTAGAAAGAGGAAAAACAGCTCATTCAGCTTTTAAACTGCCACTGAATCTTAACGATATCCAAACTCCTTATTGCAACATAAATAAACAAAGCAATATTGCAAAAGTTTTACAAGACTGCAAACTAATTGTTGAGGATGAAAGCCCAATGTTACATAAAAGTGGTTTTGAGGCTTTAAATAAAAATTTACCGGGTGGGGAAGGAATTTTTATACAACAATGAACACGCGACGCAAACGACGTCGCGGGTATATCGATATAGAACCAAAAAATGTGGTTAGACTGTTTTTGTATGTCTGTCTTTTTGTATGTTTGTGCGCTCATCACATAAAAACTACTGATCCGATTCGACTGTGGTTTTCACAGATTTATTTGTCTTCTTTCAGCTTAGCATCTGGTGTATAAAAATTTCTCCTCCCACCCCTTTAACCAGTCTAGTATGCATTAAACAAAGTGATTTTTTACAGAAATTGGTTGATTTTAACTTGTTTTATGCTATTTTACGCCGTTTTTTAGCGCTTATAGACAAAATTTATGTAAAAAAAACTAATTTAACGAAAATTGAAAATGATTTGACAAGAATGTCAGATTTTTAACGCGTTATTCGATTTTGATGTTCAAGAAGGCATTCGACGCTGTTTTTTGAGACCTAAAAATGTTATTGCAAGCGCAAAATTGATTAGTCGAAAAATCTCTAAGTTATAAAAAAACACTTTTTTTGAAATTTTTTGACAACGATATCTTACGAACGATATCTCACAAACAAATCAACCGATTTTAATTTGCAAAACGGCATTTGACATGTTTTTTTAAGCTTAAGAGCTGATTATGTTATGAAAGTGATCGATGTAATAGCCCAAACGATATGCTCAAAAAACATCATTTTAACAACAATTTTTTTTCGTTTTTTTTTAAAATTTCACACACACATACACATACCTACAGACACCCTCGTAAAAATAGTCAGGGTGGTTCCAAAGACATCAAAACGTTGAGATCCGATGCAAACTCGATTTTCGAAAAACGGGGCAAAACCAATCCAATTTTTTTAGCGGGAAGTTAATAAAGATGACCTACAAATGTCTTATGAAAAAATCTTTGCAAATTATTTATATAATGATTCAAATAACAGAGTAACTGTTCAACTATTGGGATATCGATAGATGACCGACTGAACTGGTTGGCGTATATCTCACAACTAAAGAAAAAGCTTAAAAGTTCTTTATTTGTTATTTGCCAACTAGAAAGGGTTGTCAATTTTGAAACATATTTTTCTTTATTCCACTACCACCTAAGCATGGGTTAATCATATGAGACAATTTAACAAATGCACTGCAAATTTTCAAAATGAAAAAGAAAGCTATCAGGACATTAGCAAGGGTTAGTTATCTGGAACATTGCCGACCTTTCCTTTCCTTTCCTTTCCTTTCCTTTCCTTTCCTTTCCTTTCCTTTCCTTTCCTTTCCTTTCCTTTCCTTTCCTTTCCTTTCCTTTCCTTTCCTTTCCTTTCCTTTCCTTTCCTTTCCTTTCCTTTCCTTTCCTTTCCTTTCCTTTCCTTTCCTTTCCTTTCCTTTCCTTTCCTTTCCTTTCCTTTCCTTTCCTTTCCTTTCCTTTCCTTTCCTTTCCTTTCCTTTCCTTTCCTTTCCTTTCCTTTCCTTTCCTTTCCTTTCCTTTCCTTTCCTTTCCTTTCCTTTCCTTTCCTTTCCTTTCCTTTCCTTTCCTTTCCTTTCCTTTCCTTTCCTTTCCTTTCCTTTCCTTTCCTTTCCTTTCCTTTCCTTTCCTTTCCTTTCCTTTCCTTTCCTTTCCTTTCCTTTCCTTTCCTTTCCTTTCCTTTCCTTTCCTTTCCTTTCCTTTCCTTTCCTTTCCTTTCCTTTCCTTTCCTTTCCTTTCCTTTCCTTTCCTTTCCTTTCTTTCCTTTCCTTTCCTTTCCTTTCCTTTCCTTTCCTTTCCTTTCCTTTCCTTTCCTTTCCTTTCCTTTCCTTTCCTTTCCTTTCCTTTCCTTTCCTTTCCTTTCCTTTCAAAGGAAAGGAAAGCCTTTCCTTTCCTTTCCTTTCCTTTCCTTTACTTTCCTTTCCTTTCCTTTCCTTTCCTTTCCTTTCCTTTCCTTTCCTTTCCTTTCCTTTCCTTTCCTTTCCTTTCCCTTCCTTTCCTTTCCTTTCCTTTCCTTTCCTTTCCTTTCCTTTCCTTTCGTTTCCTTTCTTTCTACTCTGCTGCTTTTGAAGTTCTGATTGAAGTCCGCAGAAAATATGTCCTTTTAATAAAACAATCTGATATTCACGTTCATATTACCTACGCGAAACTGTCACTATTTACGAACAAATCATTGCAGAGTGTACCTTCCAGATAAAATTTGTCTTAATTATAACTATTACAATATTTTCCAAAAATATTAAATCTCTAAGCTGTAATAGTTTTAAAAAATGCTAAAACATTACAGCTCAGAAGAATATATGACTCAGTGCAGAACACCCATTAATCTGCTTAATGTGACTTTACAATAAAATTATTTTCGTTTTTTTTTCAATGTTATTTTATATTGCTTTTCTTATTTATGTATTTTTTGATTTGCTACAAACAGTAGTTGTTTTTGTTTTTGTAGAGTAGTTAAATAATAGTAGTAGTAGTTTAGTCATTTAAGTTTCAACATATTATTATGGGGAAATTCTATTAATAGCAGCAAAATTTTTGTAACCCAGAAAAAAATCATTCGGAAAATGTTTGGGCTAAAATTCAGGGAGTCTTGTAAACCCACATTTATTAAACACAAGATTATGCCATTCTATGGTATTTATATTTATCGTACTCTTTTATATGTTAAAGGAAATTTAAACCATTTTGAGAGAAACTATCGCAGACATGATTATAGCACAAGAAATTTTAACATACTTCGAATACCCAAGTGTAAAACATCAAAATTAGAAAATAGTTTTAATTTTATGGGAATGAAGTTATATAATAAACTGCCTTCTGAACTGCAGGATGTTGCTCTCTTCAGCAGCTTTAAAAAGAAAATTAAAAACTTGTTGCTAACTAAATGCTACTACTCAGTCAGAGAGTTCCTTGAAGATACTCTGTAAACCTATATATGAATACTTTGTTCTATTTTTATTTTGTTTTACGTTAGTTTATGTGTATTTTTTACTTTATCTTATTATGGAAATTTTAAAATGTATTTTAACAATATTAATGTACCTATCTCTTTTTGACTTATCCTATACATTTGTATTAATGTCTTTATGGATTAATAAATATATTATTATTATTATTATTATTATTTAACAAGTCCTGAAAGTGGTCTTTTACTGGACGAGTGGGCAATTGCAGGGCGAGCCGCAGGCGAGACGACCTGCAAGCCTGCGGATTACGTACAATATTTTTTTTTAAACCGGCCAGAATTTAGTAATTTCCAGTTTATTTTTGGGTCAGAAAATCTCATTTTGTCGGACCGGGCCAGAAAATTATTGTGATAGTAAAAGCTTTTACCGGACTCATTTTTATTTTGTGGCCTTGTTCGACAAAATGAGATTTTCTGACTTAAAAATAAACCGGAAAGTACTAATTTCTGGCCGGTTTAAAAAAAATAAATATTGAATACTAAAATACTAATAAATACTACGAGAGGTACGCGGACATTTTTCTGAATGCACTGCTCTCACCAAAGCTTCGCTTTAAAAATATGTACCTACCTAATGATTTTATATTAATTTAATTATGTATCAGTTTTACTTTATTATTCATATTGTATAATTGTTAATAAAGAATAATTAGAGGTTGGTTATGATTAGCCCGTGTAATAAATGTAAAGAGTATGTTCAAAATATTAAATAGGATAATAGTATTACCTACTTGTATAATAACTTGACGATTAATGTGCTGGACTAGCCACAGAATAAACATGACTAAGTCCTTGTTCAATGTTTACATTTAATTACCGTCTTCCGATATCGGGCGTATCCCCAATAAATTATATTAACGACATTTCTACTTTTTAGCTGGATCATAAGCAAAAACAGAAAAGGTCTATAAAAAGAACAGGGAAAAAAGGTCAAATGAGTTTAATTTCTAGGTTTATAGTTTTTGTCACGTTTCAGCGACTACCAATTTTATTAAAGTTAATGCTGTTTTGTTTAGGATATAATCTTCACAACCGACCACAGTCCCAATATTGTCGTTTAACGAGTGTGACAGAATTTCCATTAACTTTATATCCATTGCCCAATTAACTCAATTTATAAAAAAACGAGACACAAACCTGAAGATATTTAAATTCAACTTAAATATTAAAAATAGGTTTTATCAACCGCCATATTGTAACTTGTGTCGCTAAATTTATGGTTTTGTTTTATCAAAAGGAGCTATAACAAAATAAATCACTGTTACAAATTTACTCAGAAAACACAATGTTCTGATATTAAGCAATATGTTTAGTGGAGTAACGTTGAATTGTTTATAAAATTTGAGGAGGATTGTTTGTTTGTGTTTAATTAGAAACTACAGAGATAATTCTGTAGCTTTACCTTATTTGACAAGTTATAATTAGCAAGACACAATAAGTACAATGAGACGGTATTTGAAGGGACTATTGTGCGACAGTACCTATATCAAATTCACTAGGTAATGCAGATATTACTGTGTGAATATTCTTATTAAACCCTAATATTCATGCTAATCTCTCTGGTTTCCATTGTGATAGGTAACTTGCATAGATGATCGTGTAATTGGATTATTACCTTAATAAGCAAAGTTACAAGCAACTACATTGAATTTATCCAATCAAAGTAATTATATACACTATTGAATTTCATCTACCAAGTAAATTTTAAAGACCGTTCTGGTTAATCTACGACGTTATTATGCAATGAGAATTTGTATTCTCGTGATCTAACACATATCATAATATAACATTTAACATTTGTAATGGAATCTTTATAAAAGGGTTGTCTTTTAATTTAGCATATAGCCATAAAGACAAAAAATATATTAACTTAAAGTACTTTACTGCTTTTTAAAATATGTCTCACCAAGATCAATACACTTTTGCATACGTTCCAACCAACTGGTAAAAAAGTTATTCCAGTCTTCGCAAAATCGTTGTTTTTCAGGTATCGATGGCTTCTTCTGGCGACTGGAATCATTACCCATGCATGGAATTGTTGATATTTGGGAACGTAAAGAAGTCGTTGGGATTATACGGTGTATGGTCTCACAATTCGATGTTTTGAAGCTCCAAAAACTCTGTGAGCATTTGCATTGTCCTGATGTCCACGCCGTTGTAGCTGGATTTATAAACTTGACGTTGCCGTTCAGTACAGTTTGCAGTTTCCGTTACCGTTCAAAGTTGAATACAAGGTATTTCTAACTCGTATTTATAAAGTCCGTAGTCTTTGACGTTCGCAAGTTGGATTCCGTTCCGCTGACGTTCGGTGCCGAACGAAGATGACCAAGTTTTATCTTTTGATGTTGCCGTTGCGGTGCTGTTCGGCAATGGGCCAATCAAATCTCGTTATTTTAAAAATAGACAACTGTCAACTATTTTAAGTTCGTAGAAATGACAGTGTTGGTATTTGTTACTTCTAATATTCGTTGTTTGGGTTTGGTTCGTTTGCTGATCGTTTTTTTATTTATAGTGTTTTACGTTATTATTATTATCATTATCATTACACTGTCAAATATATAAATGTCCAAATAACTTCAAAACTAAGTAAATAAATGTCTGTAACAAATGTCCAATAACTTAACAATATAACAAATAAAACCGAAAAGACACTAAACCAAAAACAAACCCAAATAAAATAAACAAACAAAACTCAGTAAAGTCAGTTGTCAAGTCAAGCATTTTGACATTCAAACTAGACCACCGTTAGGTTTATAAAAACACCAACTTGAACTGTGAACAGCAAACTGCAAATGTAACGCCAACTGAAAACGGCAACGGGAACGGCAACGGCAACGTCAAGTTTATAAATCCAGCTTGTGTGTTGCTTTGTCGGAGTTTAGCGATAACTTTTGGTAAACAAACGTTTATATACCAATCAAAAGTAATCGTTCTTCGATCTTCTAAAACAATTGTTGCTGCATCACCAGATTTTTACACACAAGTTGCGACCATTTTCCTTGACACACTTCAAGAACGAATCACGTTTGTTGGTTTTCCTCATCGTGAAACAACCACACAGCAGATTGGCGTTTATTTTCCAGTGTGTAGTAATTAACGCAAGATTCTTTGCCAATAACAATACTATAAACGTTTTTTTAAGCTTCCTTTGTTTAACCGTTCTAATGTTTTTTTTTTTGGCATCAATTAACGCAAACAGCTTTTTGTTGTTCTGTGAGCAAATAAGGAATCTAACGGGAAACCTATTTCGTAAAACCCAACTCTGCATGTAGGATCTTTTGTATCAAAGTCTTTGAAATGCCCAAAATCTCCCGCTATGTTATGTATCAATGTTTTGCTGTGTGACTGCTGTTTTGGGTGAGCCTAGACTGGATTCGTCGCAGGGACTGGAGCGAGCACGTTGAAATTCGGAATACCAGCGGAAAAAAGTTGACTGGTATGGTGCTTCATTCCCAAACACAGAAACCATTTGATCAAGACTGGGCTGTTTGGTTAATCCTCTCCGAAAATTGTAAATACTTAAACTATTGCTCGAAATGTTCTTGGCTAAGATCCATTTTTCGACCGACTTACTAATTTTAAAAATTTACAGTATCGCAATTAAATTATGTCAACAAAAGATTGAGGTTAGATTTGTGTCTGAAGGTTTTATTGGTGGCACCTATTAAGGGGCTAAAAGCAAAATTAAAAGGACAACCCTTGTAGAAAAGAATTTAAGAATATTAAGAATTGTACACAAATAACTAAAAATATTAATATATTTTTATCATTTTTATTGCTTTATCTACGTAGATATCTTTTTAAATTATCAAAATTTATTACTAACATACACTTTGGTAAGGAGTATAACTGATGTAATTTTTCAAACTTTCACAAGAAATATTGTGATCCATATATTCCCATCATCTCTTTGCTGATAAAGTAAATTGTTGGATATCATAAATATGCGTTCTTAATAAATTAAATTAATGTTTTTAAAAACAAATGTTCTGTTAAAGGAAATTCAAATAACTTAATGCTTTGGGCTGTTTTGTATTCTTTTTAATTTATTATTTTCGTGTGATTAACTCATTATTTTTAAATCCGAAACAAAATATTTGTGTTTAAATTTTCCGTAATTGTATGAAAGACTCTTTTAACAGTATGCCATTTTTCAAACAGACCGATATACAGGTATCTACTTTTTGTTTATTCAAGCGAATTTTTTCATTTATTTTTTAATGAAAGCAACTCAACTGAAATGTTACCGCCATTTCTAAGATAAATTGAACTCGTTGTACTTGTATAAAGATAAAACAATGTTTAAATGGATGTTTACAAGCAGTGATTTAAACTGTCTTTACACCGGATACTATAAAATAGATAGCCGGTGGTACCAGTACCAAACACTGTCTTTTTCAACATATATACCTACTGATTGAAATCTTGTGAATAAAGTAATCGCGACGAGCCCTATTACTTTCTTTTTCTTCGAAAAGTCTGGGAAATTTTTTAATGGGTGAATGTTAAAGATGTTATTTTTTTTGAGGATAGTCTTTTTAGTACAAACACTTTATTTTTTTATAGCAATTTAAAGATAATCATTGTACAATTACCCAAGAAATGGAGCGTTAGCTTGACTATCTGGTGACTACTGGGGAGTTGCTGCCATACTGCCAATATCCACGGAAGAAATCATCAGAAGGCTAATGGTCTGTTCGGCATACTTCCCTGGAGAGGACAAGGCTTGCACTCCAGGCCACCTAATGGACATCGTATGCTACAGCCGGAGATAAAACCTACCGTTGATCATGACTACTGGGGAGTTGCTGCCATACTGCCAATATCCACGGAAGAAATCATCAGAAGGCTAATGGTCTGTTCGGCATACTTCCCTGGAGAGGACAAGGCTTGCACTCCAGGCCACCTAATGGACATCGTATGCTACAGCCGGAGATAAAACCTACCGTTGATCATGAGGGCCGAGCCAATGCTCATCACATAGCGTGGGGTAGTACGGACGTCAACCCTAGAGTTGAGTATCTATTACAATTTATACTTAGTAATAGCTTAAAGATATTAAACAGAGGCAAAAGCCAACGTCTGTAACAAGACAAGATTAAAAACCGACATGTCTCCGTCGAGCCGTCTGGGTCGGATCAAAGGCATGTAAGGTTCAGTCACCCCAAAAATTATTGAGATTACGTTCATAAATCCACGGAGAACGAATTGGGAGGACTAGGTAAATTTCCTCAATAAAAATCTCGAGGACAGAACGGTGTCAATAAGAGATGTGTCCAGTTTGGACTAGGAAGTGGACAGGGTAAGTAAGGCTATAGGGTCCGCTTATCATGAAAGCTGCTCGGAAATACAAGGAAATATACAAGAAACACTTCCTGGTGGAACAAACACCTACAGAAGCTTAGGGCTCACGTGAGAAGGCTGTTTAACAAGACCAAAACCGTTCATAACTGGAAAGAGTTAAGACAAAAGTTAACGCTGTAGAATAAAGAAACCCGAAAAGCAAAAAGAGGCTCCTCAAAGAGGTTCTGCGAGAAAGTCCAAACGACCCCTGCATGCTCAAGAATTCACAAGGTCCTGGCTAAGGATAGTACTGCAAAAGAGGTCGGCTACCTTAAAAAGGAGGACGGATCATATATCAAAACGTTGGAGGAAAGTAAAGAATGCTAACACTGGCACACTTTCCTGGCTCACGGTTTAGGGTAGCGGGATCGGAGAGCGCAGGCCACGTTCAAAGGCCGGTAAGGCCCTTAAGGGATGACTGGAAGCTAGCTACCAAAATAATCAGACCCGCTAAAATCAGATTGGCTATCAGCACATTCCGTCCATTCAATACACCGGGAACGGGCGGAATATACCCAGCCCTAATCCATAAAGGGCAGGATGTAATTATAACACATCTGTGTAAAATCTTCAAGGCTTGTTTGGCCTATAGATTTATACCATCTGTGTGGCAGAAGGTGGAAATCTTATATCTGCTTAAAGTGGGGAGGATGATAAACCAAACTACCAAGTCATACAGACCAATAAGTATATCGTCATTTGTAGCGAAAAGAACGTTCATTGACTTAGAAGGAGCCTTGAGTAATGTGGAATCCAAGTCAGTGACCAACACAATTTCAAGGAGGAGAACCCCCTACTAATATACAAATGGGTGTATGCCAACCCAACGCATATCCCAATGATTGGCCCGGAACCATTCGGCGGAGTTGCTGACACATTTAGAACGGCAGCCATTGTAAAATGGAGGCTAGAGAAGGCCAAGGAGTTGTGGGAAAAATCACCGTGCAAGCGACAAGCCAAAGTCTTCATAAAGGGACACTCGGCGAAGTTTTCTGCATATACATATATATATATATATATATATATATATATATATATATATATATATATATATATATATATATATACGTCCAAAGATGATACATAACGTATCTAATGCCATACTGTCAAAAGTAATTATTACGGTATGGCATTAGATACGTTATGTATCATCTTTGGACATTTTTAGACTGTCACAAAACGCTCTGTTCGTTATATATATATATATATATATAACAGTGTTTTCAATTAAGTCGGCATCATATGGGAAACTTTTTTATTCTTAGTTTTACGAAAAAAAGTTATTCTTTATAAAAAGTTGTGCATGGTCTAAAACTTGAAATACAACCATCAGATATCAACTTTTTTAAGCCGTATACGAGGTGTGTCAAAAATATGAATTTTACTTAAGAGTAAAGTACCTTTTTTTTGAAAATAGCGACAATTGTCATTAAGAAAAGTTGGTCATAATTGAAAACTATTGTCAGATATCCAATATTATCCATCCGCCATGAGAAAACGATCTTTAATAATTTTCGGTATAAATTATGCAAATGTAGTAAATTACACATCAGCAATTTTATTAAAAAACATGACATAATAACCTTTCGGTTTATTAATAAGTTTTGTAACAACGTTTTATTGCATTTGAATAGTTAATGCATACGTATCATCATAATATTTTATTTTGCAAATAAAAAGATAAACAAGTTAACTAATTCGTTAAAGTTGGTAATTGGAAATAAAATAATTTGTATTTTGCTTCAATTCACTAAAGCCTCCACATATCCACCATCTCTTTCTAGACATTTAATGGTTTGTTTATCAAATTCCCTTAATACATTTTTGATATCTTCAGTAATTTCCTGATATGCTTCTGTATTTAATCTTTCTAAATGATCAATATCTTGAAAAGGCCCTTGCTGATAAACCATATATTTTAAGTAGCCCCATAAGAAATAATACAAAGGATTTAAGTCTGGAGATCTAGCCGGCCAAAACATCTCGGAATATCTATGTATTACTTTATCAATGAAAATAGTTTCAAGGTATTCCCTAACAGCGACTGTAGTATGGCATGTAGCACCGTCTTGTTGTTACCGTATACGTTGACGGTCTATTAAATATAATTCGCTAATAAAATCGTAGAATTCATTTTGTAAAAAATGTAGATAGCGTTGGGCATTCATGGACTGTCGAAAACAATATGGTCCTATTATGTTATTCTTATAAATACCACACCATACGTTGGTCTTAAATAAATATTGGTCACGAGTTTTGATAGTAAAGTTAGGAATACTGTCACATCACCAGCGACAATTTTGTGAACAGACAGTTCCATTTGATTTAAAAGTTGCCTCATCGGAAAATATTATATTTCTTAATAAAAATGGATACTCTTCTAACGTTCCTTGTATAAAGAGCAAAATTCAAACCTTCTGTCATAATCTCTTTCTTTCAATGTATGAACAAACTGCGGTTTGTATGGATGATATTTGTTATTTTTTAAAATATTTGCCATTGTACCTCTACTTACGTTGTTTTGAATAAAAGACATTCTTTTTCGCAATGACATTTTAGGATGTTCTACTACAGATAGCATCACTTTAAATTTCGTGTTTTCATTGGCAACCCGCTTTTGGCGTTTTTTATTAAAATTATTATTAACATTAAAGGTCTGCTAGGTTTTCAAAGACTGGCGGTCCTTTGGTTTTTCGTGAATATTCCAAAAACGGTTAGTGCACCTAATTTTTGTTTTGCGCACCTAAATAGCAACTAAATAGCAACCAAATTTCGACAAATTTGTCCAATTTGGGTCTGCCAACTTTATGGGGGTATTTTAAGTAGTATAGGCTTGAAGTTTGTAACTGCCGAAGTCCCAGCAACGGTCGCACACAGCTATGAATTACGTACATTGTTATAACGTAAAATGTTATTAATGTAATATTCAATATTAACTGATACTTCAGGGTGAGATAACAAGTGATCACAAAAGATTTCTAGTGAACGAATCTGATCACAACTAATTTTAAGTGATTGCTGGTTTTTTAAACGTAGGTTCCATCAAATAATACTTTAGAGTTTTAAGAAAACTACGTTTTTTCTACTCGGTCATTCCCGTATTGCCATATCTTGTTTCTTTTATATTCTGCTCAAAAAAGTTAAAAATTAAACAAAGTATACTTTACCTCACGAAAATTTTGCCCGTATAAAATGTATAAAAAAACTACAATATTAAAAAAATTGAGTTATTGTATCAATGGTTTTTGGGCAGTTAGGCCGGCGTCGATTGTCTTGCTGACTTGACGTTTTGCCAACACGAGCGGTTGGCATCTTCAGAAGTTGTTTCCTGGTTGACAGTATGCGAACTACTGCACCACGTGGGTTACACATCTACACACACCTACACTGACACCAAAAAGAAAATTTCCTTTTAGGCACGTTCAAGAAACATGGATAGATGAAGAAAAACTAGAAGACCCAACTCCACAGGAATTACAAATGGAAGGACTTTGTAGGAGCAGGGCCGACGACAGACAGATACTAACTCCTTTCAAACTTCCCATCCATTCCCTGAAAAGGACATAAGTCCTACAACAGGGTCCTCTTACATTCCAAACTCCTTAAAAATTCCCATATTTATCCTCCAAATTCTATTCTCATTCGAGCTCTGCGTGGATGGAGCCCGTATTTATACGTCGGGAAGGAAGTGGGAGGGGCCTCAGTTGCTTTCGATTCCAATCGGTTCTGGTCGGTGTTGTTCGTTAAGGGTAGAGTTTTCGCACCCTTAATTATGGGGACCCATGTTTTGTTGATCTTGACTGCTTCCTCTTTTTTATTAAAGTTGTTCGGGTGCTTCTCTATCTCTATGGCTTTTCTATAGAGTCTGGAATGGTATGCTGATGTAGTAGCGAGGACTTGGGTCTCCTCAAACTTAATCCGATGGTCCATAGTGAGGGTATGTTCCTCTATGGCGGATTTGTCCGTCTGCCCCAGACGACAGTTGGCCTTTTGCTCTTTAATCCTGGTGTTGATCGAGCGTTTGGTAGTTCCTATGTACACTGTACACAGCCCAAAAACCATTGATACATTAGACAATGGCCGCGAAAGCCTTTCACAATTAAGTTATTGTTTTTAAAACCTACAAGTTGATTGTTTTCTAAGCCACTTTATTATTTAATAAAATTCCTTAGTCCATCGCTACAAATTATAGTGAGTCTATGACTTTTAATGGATAATTGATCAATAGATAAAAAAGATAGAAAGAAAGTCAAAAGAATTTCCGTTTAAGTTCTCGCATAACTACACTTTAAAATATATATGTATTTCTATTAGAAAAGTAAATATTCAGGTGGTCATATTTTATGTCGAGGGTTAGCAATAAAAATGTTATTGCTCCATTTCACTTCTATTGATTTAGGAAGTTTTTATTTAAGTGCGATACGAGGTCGCTTTAAACTCATATGTGTTTATTTGTTAGTGGGAGGCTAACAATTCTACAAAGTGTTGTACTTCATCGAGACAGGAAAAGTTGGTAAACACCCATTCATAAACTCATACCAATGAAGTGAACGAAAGTAAAATTCAATAAGAAACTATGACAGAGTATATAGACAAGAATAGTAGGATCACTCCGCCCGCTGCCATTGAAGTTCTGTGTACCACATTTCGCTCCGGTTTTCCGACATTTTTTGTGCAGTTGTGTGAGAACTGGTGAGCAGTGATGTCAACTCTATAGATTTTTTGGTAGATCTACCGATTTAGGAAGTAATCTACCAATCTACCGTTATAATTTATAATTAATTAACTTTTTTGTAACTTAATTTAAACTTACCCTTTTTTATTAAAAAAATACTTTTTTTAATTTGCCTCCATTTTTTTAAATTTACCGATTTTTACTAATTTTTTTTGTATCAATCTACCGATTTCAGAAATTTTAGGTTGCCAACGCTGCTGGTAAGCGACAACGATACAAACCGAAATGTTGACCAAAAGCTTCGGTGGAATGGAACAAGTTTTTTTTGCGAGAGTGATCCTCTTGTCTATATACGGTGACTATGATAATCAAACGCATGCCAAATCGATTTTAAATACAATATATAAGTAGGTAATCCGGAATGGTGAAATGTGGTCTTGAGTACGAAATTGACCAATACAAAAGCGGATCGATTATTTGTTTAGACATGAAAATTTATGTATTAATTTTAAATTAATATTAAATAATTTAATTTACGCCCATTCCTTTAAATAGTAGGTACCTTTGACAATTATAATTGATAATTATCAAACATATAAGTGTTATATATTATACAATTTATAGTACGGGTAGAATTACTACCTTAATATCTTTGATAAATGTTTATATAGATGTAATACTTCTTATTGAAATAATAAGAAAGTAAAAAAATTAAATGTCTAATAATAATACTAAAATTGAAATAATATTATTAGCAGAATATCCCAAAAATTACTGTAATAGATTGTAGATTGTAGTGGGGTCGATTGGCCCAAACGACCTAACTACACTGCAACCAAAAAGATGTTTTGTATATATTCACCATCTATTTACGAGTCCATAAGGTCTAGACTTTTAAAAAAGTCTTTTATTCGCAAAACGGGATCTAGCACTCCCGCGAGATCCCACACTCCTTATCAATCTGCTTGATTCCCCAACCTTCAAACCACGGATCCGCGGATCCCGCAAATTTAAATTTACCAAAAATACAGATCGCACTCGTACATTCTTCATGGCAGAAAAAGCTGCAATACGCCAAGAAATAAACTAAATAATACAAAGAGTCAGTAGAGTTGAAAACGATGAAAATGAAAGAATGGCGTCTTTGAAAATATACCTCTGGCTGGAACATCTGCAAGCCACACATGTTCTTTTTTAACGCTAAAAGAAGAATTAGAAAAACAGCTTCAAGAAGAAAAAGAAATATTAAGGAAAAAGCCAGACAACAAGCAAAAGGATTATGAGAGAATTTTAAAGAATAGTCTGCGGGTTTGCAATGCCTAGATGTACGTTTTTAATCTGATCAGGCTCTAAGAAACCTGAGCGGTATCAGGTATTTATGTCGTTGGGGAACAATTAGGTACTCTGCTGTTACAGATTATATGTTCTGTCGTTTTATCTGCATACTCACAGAATCTGCCTATTCCTCTGTCCACTTTGCCCATTTTACAGAAATGGTACCTGGAAGAATTTCTGTGAGTACTGTGAGTTCAGGTTTCTCAAGCTCTAAAAGTAACATAGCGAAACCAGTAACTTTTTTGCTTGTCTTTGGCTTAAAGTGTTTTTTTTTAATAGGCTAGGCTGAGTTTATTTTTCCAATTACGAATTTTATTCATGATGTGGCATTTTGAGATGCCAAAAAAGGTTAAGTTGCGATAAAAGGAGTACTAGCTAATTATTTTGCGAGACTTTAGTAATTTTGTTTCCCACGATCTCTTTATGTCCTGGTACCCACAGCAAAGTCACTTTGTTGTCTTGTTTTGGACTCGAATTGTAGAACCTTCAAAGCTATCGGAGGCAATAAATATTTTGGCTAATTTGATGCATTTTTTAATACACCCTTGAGCACCGTATTCTATTGTTAAAAGCTTTGCTTGGAAAATTGTAGGAGTGATTCTCAGGGCTATTGAGAGCTTAATGTTAGGAGTTGTAACTACTGTACCTATTTCTTCTGGTGTTTGAGATCCATCAGTATAACAAGTAAGGGACGCTTTTCTAAGTTGAGCGATTTCGTTTTGTGTTAACTTACTCATAAAACTAATATTAAAATGAGTTTAAATTCTCGTTTTAGAGACATAATGTCTGTAGACATCTTCAGGAATTGGATTGCTCCTACCGTAAGAATCCCGAGATATCCTGTAAGCTCGCCGAATTTTAGAGACTTAGTCCTTGTTAAGCTATAATCACTTTCAGAAATATACTTTTTTACATGTAAATACAAGGGAGAGAGATCTACAATTACCTCCAAGGCCAAGAAGATGATTTTAATGTGCCAGTGATCCCTATACAAGCGACTATTTGCACCTTGTCCAAGTCTATTATTGTCATTAGTTGCATTGTTTTGTTCTACCAAAATAGCTTAGCATAAGTAATTAGGAGTCTGGATATGACCAATAGATCATTTTAGGGTTAAGAATTTTTCCAAAAAGCTTACAGCAGGTCAACATATTCTTTGTAGCTTTATAGGTTATATTTGCGAGGTGTGGATTTCACATAAGTTTTTTGTTAAATCAAACTCCGAGGTATTTTGCCTATTTTCAGGTAATAAATCTTTATATATATATTTCTTGTGTTTGTTACTGAACTCCTTCTAAACGGCTGGACCGAATTTCATAATTTTTTTTGTATATATTTAAATGGATTCGAGAATGGTTTAGATTTACTATTTGGTCCACTATAAAATGTTTTAAAAGTGACAATATCCCCTAAGTGACATTTATTGTTTAGTTTTACGAATTCCTAACAGATGACAGTTTAAGTTAATTGAAGTAACTCTATAAACCTTTGACATCTAGGTTAGATAGACACCCGGTAGATGGCACTGTATTTTGATTTTTAGATTATTGAACAGTTACGTTGTGAGATAGTTGTGAGAAAACCCAATAGATAATGTTGAATTTCGATTTATAAATAAATAAATAAACTAAAAGAAAAGGAAAAATACTAAAAAAATAAAGCCAAAAAATATCTTTCTAAAATAAATGATATAACGCCACCGTAAGGTGGCTTAGTTAATATCTCATATATTTAAACAAGCAATTTTTACTAAATCAAATACTATGACACCACCGTAAGGTGGCGCAGTTATTATCTCACATATTTAAACGAGAAATTCTTACTAAATTAAGTACTCTGAAGCCACCGTAAGGCGGCGCAGTGGAGTTCTAATATATTTAATCGATAAATTATAAAATACAACGAAAAAATAGTATAAACCTGATAACGAGAAAATATGATAAAATAAAAAAAATCATTGAAAGCAAAATAGTAAAAATTCGAATAAACGAAAAATGAAAAAAGGTCACGACAGTGTTATGCGGTACGAAGTCCGCCGGGACAACTAGTATCATATATAAATAAAAATGATAAAGGCAGTTTAGAAAAAGTAGTTGGTGGCTTAATAATACATATTTCGTTCTGTATAATAGCGGGTTCGGATTAGCAACATTTTTTTTTAATTCTTTTTATAATTATATTTATATATTAAAAATAGGTTATTATATGCACTTAAAATCTCTGCAACAAAGATATTTTAATTTAACATTTAACAGCTATACTGTAACCATTAATAACTATTGGAATAATATTAATAAGAAAAATATATCTTTCTGTTTTATATTTTTTAATTTAAAGTAGTGAAGATAGATAAAGCATAGTACATAAGTGAAGAGGTAATGTTTTACTCACTCATTAAATTACACACTCGTGTGTAAGTCGCTACTTACCACTATTTTTATATAGGTAATATTATTATTATTTTTATATAATGTACTAATTTTTTCCTAAAAGCAATGGTTATCCATCAACATTATTAGAAACGCAAATTATTCAAAATTTTCTTATGTGTCACATAACGAATTTTAATACCCAAACTTATATTCACTCATCACGAAGGTACTATTAACTCTTACTTTTCATACAACGCATCAATCATAACAGCACAAGAGTATTATAAAACTCAGGATATAGGGATATGATTGAACTGCACGTCGTCCTGACACATCCTTATAATATAATCTGCTACTCTGTATGTTTATGATGAATAAATGATCACATTCGAACGCCAAGAATGGGATTTTAAAATGTTAGTTGCATTAGCGTATCCATAAAACACTAATGTAGGTAGTTTTAAAACACAGACTATGACTTGTCTAGAATTTGTAAATATATCGAGCTGTTACACGATAACAAATGGTTATAGGCAGTTCCTATAATAGGTAGATAACACAGATAAAGAGAAGAACGTTGAGTATTTATGAGTGTCTTCTGGAAGATGAAAACACTAAGAAATTTAAGAAATATATAGTTTCGTTTAAAGTTAATTTTTGTTTTTTTTACATTCACACTTCATGCTGACAAAGAATGCCGACAAAAAAAGCAAAAATTAACTTTGAATGAAACTATACGAGAAAGTAGGACACCTGACTATATATATATATATATATATATATATATATATATATATATATACAAAAGGGGAAAACTATTGGGCATGCACGCAAAAAGGATCAACAAGGCCACGAGTAGGAATGGTAACCGCAGACATGCATGTTTCTGGCTCATTAGCCGTCATCAGTGCGGCATAACCAAGTAGGGTATTGCACTTGGCTAGCAAAAGTGTTGGGTACTTGGGAGCAAAGGATGTTGGGGAAACATGTGTAAAGAAACATAAAAACACAAAAACAACGAAAGCTCACACAGGAGTCCTATCGCCATTTTGTGCTTTCGGCCAGCTGTGCCAATGGGTTTTCGGCTAGCAACCAGCGTCGCAACGTTGGCGAAACGGACTCATTGTGTTTGAGTCGTTCTAAGCCCAGGATATGAATTAAACAAAGTGCCAAGAAAATGCGTATTAATATAAACAAAAGGGGAAAAATATTGGGCATGCACGCAAAAAGGATCAACAAGGACACGAGTAGGAATGGTAACCGCAGACATGCATGTTTCTGGCTCATTAGCCGTCATCAGTGCGGCATAACCAAGTAGGGTATTGCACTTGGCTAGCAAAAGTGTTGGGTACTTGGGAGCAAAGGATGTTGGGGAAACATGTGTAAAGAAACATAAAAACACAAAAACAACGAAAGCTCACACAGGAGTCCTATCGCCATTTTGTGCTTTCGGCCAGCTGTGCCAATAGTTTTCCCCTTTTGTTTATATTAATACGCATTTTCTTGGCACTTTGTTTAATTCATATCCTGGGCTTAGAACGACTCAAACACAATGAGTCCGTTTCGCCAACGTTGCGACGCTGGTTGCTAGCCGAAAACCCATTGGCACAGCTGGCCGAAAGCACAAAATGGCGATAGGACTCCTGTGTGAGCTTTCGTTGTTTTTGTGTTTTTATGTTTCTTTACACATGTTTCCCCAACATCCTTTGCTCCCAAGTACCCAACACTTTTGCTAGCCAAGTGCAATACCCTACTTGGTTATGCCGCACTGATGACGGCTAATGAGCCAGAAACATGCATGTCTGCGGTTACCATTCCTACTCGTGGCCTTGTTGATCCTTTTTGCGTGCATGCCCAATAGTTTTCCCCTTTTGTTTATATTAATACGCATTTTCTTGGCACTTTGTTTAATTCATATCCTGGGCTTAGAACGACTCAAACACAATGAGTCAGTTTCGCCAACGTTGCGACGCTGGTTGCTAGCCGAAAACCCATTGGCACAGCTGGCCGAAAGCACAAAATGGCGATAGGACTCCTGTGTGAGCTTTCGTTGTTTTTGTGTTTTTATGTTTCTTTACACATGTTTCCCCAACATCCTTTGCTCCCAAGTACCCAACACTTTTGCTAGCCAAGTGCAATACCCTACTTGGTTATGCCGCACTGATGACGGCTAATGAGCCAGAAACATGCATGTCTGCGGTTACCATTCCTACTCGTGGCCTTGTTGATCCTTTTTGCGTGCATGCCCAATAGTTTTCCCCTTTTGTTTATATTAATACGCATTTTCTTGGCACTTTGTTTAATATATATATATATATATATATATATATATATATATATATATATATATATATATATATATATTGGTTAAAACTTGGTTTAGCCAACTAAAGCTAGTTCTACCCAATATCGTTGGATAGTTTTTTAAAAACGACGAATTTCGGTCTTTAGCTGGCTAATGTTAAGATTAGCCAAACATAGATGGATAAAGTTTTCTTCTATGTCGTTCGAAAAATGTAAACAATGAGACTTTTAAAGTCTATGTAAAATGTGTTAAATGTAATGTAATAAGTTTAAATTTTATAATTACAGGTAAAACAAACAAAGTATTACGTTAAAAATAAAGAAATGTTTGATATTCTATACGATGCTCACATTTCAATAGAATATGGTGGAAAACATAGCATAGAATGATCTCTGAATTAAGTAAGAAATATAAGAAGTGTACCCAAGAAATTATAGAGACGATTACAAAAAGATCGCGACAGCTCCAGTAAAATTCGGCAATGTGGGGATATTCGCCGACGATATCCGATCGGCACGCGCCGCAGCGCCTCCAGAGCGCAGTCGGAGAATTCTAGTACTATTCACAGTATTCACTTGCTAAGCGGATTCCGTGGGCTTTTGTTTGTTAGTCCCAGTGGCGTCGTGAATTTGTGCCTTGTTTCACAGGTTTGAGTGTTTTTCGTTTTGTAGAGTAAGTACCGAGTGTATTTTTATTTTTTATCGCAAAAATGGGAAGAAAGCATTACTCGGCGGATGCCTACCAAATTATTAACTCGAGTAAATAAAAAAATAAGTGCTTTAGAAGTAGATGATGTTACAAAAATGTCAACATCAGTCGTCATTGACGACCGTCCCTCGACATCAACTTTAAATGATTTAAATTTTAGTAATTCTCAAAAAAAAGGGGTCGTCCGAATTCTAAAACATTTATTAGTCAAGGGCAAGGAGATCGAATTCGATCCATTATTTATTAACAACTTTTATATCATAGAAAAACAACGCCCAACGATAAAGAAGGCTCTACAAAGAGTAAAAAAAGACCAAGTAGGTTTTGAAGGGTCATTACAATCCTTTAGAAGGGATGTAAAAAAATTAGGTTTTACCTAGGACAAAACACCAGACAATCGACAAGCACTTATGGAAAGCCACGATGTAAGGTTAAAACGCGTAGAGTTTTTGAAAAAAATTAGAGATTTTCGCCGCGACGGTAGAAATATTATATATACCGATGAAACTTATTTGCATAGTTCGCATACCTCTACAAAAACATGGATAGATACGACCAAACCAGACCAAACATTAAAAGCGCCTTATAGCAAGGGACAAAGGCTAATTATGGTACATGCAGGAGGAGAAAAGGGGTTTGTGCAAAATGGACTGTTAATATTTAAGTCTGGAAAAAAGACTGGAGATTATCACGATGACATGAACACGGAAAATTTCATGCGTTGGGTGAGAACACAACTGATTCCCAACATTCCAGAAAAAAGTGTGTTGGTGATAGATAATGCTAGCTATCACAATACAATGATGGCAAGACTTCCAACCGCCTCATCTAGAAAGGAAGTCATGTTGAATTGGCTAACGGACAAGAGCATCCCTCATACAGTCGACATGACAAAAGTCGAACTCTATGAAGTAATAAAATCGCACAAACCCCGCTTTCTAAAATACGTTCTAGATGAGGAAATGAGAAAACACGGACACTCTGTTGTAAGATTACCACCATATCACCCAGAATTAAACCCTATAGAAAAAATTTGGGCCGCGGTCAAAAATTGGGTTGGAAGTCATAATATAACATTTAGATGTGGTGACGTCGAAAATCTTGCAAGACAGAAGTTCTCCAGTATTACCACTGAGGAGTGGAAAAGAGTTTGCGAACATGTACATAAGAACGAATTAGAATTAATAAAAAAAGAGCATCTATTAGACACTGCCCAAGATTTAGTTTTCAATGTCAATACGGGCAGTTCCGAAGAATGGAGCTCAGAATGTTCAGATAATGATCTTACATTTGGCGACCAAATTGACGAAAGTGACAATTAAATTTATTTTTAGTTTTTTTTTGAAGATTTTATTTTTAGTTTGAATTAGAATTTTTTTTTTAGAATTTTTTTTTGTTTTATCAGAATTTTTTTTTATTTTTTTTGAAGAATTCATTTTTAAGTTTTTATTTTACAATTGACTTTGTTTCAATTTTGTGATATTATCTGTGATATTGATCTGTGATATTTTTTATATAGGTATTTATTATTATTTATTTTTATATACTAACACTCGTAACCTCGCTAAAATTTATACCTCACCCCTCCATCCCGTTGGCGAAGAATGCTCATACCTCCCCGTGGTCTTCGCTGGGTAATAACAATTTAAAAGTAAGAATTGTTATGAGCTAAATTGAGCAAAACTTAATTGATGAACTTAATTAAAAATGTATATAAAACTTTTAACTAGAAAGAAAAAATAAACATTTAAATTGTTTAATTTGCGTATTTTTTACAGAATTTACAAATCCAAATAAATACCAAATTCACCAAAAAACTTAAAATTGTTACGCCACTGGAATCTATTTTTATCGAAAGACGGAGTAGAAAGCGTTCGCTAGAGCCATCTTTACAAAACCTCTCGAACTGGGTAATCGGTAGCGTTCGAGTCGACGGTAAAGACAGGTGGGGAAACCTGAGCTGTCGCGTTAATTTTGGAATCGTCTCTACTGCTGTTTTGTTTCGTTAAAAAAAACACAAAAAAATAAAAATCAACCAACTGTAAGATCTATGTTTTTTCCGAAATGAACAGTGAATGTCAAGTGGATCCTTATAATGTGCAATCAAGTACAAGTGCATTATGGATTACCAAAACTATTTTACCAAATTCGTACAATTACGACCATTGATATCCAGAAGAGTAGCAGAAGAAGCGGAGCAACTGCCGATACTTTCTGCGTTTTTGGTGCGCTAACTATTTTGCAGTCTCATAATGGAAGTTTGCACTGTGTGGTCTGGATTAAAAATTGTTCAGGAGAAGCCTAGACACAGTAAGTCACAAGGGTACGTAGAAAGAGCCAACCAAGGTGTACAAAATATGTTTATGACCTGGATGACAAATGAATCCTGCAACCAGCGATTTTTGCAGTTTATGAAAAATTTTTATTCATGTGATGAATTTTCCTTAAATTTTGTAAAAATATAGTAGGTTAAACGTAATAAATTAGTTTTTCTTTTAGATTTTGTGAGATAAAATAATACGTTAGTTTTTGGACATTTTATCCCCTAACCTAAAGGTCTAAAATAGGAGATGAAATTTGTATAGAAGTACGTAAGGCAAACGGTGTGCTCTAATATATACATAGTAATATTCGTCAGGCAAATATTTAATTGCATCAAAATACAACCATTCGATTGAATTTACCAGAACAAGCTTTCCTTACGTCTTGTGCTACAATACCAACAATTATGGCATTAATAGGATTTAAATCTCCAACACCAACTATAGCGCAAATAATTTAATATATCAGAGATAATATAATTGAAATGTTTGAGAAAGTTTAGGACAGGTTTAAAAGGTGAGAAATATAAATAAGTACGAAAAATAGAAAAAACGACAATTTAAAATTCCCATACAAAGTATGTACTTTTTATATAGTTTTATTAATTCCTATTGTATGGCGTTGTAAGTTAATTTGTTTGATATCTATACTCTATTTAAAAACTAGGAGGAGTGATTTGAAAAGCCAGACTTACAGCCAAAAAAGTTACTAGAAAATTTACAAGGCGGCAAATTTAAATACATTTCTTTCATTTAAATAAAATTGAAAATAAATGTTTATGGACACTTTATATATGGTATAAGATGGTCACAAAGTAAACTTACAATAATTATATTAAAAAAAGAAATCAATTAACAAAAGTCACCATTATAAATATTTCACACTTTTAAAACATAACCTATAAATGTCACAAATTACTTGATAAATGTAAGTGGCAAATTTTTATAGTGTAAACTTGACTCCAAATTAACCAATAAACAAACGCGAGTGTTGCCAACTTAAATTCAAATCGCTCCTCCTAGTTTTTAAATAGAGTATAGGTTACTGATAGAGAAAAAAGTAAACGAATATTGGATAATTTTTGTAAAAAATATATTAACTTGCTTTTAAATTAAATCAATTAAATTATTGTTAATTATTGGGTTTGAAGTGTTTACTTTATGATTTATACATTTAAATTACAAAAACATACACAATTTTTATTTTATCGACAAAAAAGTATTTGTTTATAATTTTATTGCCTGGAAAATGGTTTCCTAATACTAGAAGTCCAATAGTTGGTATTAAAGATACGAATATGGGATGACCAATAATAGGACCCCAAAACAAAAATACAGATTTTTTTTAGTTATTTATTTCAAGGGTTTGATTGTATTTTAATAAACAACTTATTAAAAATTTGTCTTAATTATTAATTCAAATCTACTTAACAAAGTCCCTCAATTCAAAACTCACAAATCTAGGTAGTATATATTTTTAATCCATTTCTCTCCTTAAGGGTCAGAAGAGTAATACTGAGTACAGTAAATACATAAATGTCTTCTTTGTCACAGTCGTTTTCGTCTTCAATTTTTAATCAGTAGGTATCTGTATCGTCACTGCTGCTGCTTTTTTTCTTAATCTTTAAATCCTTTACAGCTTTACTTTTCTTTTCTACTCTTGTTCTTGTATATTTCGATATTATCTTTTTTTATTTAATTTTTATTTTTATTTATTTATTTATTTAACATCACAAATATAATTAGATACAAGGGTTTACAAGTTTAAAGAAAAAGAAATTAAATATAGGCACCTAGACCACAGGCCTGTATGTGCAAAATAATTATTACAAGTCATAAATAAATTCCTGAGTAATATAACGAATACATCGAAATTTTACTAGAATTATAGAATATTTTTTTGTTTTTTTTTGTTTTTTTTTTTGTTTTTTTTTTGTTTTTTGTTAAATAGTGTAGTACAGTACAGTACAGTTATTTGTTTTATGTTATTTGGTAAGGAGTTAAAGATTTTTGGACCAACTGTTGTTGCAAATCTTTGACTGGCATCTCTTTGACAAAAAGGAGTGATTAATAAATTATTCGATTTCGCTCGTGTTACATGATCATGATTTGGTGTTTTTCTTAAGGATGGGTGCTTGAAAATAAATGTGCAGCATACGTGAAAATATAAAGCTCTGATACTTAAAAATTCCTCATTATATAATAATACTGTAGGGAATAATCTTGTTTTTCGTAAAATTATTTTAATAATATAGTTCTGAAAGACTGAAAGGGGCTGTAGCGCGTTGTTGTACAAACCTCCCCATACAATGATGCCATATCTAAAGATCGACTCAATTAATGATTTATACAAAGTGATTAGGACTTTCTTATCTAGAAATTTCCTGAGTTGATAAAATTTATAAATAAACCTTTGTAACTTGGCTGTTAACGAGTTAATTTGTTCTGTCCACCTTAAATTTTTATCTATAATGATACCCAAATATTTTATTTTGTCGACACCTGTTATTTCCAAGCCTTCGTTTGTTATTTGTATTTTTTCAAACTCTGGTCTGTTAATATCAGTTAATGAAAAGGCACCATAAGAAGTTTTACTAATGTTAAGAGACAGTTTGCTGTAGTCCAGCCAGTTTTTAACAGTTTCCATTCCATTTTGTACTTTTACTTTTACTTGCTGCCAAGTATGCCCCTCGAAAAGAATGACAGTATCATCAGCGTACGATATAATAGTTCCATCAGAGATAACGTTTAATAAACTGTTTAAATAAACAATAAACAGAAGTGGACCCAAGACTGTTCCCTGAGGTACACCCATCTCTATGTATTCTTCGTCGCTCAGAGTGTTCCGAATTTTGGTCATTTGTTTTCTTTGATTCAGATAACTTGTAAATAAATCTAGAACAACGCCCCTTATGCCATACTTCTCAAGTGCATTTAAAAGCGACGTGTGGGGTACTGTATCGAATGCTTTGGCTAAATCAAGGAATACAGCAATACATCTTTTACCATTGTCTAAATTATTTTTTAAATGAGAAATCACTTCAAACATGGCTTCATTTGTACTGATATTTGGACGAAAACCAAATTGTTTAGGACTTAATAATTTATTGGTAACTAGAAAATCGTACAGCCTTACTTTAAGACACTTTTCAAATATTTTGCCAAAGGTGTTTATTAAACTGATTGGTCTGTAGTTTTTTATATAGTTTTTATCACCGTTTTTATAAATTGGAGTCACAACAGATATTTTAAAATGATCAGGTACTTTACCTTCTACAAATATTAAATTTATTATATGTACTAATGGCTTTAAGATGTACTGATGACAACATTTAACAGTGATCGATGTAATACCATCAATCCCTGAGGCACTAGACCTTTTTAATGACTGTATATGTTCCATTATTTCATTCTCATCAACTGGTTTGAGCATCATTGAGTGTTTTATTGGTGGATACTTATGTCTGAAATTAGGTGGCGCAGATTGAATGTTTGATCCCATAATATTGCCCACATTAATGAAATAATTATTACAATAATTTGCCAATAGTTTATCATTTTCAAAGACATTTCCTGTTTCATTTGTGATAAATATGTCATGATTTGTTTTCTTTACATTTTCATTTGTAGCTTCCCTAATAAAATTATATAGCTTTTTCATGTCATATGAACAATTTGACATTAAATTTGTGTAATAATTGGCTTTTGTGATTTTAATTAAATAGTTAAGCCGATTTCTATAGTTTTTATATATCTGTAACAGTTCCAAATAATTTTTATTTCTGTTAACTTGCTTTTTTAGCTTGTCCCTATGTTTTATAGAATTTATCAGGCCATTTGTTATCCATGGTTTAAGTTTATTATTTTTCTTAGCTTTGAAATTTATTGTGTAAGTTGCCTGTGCAAGACAAGAGGAAAATAAGTTAAAAAATTCATTGTAGGCTAACAATGGGTCACAAAGAGTTAGAACCGTATTCCAGTCACACTGTTTTATCAGTTTGATAAATTTATTATTATCTATTTTATTTATTTTTTTAATTTCATTTTCTTTTTTGTTTTCAATCTTGTCATTTGTTTCATTAAGTCTAGTAGTAATTTATAGGGCAATAATGTGAGTACTGTTTGCATTGCATCTTTGTCTTTTTAGAAGAGGTGGCAATATATGGTACCGACTCGATCATTTGCGGCGATACCAACCGTTTTGAACTTCCTGGTGAATTGGTTGTGGGTGTAAAAGTATTATTTTCGTGGTTCATTGCTGCGAAGGTTTATCAGAAAGAAATTATTGGTTGGTTATGTTGGAGTAAAGTCGCTATTATTATCACATCCAACTATCGCAAGATTAATTACTGCAAAGTCATGAACACTGAAAATTTTTTTGTAGAAAGGGCATATGCCTGTTCTCTTCATATGCCTGTTCTCTTAAACGCCTTAGTAGCTATTTTTAAAGATGTTGCCTTGGAATAGGTCTTGTTAACCAATTCAGAAAGGACCCTGTAGAATCCTTATGTGTAATGCATTCAGTTGATTTTTCTGAAACTTTACAGAAAGATAGTTTTCAGTATACCGATGAAAAGTCTCAATGGGCAGAAGTATATATATATATTAAAAAGAATTAGACCGAGCACGGATCCCTGCGGTACACCACTTAAAATTTCTTTTTGTACACTTAAAGAGTTATTAATCTTTACGTGATATCCGAACGTGTGCGACACTGTTTAAGAGTTATGTGCGACCTTTCCTTGAGTTTGCAAATCCAGTATGGTCACCGCATTTGGTTCGTGACATTAATTTGCTCGAAAATGTGCAACGAAAGTTCACACGATTACCTTTTAATTTCCGTCAGCGTCCGTCCTACGAAGAACATCTTCACATGATGCATCTGATACCTTTAACACAACGTAGGCAACGAGGTGACTTGATCCAGACTTTCAAGGCCCTGAGTAGTATTGAATCTCCTGTGAGTCATATTTTTAAACGGAATGATGATGCACGCTTGAGAGGACATTACCTTAAACTCCGTAGGGAAAATTTCAGGACTACTTGCCGCCAGTATTTTCTTCCTAATCGTGTGTTTTACGAATGGAACGCTTTAACTGATGAAATTGTTTCTGCTACTAATGAAATCGTTTTAAAATTTTGTTAGATAATATTTAATTCACTATTTGCTAGTAACAATTTTGTTATCTTGCATGTAAAGAGTTTTATAGGAACTTAGTTCCTCAACTCTTATCTTGTATAATAATAATAAGTTATTGCGTTATTCAAGTCATTTATTAAGGCAACAGGTATACATATATATTTAATTGCGTATTATATTGATTATATTTCATATTTGAAATGTTTTATAATTGGCTTTTTCCACGTTACTGGTCAGTGATCATTTGCATGTAAATTATCAGATAAACAACTATCGTTTATTTTATTTAAAATGAACGCAGAATAATGTCTCCATTAATAGTCTTTGTCAACTTATTTTAGTGTGTAGCCTCTCTTTATCCTTATATCAAGCACGAACATAGCCTGATTCCATTTAACTCATTGGGGAATTGTCCCCTTTGCTCTTCGCATGCAATGTTACATCTCCCTTTCCGTGGTTTCGAACAATGTCCTTCATATCCTGTTTGCCACAATCCATTTCATAATAATCATATCTATGAATATTATAATTACGCCGATCAACTTAAGATCCAAGAAATAGGAATTAATTTTGTTCGATCAACTTGAGATCCAAGAAATAGGAATTAATTTTGTATCTTATTAAAAACGAACCCCAAACTGATCTTAAAGGTTTGAGCTCTTAAAGTGCTATCTATATAAGGGAAATGTAGGAATGAATATTGAGTGATTTAATTTCCATTTAAATAAAATGTAGGTATTCTTTATGTTGAAACCAATTTAAAATTGATGTAAACGTAAAAATATAAAAAAATATACATTTACAGATATTACATAAGAAAAGTTTACAAAGCAGAAAAGAAAAATTTATTTAAAGCTCTTACAAGCAAAAACAATTACAGAAGATGATGTAAAAATAAAGGAGTTTTTATGGGTACTAAAAAGAGAATTACAAAAAGCCATTAAAAGCTTCTTTCGTCGAATGGATCTTTTCCTGGGAGACAGAGTCCTCTAGGTATTTTACTTTACGATAAATTACTAAACTTTAATTTAGAAACAAGATTATAATTTAAATGTGTCCTCTAATTGAAAGTAGAAATAATTCTTTTTCTGTCTGAAGCAGATTCAGTCAGATGCAATTAAATCATCATCATTGTATTCCTGATGGGCACTCCGATTAAATAATTTTTTAGTACACTTTAATAACATACTAACCTGAAATGATGTCGTAATAGCGGATAGTATATCGTAAAAGGGCAACCATGCATCTCCAGTTTCTGATCTATACGGTGTCAGCAAAAAATTTAACCCTAAAAGGGGCACCAATAGAAGCGTTGCTCTGTAATTATCAGACAAAATTAGGCTAAATAAATAAATAACAAAAATATTCATCAAGGTTATAAAATGAATTTTAACTTTGTTCTAACAGCTGTTCGAGAGGATTTTATTTGGTAATATGGTTTAAGGTATTTATTAACTAAAATGATTTGATAATTTTCACAGTTGTATTCTTAATTTCCGTTGGCGGAATATATGAAAGCGAAAATAACTACGCATTAAATATTGCGAATGATAAGTAGGTACAATCAGAACAAATATTAAATTTCAAATTTAGAATTCAGACGAACAAGAAATGGCACTAAATAAAAACAAAAAAAAATTTTACCTCGGACAGGACTCAAAACTTTGATCTCTATCTATAGCCGATAAATTTTAAACGAAGTCACAGATATACCGAGCGGTTAGATAGATAGATTATTCATTGGGTTGACTTTTAGCGTGTATCACTGCGAAATTTAGATATCTCTTGTGAACACCCATCATTTCTAGAATAGGACTATAAGTTCCTTCTTTAGCCCTGCCTTTTTAATGAGACTTAATAGCCTTGACAGCGGCTTTTTCACTTAAATTGGAGCAGTCAGTTTCTCCTCTTCCAATACTAAATACCGCGTCCTTGCAAGGCCTTTACATTGGCATAGGACATGAAATGCGGTTTTCTCTTCCCCTCAGCAGAATCGACAGATGTCTTCAACTGTCAAGTTCAGCTGTCTCAGGTGTTTCCTGAGCCGACAATGTCCTGTCAGACTGTTAATTATTTTGACATCGTTTCGCTTTTGTGATAAAATCTCCAATTTAAACATCAAACTCTAAGTCGTTGTTTTTTTGCCCTGTCTTATACGCATAACCAATCTTATGTAAAATGATTCTGTATTTCTGAATAAACTTTTAGTAACGAGAAAAACATTTTGTGTATAACTTTACGATCAGACTTTTTTGTAAACAAACATGATTCGAAGGAAAAAACGAGTACTACGATTTATTCTCTAAACCTAGCAGGGGTAGTAGGTGTTACCGAGAGTGTTATCTTTTGGATAGAAGACTTTGAAATGACCAATAATGGCTCTAGCTGCCCGTATGCTACACGGCGGTCATTCTTAATTAGCTGACGAACCGCATCAATGTATTCTGTGCGACTGGAGTTTTGGGTGGACCTATAGCCTGAATTCGTCGCTGAGATATACCAGTATAGTTTAAATTGCGTAGTTTTAAAATTCGTTAACAGTCAGATTAATTTGGGAATAACTATCAACAACAGATTGGACTGGTCAGAATATATATCAAACATTTCTAAAAAAGCCAACTCTGTATCTTATTTCTTTTGAAGATCTTTTCAATCACCCAATCCTGAACTTCTTGGCCAGGTATATTAAACATTTATTAGGCCCCTAACGAGTACAATACAATATGCTGGTCTCCATACTATATCAAAGATACCAAGGCACTCTAGAATGTACAAAAACGCTTCACAAAAAAATGGTGTCCACAGCTGTCCAACCTCCCTTATGAAGAAAGATTGTCTGTTCTGACACTTCCATCACTGGAGGACAGAATTTTGAACAACAAGTTTTCCATCGACATGAGGAACCTGTTTCAGCTCAATAGTGACCCAAGGTTAAAAGGTCATGGCTTAAAGCTATCCAGGGAACGATTTTCCACAACCACGAGACAATTTTCGACCAGTGGAATTCGCTCCTTGCTGTTGTTGTGTCTGCTCCTTCTATAAACATTTTTAAAAATAGGCTAGACGCATACCTATATACTATGAGACACTAACTTTTACTAATTTTAGTTTGTTTTTACTTTTAAGTTTTTAACACCTGTTATAATAGGCTTTGGCTTTGCCCTTACTTATCTATACTTATAATAAATCTGCAGAGAGGTCAATTCTGTACACGAAATATATTTCCAAAATAACTATCAGGGGGTGATTAGGGATCGATACTGATGTCAAAAATGAAATCAGTAAATTTTTTGTCTGTCTGTCTGTCTGTCTGTCTGTCTGTCTGTCTGTCTGTCTGTCTGTCTGTATAACCGTTATAGAAACAAAAACTACTCGACGGATTTTAACGAAACTTTGTACAAATATTTTTCATACTCCTGAGCTGGTTATTGGATACTTTACATCACGCTACAATTAACAGGAGCAGAGCAGTGAAGGGAAATGTTGGGAAAACCACTTTTACGGTGTGGGGGAGAAAATACGTCACGCGAACGACGTCGCGGGTACATTGATATAGAACCCCAAAATGTGGTTAGATTTTTTTTTGTACGTCTGTCTATCTATATGTTTGTGCGCGCATCACATGAAAACTACTGATCCGATTCGAATGCGGTTTTCACAGAAGTGTTTGTCTTCTTTTAACTTAACATCTGGTGTATAAAAATTTCTCCTCCCACCCCTTTGACGGGGTGAGGGGAGAAATTTTTATACAACAATTAACACGCCACGCGAACTACGTCGCAGGTACACCTAGTGTATAATAATAATAATAATTTGATGACTTAAACACTAAAACTAAAAAATTTAGAATTGTAAAAATGGCTTAATATTACGTGATCATCAAATTCTGTTCAAATTTGGGTTTTCAGAGCTCCAGGACGACAAGCGAGACTCAAGGAGCCAGATCTGTCCCAAGCTATCACCAAGGAAATGTTTACGCTGAAATTAAAACCTGTGGGACCAGCTCAACTGAAAGATTCGAGCCGTCGAAATCATACAAGAAATCTCGCACAGCTTATTCATGCAAGAATGGGTAAATAAAGGTACATGAAAACAATAATGAAAATTTAATAAAAAGCATACCAATGCGAAAAGAAGGCTAGAGGTGGCATCCCTGGCTATAAAAATTTGTATTTGTTTTTGTCTTTTGGCCATAAAAAGTTAGGCACTATCAGCTATAGATAGTGATTGCAGGTTCGATTTCTGTCGGATTTGACATTTTTTAAAATTTTTGCCACGTGTCCTTTCTCGTTTGTCTAATTTTTAGATTTTAAATTTAATATTTGTGCTGATTGTATCATTCGCTAAACTTGATGTGTAGTTATTTTTCCTCTTATGTTATTTCTTGTTTATCTTAGTTTGATATTCTTAAAATCCCAAGAGACGCGCCTTAATTAAATTAGTAATAACACTTTAAATTAATTTTAAAAAAATTAGAAAGCAGTCAATGAACGCGACTGTAGAAATACGAATGAAATGAAGTGTTTGGTGTATATTATGAACGTTTATAATTCAGATATCTACAGCTACTACCTAATATCTGATGAATGGATAATAGTAGCGCATGTAGTGATCAAGTTCTGTTTGATCTATATGATGAAAATACATCGACGTTTATTTTATTTTAGTATCTATGCATGTATACATTCAGCAGAGCTAAAGGAATTTTTTATTTGTTTTATTAACTGTAGAAATCCATTAGTCGTTTTTATTTGTAATAAAAGTATAAAATCCATTTGTAACATAAACCGCAGTTGCCGAAATAGATTTTAAAACGTTTTGTTAGTTAGAATATAGAAATAAACCGTAAAAAATATCAATTTAACGACTCTTTACCTAAACAGCGGCAGCGTGTCATACTCTGGAAATTAATCAAAAAGGAGAAAACATCATTTGAGGAAAACAGAAATTTCATTTCTCTAGTTTTGTCGCTTTTCCTCCTCGAGCTTCGGCAGTGTCATTCTATTAGCTGGCAGCAATTAAAATTGCTGGTGATTGTGAAATTCTCTCAACGACCTCTTCGTCATTTTCTTATCAGACGAAATGATTGTATAACGAAGTTATTCGTGAATATTCTTGAGATTGTAAAATTCCTTATTGTCCAATTTTATTACCTACCTACATAAAATATGCTAAGTTTTCTCGTTCCTCTTCAGTTATTTATGCCGCTGTCACTTGTTTTATAGTTTACGATAGATTATTTTAGGTTTCTCTTCACATATTAATTTTTGATAAATTATTTTTACAAGATGTTTTATACCTAAGAGCTTGTAAAGATGATCGTGACGCACCGGTTCCTTGTCCTTCAGCAGGACCTTTCCTTAGTTTAACTACCACCACTCGTATTATATTTATAAGAAAGAAGAGATTCAGGATAATTGTTGCTGCGACTGGGATTTGCTGTATTATTTCAAAACGGGATTGTTGTTGTACCATCCAACACCTGAAACAAATATAAATATTTAACAAAATTATCAATTCAACTAATATTCGAGAATAAAGACGAGGATCGTATTTAACTACTCTTTGAAAGTGTTTGACCACATGTTAGGATTTTTTCTATGTACCAGAATCTCTAAAGTCACATTTACTATTTAAATATATATTTAAAGCTTATTAAAATGTGTAAATTCAAATCTTGGGTAAAAATTATTGAACATCTTTAACCACCATTTAAAATGTTTGATAACTCATGTTTAAGAATCCATGAATTATTTTTTCAAATCAAGTTTAAAATCTCCTTGAGGCTCTGGGGAAAAGGCTCAGCTTCCAAAATAGTGTAAATTATTTGTGAGTTCGTTTTTTAATGGGAACCAGAAGTCCGAAGTATTTATAACAAAATAAAAGACAAACTGCTCTTATAGGAACATTGGGCGGAAGATTCGGCTTATATCACTTCTACACACTGCTATATACATACAAACAATCATCAGAACTGCTATCGACTACCGTTTCCATAATATTACTACTATCTTCTCTCCATTTTACTTCTTGCCGCTATAGCTACCACCGACCGCAGAATTGTAAGAAAAACCTAATACATCCATTTTAATCACACTTTCACCAATCGATAAATAAAACCAGTTCTTTCCAGACTTTAAACCTTACATTTCAAATAGGTCACCAGGACCTATCCAGAGGAGAACACTGCTGCCCAAAACATAGACCAACCAGCAACGAAACCACTGCCAACGCCGATCACTTTAAAGTATACTTAAGATCCTTTAAACACCAGACTTCACATTTAAAGCTAACCTGCAAACAATTCTAGATACCACCCCACTATCCATTAGATGACATTGCAACTAACTACGAAAACATTCAGACCTCACCCCCATTTGCGGCCAGCAAAAGACTGGAACGACTACTATCCGGAATGACTTTAAACGACAACAAAGTTATGACTTAGGATTTTTTGGGGTTTCCCTAAACCTAAGCCAAACGGAGAAATCTGCACATAGGAACACAAGCTGCCCAACAGTTCCCTGAGCAGTCTGAGCACGATATCAACACCATATCCATACCCTGAACAGAGGGGACTCTACAATAGTGATTAGAATATAGTCATATTTTTAAACTATAAAACTGCACAAATTGTATTACAAAAAGTAGGAAAATAAAGTCAAGAATTAATAGTATATTACATACCGAGGTGGAAAGTCCTTCATTTTATTTAAAAGAAAAAGATTGTTCACCAAGGCCGTAGGCGGAGGTGAACAATTTATTAAGATATATTATACTATTTTATTCACAATCATTTAAAAATAATATGATGCAATTTTGCCAATATTGTTGCTCAAAAAAAGAAACCTTCCACCCTTTGTTCTATTTATTCAATGCTAAAGCGTAGAATACAAATAAAACATTAATATATCAAAATATGAAAAACCAATATCGTTTTTAAAAAAACAAAATGTGAGTTATAAACCTAAAAAATCCAGTCTATTAAAAAAAAAACATTTTCACAGGATGCATGTTTTGATTTTCTTTCTCAGAAGGTATGTACAGCTTGCAAATTATCAGCTACATGTATAATTTCATTGATACATCTTTTAGATTGCTTTAATAGTTGGCATCTCTGGCGCCAAAATGAAAAGAGATCATGTGGATCTACAAAAAGAAAAATGTGTCATTGTTATTCCTGACACAAAAACGCATCAGTCGATAGCTTTTGTCATTAACAACAAGTATTGGATACAAATAATTACAGAATATACTAACCTTCAAAAAAATATAGAATGAAAAAATATAGAAGGAAATAGATTTTTTCTGTAAGTCAGACATGGAAAATTAACAAAGCATTAGGACACAATTCTTAGGCTGAATTTCTCAAAAAAATTTCCACTTATTTACAATTAGACAAGATTGGTCATTGTTTTAGTAGAACGGCAGTTACTTTATTTGTAAATAATGGTGGAGATGTTCTCAATTTAAAACGTTTAGGAGGTTAGAAATCAAGTGCTGTTGCTGAAGGTTATGTTTAAAATTCACTAGGTAGCCAAACACAAATTTCGGGCATGTAAACCCATGATCAAAAAGAACCTATTCCTGGTCCGCCAACATCGAGCACAAAAAAATAATCTTCCTTCAATGAAAACCTTAAAGAAATGAACGAAATATCAAATAATTGTTTACTAAAGAATCCATGGTTCCGGTCTTCTAACCGAATAAAAATATGAGACAGGGCACTAAAAAAATGACTTAGAGGTTTATATTTCAATTGTCGATTTGACAAAGTCTCTCTCTCATTAACGTCATCCTATATGTGCTTAAGGAGAAAGTGAGTAATGTCACATGTGGCATGAGTTGAATTTAACGACCGTTTGGCGATTTGATGGCTAAGCACCTATACCTTAGTAGAGCTGAAGGTTGCGAGACGGGGCTCGCTGGGTGCGACATTTTTTCAATTTCTCCTTTATGTTATTTAATATATTCTTGTTTGTAAACTTTCTAAAATTTTCAAAAAAATTTCAAAATTTTCAAAAAATGTATTATGTCTACACAATCGTTTATTCTACAATACAATTCTTTGTTATGATTCTGGAATCTGTAATCGTTGCCAAACGTAGTTGGGAACATCTATTGTTCACATTTGAAGGTTTTTTGTCCTTTCTTGCCTATGTGTGTTCGGCTAGTGATTTATCCTTATAGTTTACTTTATTCATTTTAGGGTGCCCGTTGTTGGTTTTAATTAATATAGATTTATCTCAATTTTTTTTACCAAGGTTTTTTCAGTACATACATATCTTTTTACAAAAATTTTATTCTACTAAAGTTTCGTTTTGTTTTTTTTTTCGTTATACTGATTGCCTATATACTGGTACCGATATAAAATATTTTTTATATTTGCCAATTTTAATGATCTCTATCTATGAAGGCGCGTAACCAAGGGTAACGGGTGAAAAGTAGCTACTGGTCCAATTGTTCTGTAGGGTGGAAAACTGTCTATTTTTGAACGATTGTGAATAATAATATATTGTGCAACAAGTGCGACAAGTTGTCGATTGCCCACGAAAGCGAAGTTGAACGCACAAGCGAAGCGAGTGCGGTCATTCGCTTGAATGGGTAATCGAATCGACAACGTCGCACGAGTTGCACATACTATTTTGTATTACAAATGCGGCGATATATTTTCTTCCCACATATTTCGCCGCATTTGTAATACAAAGGACCCCGATTTTGTGCCACATATATCGCCGCATTTGTAATAAATAAGCACAATTTATAAAAAGAACTTTTTATAATAGAAAGTTTTTTACTGATTTATAGGTCATATTGTAAGTGTCATCTCAACAATGCACAGCATCCCGGATATTGCAAAAATATTAAGTCATACAACGCTGTGATTGATCATAGAGAAGATTGTTTCCTTGTTAACAAAATCAAGGGTAGTTGTATCTAAAAACTTTCTAAAACAGTTTATTTTATTACCAGTTAAAATAATAATTACTGTTTTCACATGTAAGAACAAAAAAAAAGAAAAAAAAAACTTCTCTCTCGCGAGATCGATCCTATTACGATAACCCAACAGAATTGTCACAATCAACCGCTTCAACCGCTTATCCAAATAGGCCACCGCAAGCTTATATGAAGTCTTTGAAAATGATAATATGTATACATATTTAATTTATTAACAATTCAGTTTAAATTTCGAAATCTATGTATATGCCTAAACACACTTGAAACATGCATTGTCATCCAGTTCTTAGCTATCTTGAAAATTTCAGTGCTCTAGGTAGTCGGGAAATAGGTTTAAATTCGATTACAAAATTCCACGGAATGACACAGAGACAAAGAACACGGCGAAAATATAAAAACTTTCTAAAAAATAGTATATAGGTACTATTATTAAATTAAACTGTCAGACGCGTCAACCTCGATTCAGTTTTAATATGTAGATTGTGTTTTTTTAGCAATTTTATCTAAATATATTTTTGCTTTTTTATCATGGACAAGCAGAACTTTATATATAAATGCTAAAGAATAATTTCAAATACATATAACGATATAAACGTATCAAAATTTTAATTACTTAAGACATCGGTCGTAACACGGTTAAATTTAGAAATTAGACAAACAAGCAATCATATTAACGAGAAATTGAAAAAAAAAAGATTCGGAACGTGCGGTCTCTATCTTTAGCCAGAAAATGCATTAAATCGATAGGCTATGAATGATCCTAGTAGTTCTTTAGATCATATCTTGATTCAACTTAACTCGTCTACAAGATCTTTTAAATTACTACGCAATCAAACGTATAACGTTAATGAGAGGAAGATCATTTATCAAATTAAACCATCAAAATTTGTTGTGCCTTTTCTTATATGTGCTTAAGAAATTAAGTTGGTGATCCAAACGACGTGTATTAAATCAACATTGACTTATCACAAGGTTTATCCATGTCTTGAGGGTTTAGGATGCTATCGGCTATATATAGAGACCGCAGGTTTGATTCCTTTCAGATATAATATTTATGTCAAATTTGGATTGTTTAATTTCTAAATTTCAAAAAAATTTTTATAGAAATTTAAGCTAAAAATCAAATATATACATATATATATATATATATATATATATATATATATATATATATATATATATATACCTTAGATATAGTTTCACAAGTACATTACCAGTGATCTCATTAGCATATACACAATTGTAAACAAATACTACATATAGTTTTACTTAACTAGAATATTTCTCTAGGGTATACATTAATTTGCCGACTGTGCTTGTATTTCATTTTGATTGATCGTATATCCAGATTAATTAAACAGTAACTTCTTGTTTGTGAGAATCCAAAATTACGATATAAGAAAATTATATGCTTTGTTTTTATTAAATCTTAATTGAACATAAATAAAAAAAGGAAAACTATACATTTAAACAAAAGCAATTATAGTTAATCAATTTAATTTTACACAATAGGCAAACATAAATTTTTGGCAACATGATTTTAAATCAAAACAAAAAAAGGTATCGCTAGTGTGTTTTAAATTAACGAATGAAAGGGCATTGCTTTACGCACCTTGATCAACTGCGTATCGTACAAGATCATATAGGTAGCTGTAGTTAACACATACCAGACATGAACGTTCTTACTTATCCATCTACGGTATTTAAAAGCAGCTGTTTTATCCGCGGGCGATATGGAGCGATCCGACTACGGCACTCATACGCCGAGAGTCTCTAATCACAAACACGAAACGTCAAAGAGCACCATTTTCAGCCAATTCTTCAGAACGAGTCCCATGACATCACTTCCAAGTTCACCCAGGAAGACTACTAAATGTATAGGGTCTGTTACACTAATACCAGACCTCCTACGAAGACTTCTGACATCAATCCTGACCAACATCAGAGCTAAGCCGTGAAATCTCTTACTTTTGACATTGTGAAAACTATATTCTTTTACACTAAATTTTTAATAATATTTAAACTTATTCTAAAAACTTGCCGGGTTTAACGTTAAGATTTTAAATTAAAACCTGTGTTGGTATGCCTGATATCGAATGCGACAAAATCATACAGGAAGCGTAGGTTTCATACAAGAAAAAAATGTCGTTTGTAAAACGAAGTGAGAAATTTTAAGAGATTCCAATGCCGGCTTCATTTAAATTATTTTATATAATTAGATTGATAACACCGATATATATGTTTATCTACTCCTTTGACAGTAAATGTTATTTATACTCATTGTCACCATGCAGGGTAAGTAAGCTATAACGCACAGTTGTGCGTAATGAAACGTCATGTTGGAATGACGTTTCATTACGCACAACTGTGCGTTATAGCTTACGCTTACTTACCCTGCATGGTTACAATGAGTATAAATGACATTTAATGTCAAAGGAGCAGATAACAGTACAGTACGTACGTCATATATTTTTTTAGAGATGTCAAATATTTAGAATTGAAATTAAAATATTGAGTCGTAGATAAAGTATAGTACGTAACTCGAGTGGTAAGAGGTATTACGTACTCGTGTAATTACGCCCACTCGTACGCAATGTCCTACTTACCACTTTTGTTACGTAATATACTATTATATACTGAAAAGATACATTTTTATACAGCAAGTATTACTATAATACTACGCAAATGTTTATTTAATACGAAAATAAATAAGAAATAAATATCTTCTGTACTTCACTCATGTACTGTAAACTTGATTGTGTCAGTTGCTGACATTTCAATATAAATTGATCGGTTAGTTTTGTTTAAGAAGTTTTTGTCAGCAATGTAAAGAAGGGTGACAATTCTGAAAATAGAATTCAAATTTTAACTTCTGTCTGCTCTCCTCGAACGCTTTATATTTTTTTATAAAAACCTGAATTTATACCTAACGTCATTTAGCCATTAGACCGCAATTTTATATATTACGCTCCAATTTTAAACTAAAAGCCGGGGTATCCACAACTTATTATTACATTATTTTTCAGCATTCGCTTCATATTTTTAATATTAAAAGTCTAATAATAACTTTTAAAACCGCTCCTGATATAAATTTATGGAAAGGCTCGAAATCAGGTTATTCTTATACTAAAATCTAACTTGTTAAAACAAGAAAGGTCTAATATTTGTTGATGTAAAATGTGGAAAACCCATATAAAAAGAATATTTATATTCAACTTTATTTCTCAAAAAACTATCAAAGCTATATATAAATATGAAAATCGTATAAACATTGCAATCTACAAAGTGGTCAAACAAAAATATTACACAAATGTAAAATATATCAGGAACAATATTTATTTCTACCAGGATGTTGTGCAAATATTTGGTTGGCCCGATGCCTGGATATGGTTAGAAATGATTTCTTTTTTCATTATTTTTCCCCCGTATACTCATTGTTAAATTTTTATGCAGGACCGATCATTAGATTGCATCTTAACACCTTTTATACTTCTCAGAATTTTTACCACTGCTGATATGCAGAGAAGTTATGATGTAGCAGATCTTTTACATAGTAGCTGAAACTAACTTAAGCTCTCCGTACCATCGGCCAAAAAAATCTATAAATTTCAATAAGGACAATATTTATGCGACTTTTGTCTTTTGTTTTTTGTTAGTGTCAAAGTTTAAAAGTACTGTTTTAGCTGACTTTGCCAAAGGTATTCTGATTACGAGGGTTTCCTCGCAAGAGGAAAGTATGAAAATGTCCTCTACGAAATAATACAGAAAAGACTGAACAAAGCAATGCAATCGTGGAATTCGGTGGACTTAATATCAACCCCACCAAGACGACTTTAGTTGACTTTAGGGAAAAAGAAACCTAACTTTAAAACCGTCAAAGTAGGTAAAAAATCGTTCAGTTGAAAACAGGAAAAACTTGGGGTTGTAACTCAAGAGGATTGCAATGGATGTACACGTCAATAATGAGACCAATCATCACTTATGGGGAAGTAGCTTGGGGAACGAGAGCTAATCTAACTACTACGAGGACAAACCTCTCGAAGATTCATAGACTAGCCTGTACATGCATGACTGGAGTAATAGAAACATTCCCCACTGCTGCAATGGAAGTAGAAAGTGTAAGGAAGAAACCATATATAATTGCCCCAAGATGGCATACCAAAGAAATTTAACTTTTGAGAAAATTCAACACAAAACTGGGTAGTAAATATGACGCCATATTGGGGCTAAACCAAAATACCATAAAGTGATATACGTACAGCTGCAAGACAGATAAAGAAACTGGAGCAAAGGTTTTTGGAACTAGAGCCAAATACTCAGAAAGCCTGGGTACATACCCAAGCATTTTTCAAGTGGAAATACGCGCCATTGAAAGATTGTAAAATTTAATATCGTAGACAAAAGATTGTAATAATGTCAGATAGTCCAGCAGCCATCAAAGCAATTAACAACACACAATTAGTTCAAAGATAGTTTGCGAATGTCGCAAACTAAATGAACTAGACAAAAATAAACAGCAGATAAGCTAGCAAAAAATGAAGCTGAAACCCCATATTTAGGACTAGAACGAAGACACGTCTGGGAAACTATAACCAAAAGAAATCTTTCAGCTGTCTTAACCTTAGTCACCGTATTATAACAAGAATATTAACCGGCACTGTCGATTAAAAGGAAACATAAAAAACTAAGATTAGTAGATAAAGCAAAGTGCAGATTCTGTGAGGCAGAGGACGAAACCTCAATACAGATAGGTACTCTCAGAATGCATTGCTTTACGTAATTCTAGGATCAGAAGCAGGATTATACGAAATAGAGGAGATCTACCTACCATACCATAACATTACCCATAGCATTTGTGTTCAATATTAAAAGTGAAAAAAGTTAAAAGGTAAATTGAAATAATAGGTATTATTTTTACCATCAATTAACTTCAATGAGTGATTATAGTTCCTCACATCGAGAACTTAGGTAATTAATGATCAGTACCTGGATGACCAAGCATTCCTTGTGAAACATCTAGCTCAAAACACCTCGTATGATGTTAGTCAAGTTTTGCAAGCATTTTACTTTAGCAGCACTGTGGGACGAGATGAAACCTGATTATTTACATAAAGTTTTTCTTGAAAACCTGATGAGGATTTCCTTCAAGTTGTTCTTAAGACGAGTTGCGGCTTCGTGAAATTTGTTTGCTTATTTTTTCACGCGTTTTTAATAAAGAAACTTAAATTTATTGTAGTAGCTTTTATGTTGATGTGTCAAATAAAAAAATTATGGTAGTATTACTACTCGCCAATAGATGTTAGGAAAAGTAATATTTTTCAGTTTATTGAAGCAGATTTTCATTGCCTGAAAACACAGATGACATGGAAACCTTAGCGCCCTTAAGACCCCTTGAATTTTAGAATTTTAAATATGTCTGATTTCTGTCTAGCCTTCGAATTAGAATTAAATAATTGTTTCATCATAGATGTACTGATGAAAAATTAAATAATACAACATTGGCGTCTGATCTTTAGTTTTGGTAAATAGGATTGAATTATTTTTTATATTTACTCTGATGTTAGTATTTTTAATAATAAAATAACCTTATCTATTAAACAGTATATAAAAGGCAGCTTTTTGAAGTTAATAACCTCATCAGGGGGTTTATCTCGTTGGTCATTATAAGAATCTGTATTAAAGATGAGTTTTTTCAAAATATGGCTTGGGTAACCATTATTGATAAAAGTACTATACAATTTGTATAGGTTTTTATGTACTAAATTTTTTTCACATATTTTTGTGATTCGCTTTTCCATTGCCGTTACAGTATTATATTTCTGAGTTTTAGGATGATTAGAATGATAGTTTAGATATCTACCCGATGAAGTGGGTTTTTAATAATAATGAGAATAATAGTTGACAAAAATCTTAAATGGACTCATCATGCGCAGTAGGTACCTAACAAACAATATTAGAAAACTTATATATAAATTTTATTTAATTCGTAACATTTTAAATAAAAAAATATTACACTTTATATATATCGCTCTCATTGAATTCTTAATTAGATACGGCATAATTGTATGGCGTGGTTTATATGAAATGCCTTACATCCTCTTAATGTAGTTAATTCAGAACTATATCTTAAAGATAATTAATAATAAAAATCGTCTGTTTTCAACAACCCTTTTGTATAACGAATCTACTCTAAATATAAGATCAATATACTTTCACTCCTGCTGTATGTTCTATTACAAACTGAAAAATAAAAATTTCGTAAATCATTTTTATATGACCAAAACACAAAAGAACAGAATGCTAAATTATCATTCTTTAGATATGATGGAAACAAACGATTTATTGCCTCAGTAGAGCCAAAATTATACAACTTTTTAGGTGAAAATATAAGAAAAATGAAAAACGTAAAAACTTTTTCTAACGCAATAAAAAAGTTTATACACGAAAACTATTTAAACCTCTTAAACTTGATATAAGTTTGTCTATTTATGTCCTTTTTACAACATCAAGTATTTAGTTATAAGTATAATTAATGTTAATTTTAGTAATAATTTATAACTATTGCACATACAGATGTTCAAACATCTAGGTGCATATATATTTAAGTTAGTTTTCATTATAAATAATTGTAAATGTAACATTTATAAGTCAAAATAAATTTGAAATATTTGAAAAATATATATATATATATATATATATATATATATTGATATGGATTTTTCTTCATGGTGCATGTTCCTTCAATGGAATGTTGGAACGTGATCCATGATTTGTAAATCGGTTGTCTAGATTAAGGATTTTTTTGTTGATTAGAAGAAATGGAAAAAAGAAATATAAGCAGATATCAAAATAATATGAAAATAATTAAAATTAAACATAAATTTAATGGAAAATATGAAGAAAGGGGAAAGAAATTTAAATTTATAAAAGAATTATATCACGGGAAATATCAGAAAAGGGTAAAGGGTAAATTTATAGGAAACTTGTATATTTGCAAATATCAGGAAAGGGGAAAGGTCTCTAAATTTATAAGAAAGTTATATACAGGGAAATATCCAGAAAGGGGAAAGAAATTTAAATGTATAAAAAGTTTGTATTGAGGGAAATATCAGGAAAGGGGCAAGGAATTTAAATTTATCAGAAAGTTATATATAGGGAAATATCAGGAAAGGGGTAAGGTCACAAAATTTATAAAAAAAAATAAAATGTAGGAAAATATTAGGAAAGGGGAGTCTATAAAAAATTATATGTATAGGGGAATTTCAAAAGAGGTGGAACAAATCTAAAACTATAAAAAAAATATATTTTGATAAATGTTAAGAAGGGGGAATGAATTTAAAAAAAAATGGAAATGAAAATTTTAATAAAGAAGAAGTTAAAAGTAGATATAGTGATAGGGACTGATTTGTTAGATAGATATATAGTGTATTGGGTAAAATTGAAATATTCTAAATTAAAAGTTTGGCAACTGATGATGAAGAAAAATCTGCTACTGAAAGAAAATTTGATTTGGCAAGGTGAAGTGATTCACAAAGTCAAATCAAATTTGGGGGAAATTGATATGGGTTTTTCTTCAGGGTGCATGTTCCTTCAATGGAATGTTGGAACGTGATTTGTAAATTGGTTGTCTAGATTAAGAATTTTTTTGTTGATTTTTGATTGTTTTTGTTTAGATAATAAGTTGTTTTGGAATTTTTGTCATTAACCGACTTCAAAAAAGGAGAAGGTTATCAATTCGACCATATTTTTTTTTTATTTTTTTTTTATGGATGTTACCGAATATCTCCGGTATTTATAACCCGATTTTAAAAATTCTTTTTGCATTTAAAAGGGTAGAGTGTCCCATTGGTCCCATAGAAATTTGGTTAAGGTCTGGTCATCAATGTGAAAAATATTCAAGGAAATAAGGAGAAGGGTCTCAGTTTGACCATATTTTTTTAGGTATATACGTTACTGAATATCTCCGGTACTTATAATCCGATTTGAAAAAATCTTTTTGCATTCAAAAAAGTAGAGTGTCCGTTTGGTCCCATAGAAATTTAATTAGGGTCCGGTTATCAATGTGAAAGATATTCCAAGAAATACCCAAAAAATCAGCATTTCAGCGAATATCTCCGGTATTATAATTCGATTTTAATAAATTCTTTTTGCATTCAAAAGAGTAGAGTGTCCCATTGGTTCCATAGAAATTTGGTTAAGGTCTGGTCATCAATGTGAAAGATATTCCAGGAAATAAGGAGAAGGGTCTCAGTTTGACCATATTTTTTTTTATATATGTTACCGAGTATCTCCGGTTTTTATAATCCGATTTGAAAATCAATTCTCTTGCTTACTGCGAGTTGGTGATTTTAGACAATTTATTCCACGTTTCATCACGATGTTTTCCTTTACCGTGCGTGCTTCATGTTTTTAGGTGTAAGACAATTTACTTATGTCTCCAAAAACTCACATATCGGGATTGTTGAGGATTAAACTCAGTACCTCTTGCACGGTTATTGAAAGTCTTTGAAAATAGTACATCATGAATCAAATAGCAACTAAAAATGATAAAATAAAAACTTTTTTAAAAAAATTAAACCGCCTTCAAAAAATTTACTCTAAAAAGCCAGAAATAAAATCTTTATTTCTTAATAAAATTGGAACCAACTAGGCATCTGATTTCGATTTCCTTGAAGTCGGCTCCAATGGCAAATTACCCTCTAATTTAATCTTAGGTATTAAATCTAGCTTTCGAATGTTAGTTACAAAGCTATAAACCATTGGAGCCGACTTCAAGGAAATCGAAATCAGATGCCTAGTTGGTTCCAATTTTATTAAGAAATAAAGATTTTATTTCTGGCTTTTTAGAGTAAATTTTTTGAAGGCGGTTTAATTTTTTTAAAAAAGTTTTTATTATTGAATAATTTGTCATGAATGAAATTTATAAAAAATAATGTCAACAAATAAATTGAATTAAGATAAAAGAATTTGAATTTAAATTAAAATAAAACAAATTAATAATTAAATAAATAAAAAGGTACTGATCAAAAGCTCTAATTACATAAAATAGAAAGAAACCAGAGATTGGAAGGTATAGAAAAGCAGGAGTTAGAAATTTTAAGAAAACAGAAAGGCAATAGATTAATATAAAGACAACAGTAAGAAGGAGTTGGAAAATAGTAGGAAGAGGAAGATATGGAGAAAGAGTTGAATAATCGAAGAAGAAACATTTAGAAAGAAGATAATTTTTTTTATATATTTTTAAATATATGTTTAAAGACAACTAATTTGGAAATTTTGGAATCCACGACTGATAATTACATTGAAGAAGGGTGTTCCGGATGGAGGATTCATTTCAATATATATATATATATATATATATATATAAACAAGGTGCCAAGATAACGCGTATTAATAATAAAACAAAGGGGGATAACGGGCATGTAACGCAACAAGGATCATAGGTTACAAGTAGGAATGGTAACCGCAGACATGCATGTTTCTGGCTCGTTAGCCGTCATCAGTGCGGCATAACCAAGTAGGGTATTGCACTTGGCTAGCAAAAGTGTTGGGTACTTGGGAGCAAAGGATGGTAGGGAAACATGTGTCAAAAAACACAAAACAACGAACGCTCACACAGGAGTCCTATCGCCATTTTGTGTGCTTTCGGCCAGCTGAGCCCACATTTAGGGGCTAACAACCAGCGTCGCCACGTTGGCGAAACGGACTCATTGTGTTTGAGTCGTTCTAAGCCCAGGATGTGAAACAAAAACAAGGTGCCAAGATAACGCGTATTAATAATAAAACAAAGGGGGATAACGGGCATGTAACGCAACAAGGATCATAGGTTACAAGTAGGAATGGTAACCGCAGACATGCATGTTTCTGGCTCGTTAGCCGTCATCAGTGCGGCATAACCAAGTAGGGTATTGCACTTGGCTAGCAAAAGTGTTGGGTACTTGGGAGCAAAGGATGGTAGGGAAACATGTGTCAAAAAACACAAAACAACGAACGCTCACACAGGAGTCCTATCGCCATTTTGTGTGCTTTCGGCCAGCTGAGCCCACATTTAGGGGCTAACAACCAGCGTCGCCACGTTGGCGAAACGGACTCATTGTGTTTGAGTCGTTCTAAGCCCAGGATGTGAAACAAAAACAAGGTGCCAAGATAACGCGTATTAATAATAAAACAAAGGGGGATAACGGGCATGTAACGCAACAAGGATCATAGGTTACAAGTAGGAATGGTAACCGCAGACATGCATGTTTCTGGCTCGTTAGCCGTCATCAGTGCGGCATAACCAAGTAGGGTATTGCACTTGGCTAGCAAAAGTGTTGGGTACTTGGGAGCAAAGGATGGTAGGGAAACATGTGTCAAAAAACACAAAACAACGAACGCTCACACAGGAGTCCTATCGCCATTTTGTGTGCTTTCGGCCAGCTGAGCCCACATTTAGGGGCTAACAACCAGCGTCGCCACGTTGGCGAAACGGACTCATTGTGTTTGAGACGGCTAACGAGCCAGAAACATGCATGTCTGCGGTTACCATTCCTACTTGTAACCTATGATCCTTGTTGCGTTACATGCCCGTTATCCCCCTTTGTTTTATTATTAATACGCGTTATCTTGGCACCTTGTTTTTGTTTCACATCCTGGGCTTAGAACGACTCAAACACAATGAGTCCGTTTCGCCAACGTGGCGACGCTGGTTGTTAGCCCCTAAATGTGGGCTCAGCTGGCCGAAAGCACACAAAATGGCGATAGGACTCCTGTGTGAGCATTCGTTGTTTTGTGTTTTTTGACACATGTTTCCCTACCATCCTTTGCTCCCAAGTACCCAACACTTTTGCTAGCCAAGTGCAATACCCTACTTGGTTATGCCGCACTGATGACGGCTAACGAGCCAGAAACATGCATGTCTGCGGTTACCATTCCTACTTGTAACCTATGATCCTTGTTGCGTTACATGCCCGTTATCCCCCTTTGTTTTATTATTAATACGCGTTATCTTGGCACCTTGTTTTTGTTTCACATCCTGGGCTTAGAACGACTCAAACACAATGAGTCCGTTTCGCCAACGTGGCGACGCTGGTTGTTAGCCCCTAAATGTGGGCTCAGCTGGCCGAAAGCACACAAAATGGCGATAGGACTCCTGTGTGAGCGTTCGTTGTTTTGTGTTTTTTGACACATGTTTCCCTACCATCCTTTGCTCCCAAGTACCCAACACTTTTGCTAGCCAAGTGCAATACCCTACTTGGTTATGCCGCACTGATGACGGCTAACGAGCCAGAAACATGCATGTCTGCGGTTACCATTCCTACTTGTAACCTATGATCCTTGTTGCGTTACATGCCCGTTATCCCCCTTTGTTTTATTATTAATACGCGTTATCTTGGCACCTTGTTTTTGTTTCACATCCTGGGCTTAGAACGACTCAAACACAATGAGTCCGTTTCGCCAACGTGGCGACGCTGGTTGTTAGCCCCTAAATGTGGGCTCAGCTGGCCGAAAGCACACAAAATGGCGATAGGACTCCTGTGTGAGCGTTCGTTGTTTTGTGTTTTTTGACACATGTTTCCCTACCATCCTTTGCTCCCAAGTACCCAACACTTTTGCTAGCCAAGTGCAATACCCTACTTGGTTATGCCGCACTGATGACGGCTAACGAGCCAGAAACATGCATGTCTGCGGTTACCATTCCTACTTGTAACCTATGATCCTTGTTGCGTTACATGCCCGTTATCCCCCTTTGTTTTATTATTAATACGCGTTATCTTGGCACCTTGTTTTTGTTTCACATCCTGGGCTTAGAACGACTCAAACACAATGAGTCCGTTTCGCCAACGTGGCGACGCTGGTTGTTAGCCCCTAAATGTGGGCTCAGCTGGCCGAAAGCACACAAAATGGCGATAGGACTCCTGTGTGAGCGTTCGTTGTTTTGTGTTTTTTGACACATGTTTCCCTACCATCCTTTGCTCCCAAGTACCCAACACTTTTGCTAGCCAAGTGCAATACCCTACTTGGTTATGCCGCACTGATGACGGCTAACGAGCCAGAAACATGCATGTCTGCGGTTACCATTCCTACTTGTAACCTATGATCCTTGTTGCGTTACATGCCCGTTATCCCCCTTTGTTTTATTATTAATACGCGTTATCTTGGCACCTTGTTTTTGTTTCACATCCTGGGCTTAGAACGACTCAAACACAATGAGTCCGTTTCGCCAACGTGGCGACGCTGGTTGTTAGCCCCTAAATGTGGGCTCAGCTGGCCGAAAGCACACAAAATGGCGATAGGACTCCTGTGTGAGCGTTCGTTGTTTTGTGTTTTTTGACACATGTTTCCCTACCATCCTTTGCTCCCAAGTACCCAACACTTTTGCTAGCCAAGTGCAATACCCTACTTGGTTATGCCGCACTGATGACGGCTAACGAGCCAGAAACATGCATGTCTGCGGTTACCATTCCTACTTGTAACCTATGATCCTTGTTGCGTTACATGCCCGTTATCCCCCTTTGTTTTATATATATATATATATATATATATATATATATATATATATATATATATATATAGCGTTGAAAGGTAGAGGAATCAGCAAATGATGTAAAGTGCCAATACAGTTAGAGACTTTATTTCAAGTATGCGAAATTTTCAATGATCTTTGTCATCTTCATCAGCGCCTAGTGAGATTTACAGAATCAGTACTTATATATAAATTGAGTGGTAAAAACTTACATTGAAATGTGTTCTAAAATCTCCTTAAAAAGTATTCACATAATACATACACATACAAACAACAACAAAATAATGTAAAATAAGTAAAAGTGATGGTGGGATCGAGTCCCACTGGATGTGACATTTTTTCAATTTCTCCTTAATGTCATTTTAATAATTTATTGTTTGTTTAATTTCTAAATTTCAAAAATACGTTGAGAGTTATCTCAAAAATAATAGTTTACTATTGAATAAAAAGTGTTACGGTAATAATTGTAGCCAATTAGTCGAGCTGTAAAATTTGTTTAAAATAGTTCTTACATTTAGGCTGTAAGTTTTTTAAATACAAATCTCGGAAGGTATCTATAAAAAAAAAGTGAGAGGTGTCAAAGGACACCCGGATGGAACGAAGTTCCTTTCGATTAATTAGTGAAGGAATTGTAATTTGTAAACACACCAGAGAGTTTGTATATACATAAGCATTTATTATCGTCTGTATAAAATCTCTACTTACCTAACTCTATCAACAATATCCGGAACTTGTGCAGAAACATTGTCAGGATACATTATTGTTTTTATTGGAACGAAGTTCCCTTTCGCGCGTTACGAACAGTTACGCTGACGCTAGGAGCTAGCCTAAAAAAATTCATACCAAAATTTGTCACGACACTATGCACCGACACAATGCACCGACAAACGCATGTTTCTCTCTCTCACAGACCAAAAAATAAATAACTCTCCCTCTCTCTCATAGATAGATATAATACAATGCATAGAAAAGTGTGACGTCAGCTATGGGAGGAGCTTACAAATCTTTCTATTTCTAAACAAAACACAAAACTACAAACAAAACATATTTGTATTGAAAATATAAGAGATTTTTCTATTACTTGTAGTGGTTTCTAATCAAAAATCTTAACGTTTTCCGGACACTTTTCATACGACCTATTGTATCCAATTTGTGATAGTGAATAAACATTGAAAGTTAGTGTAAGTGTTTAAATTTTATATGCATTTTAGTGGAATTGAGGTTATGTTTTGTTTCAAAGTTTATAAATTTTATTATGGTAATCTTGTAAATAATTATGTATTCTTTAACTATTAAATAGTATTCTGTTGCAGTAAAAATGGTGATGTGTTTCGTCCCCAATTGCAAACATTATAGCGAGCAGAAAAACTGCAATTTTTTTACTTTTTTTTCTATTTTGCTTTGAACAGTGTAGTAGTGTCGCGACTTTGTTAATACAGGTTTTTTGTAGATAATAAATGTTAAAATAATAGAAAATAAAAACAATAATGTATCCTGACAATGTTTCTGCACAAGTTCCGGATATTGTTGATAGAGTTAGGTAAGTAGAGATTTTATACAGACGATAATAAATGCTTATGTATATACAAACTCTCTGTTGTGTTTACAAATTACAATTCCTTCACTAATTAATCGAAAGCAACTTCGTTCCATCCGGGTGTCCTTTGACACCTCTCACTTTTTTTTTCTATTATTTTAACATTTATTATCTACAAAAAACCTGTATTAACAAAGTCGCGACACTACTACACTGTTCAAAGCAAAATAGAAAAAAAAGTAAAAAAATTGCAGTTTTTCTGCTCGCTATAATGTTTGCAATTGGGGACGAAACACATCACTATTTTTACTGCAACAGAATACTATTTAATAGTTAAAGAATACATAATTATTTACAAGATTACCATAATAAAATTTATAAACTTTGAAACAAAACATAACCTCAATTCCACTAAAATGCATATAAAATTTAAACACTTACACTAACTTTCAATGTTTATTCACTATCACAAATTGGATACAATAGGTCGTATGAAAAGTGTCCGGAAAACGTTAAGATTTTTGATTAGAAACCACTACAAGTAATAGAAAAATCTTTTATGGCATTTTCAATGCAAATATGTTTTGTAGTTTTGTGTTTTGTTTAGAAATAGAAAGATTTGTAAGCTCCTCCCATAGCTGACGTCACACTTTTCTATGCATTGTATTATATCTATCTATGAGAGAGAGGGAGGGAGAGAGAGTTATTTATTTTTTGGTCTGTGAGAGAGAGAAAATGCGTGTGTCAGTGCATTGTGTCGGTGCATAGTGTCGTGACAAATTTTGGTATGAATTTTTTTAGGCTAGCTCCTAGCGTCAGCGTAACTGTTCGTAACGCGCGAAAGGGAACTTCGTTTCAATATTTTACAGATTCCAAACAGTAGCAAAGAAAGTACATATGACCGTCTTGGTACAAAAAGCCCAATCTATGATCATATTCAGATAAGAAGATGTAAGCATCATTTCCATCATGGCGTAAATATTAATACAAATTTAAACCAAAAGTACAAATACCAGCCATGGGATTATCTAAATTATTGGTATTTCCCCAGGGCATAATATATAATACAAGATCTGTGTAAAACCTATTACGACCTAATCCACAGAATCACGAACAGAAATAGCCGTAACTAAATAACTGTTAAAAATAAAGACCCTAAGACCAATTACGGACAAAACGCTAGAAGGTCAAGTAAAGAGCAGCGATATTGGGTCGATGAGGGACATTCCAGTAAGATGGACCAGAGCAAAAAAAACGAGTATAGGACCACGTTGATGAAATGGAAGATTATTGACTAGCCAAATTCGCAAAAACGAAAAACCGAACACCAGAAGACGTCTTTGAAGAACTTCCAAACGTCTAGTTTTAACTTGGACTGCGACTGAGATAAAACAAGAGACAAGGTTAAAATAAGAAGAAGAAAATGATTAATAATACCGATGTAAATATATCGGTTAGCTACGTCAAACATTCATGTAATACTGGGTAAATATTTATTTTATACGATAATAAATACGAACCTAGTATATTATTGTGCTATGTAGTAAAAGTCAGTCGTTTAGACTTCGATATAAATAAAACAGTCTGGCATATAGTTACAGGTCGTATTGCAGCCTAGTTACGTCTATTGCACTTCTTTCACTGGTTCATGTCAGCCACTACAGGATCTTGGTACGTTCGACTAGTTTGTACAGGTCTAAAGGATGGGTTTCATATGTTTGTGAAGGCACTTTAAAGTCTCAAAAAATTGACTATCTCATGTGATCCAGTGTCTCGCAATAATACAGAAGTGTTTTACTGTTTCAGGTTGCTTAAAGCCTAATTCGCAAATTGGGTCTCCATTAAACCGCCCCATGGTTTGTAGGTGTCCCTTGACAGGTGCATGGTCCGTAGGGAATCCTGTATTGACTAGTAGCTGAGTCCTGATGGTTTTGTTTCAACTCTTCTGGCACACGTCTTGTCCATAACTATTCTGCTATGAGCCTGGGCAGAAACGTCTTTCCAGTGTTGGTTGTGTTGTCGATGGATCCAGGCTTTCATTCTGCTTCGGACCGTACCTTTTGGTACCCTTAGAGCTGGCTCTGCACCTTAAAATACTGTGGCTGATTCTTTTCTTACAAGTTTATCAGCCTGTTCGTTGCCTTTCATTCCTTTATGTCCTGGCATTCAAACATGTTCATCTGCTTAGATTTATAAACTCTTAAATAATTTTCTCTTACAAATGCTTTTGGTTTTGAAGTGGTTATCGCCCTTTGGGTATGTATTAAAATTGACGGTTGCAGGTAAATTTTAAGTCTAATACCCCTTGGTACTAAACTTTCCCAGCACTTGTATATTAGTTTCATTAAGGTTTAAAGAAGCTGCGTCATGTAAGTTTCTTCTTCTGGTAAACGTTAAAACCTTAAACTTTAGAGGGCATACGTTAAGATCTGCAGTCAAAGTCCATTCCTTGACCACATTTAAAACCTGTTGCATTCTATCTTTTCCTTTAGTATTAAATTTTACGTGAACAGGGATGACCAATATGACCATATCATTTACATAACCCACCATATGATTATTAAGTCTCACTATCAACTTGCCCATTATCAGACTCTATAGAAGGGCATCTTCTTGTTAACTGTGCTGACAATGTATCTCCCAGCAACGTTGAATGTATTACACGACTCTAGCATGCAGTCTATCCATCTGCAACTTTTAGAGGAATAGCCCTTGTGCTTGCTTTATGTGTTAATCAAGTAGTTTTTCTAATGTGTGAAATGTATATAGAAAATAATTAAACAAAAATAGAACCACAGTGCCAGTTTTATCTTCTGTTAGCATTCACTGAGTACCTACTATAACAATTTTTGTTAAATAAAAAGAAACGTAAGCGAAACGAAATGTTTCTGTTAAAAAAATATTCTGTCTATTGTGTAGATGTGTATTAAAAAATCAAATCTGATTTTACATAAAATCAAATTTTCAGTTAAAAAACTTAATAAAAATGTTTGATTTTTCTTATCTGTATGTTAAATTTAATATGCTTTCAATTCAAAGTAAAATTCATTTTACTTCATTACAAAATTATCTATTTTTATATCTGTATTGTCTTTATATCTTTAGAATACAATAGTAACTTACAAAAAGAATAAGAAAATTACAAATCCATTTATATGAAATCAAACAAAATTTTGACTAGAATACAATTCCAATATGATCCTTTTACGATGAGATGACACTCTGCGCTTTTTAAACAGTAATAACACGTACCGTTTCTAAATTTCCAATAGACCTTTTGTGATAATCATTCCGTCACGTCTCAAGCCGTAACAAATCCCAACCAGATGATCCTAATATCGACACAGAATTTCTAGAATACATAAAGAGCAGAAATGGGTAAATCATTATGTTTAAGACGAATTTTTTGCAAGCGTTTGAATATCTCAAGCTTACAAAAACATCAAAGTTTGTTTTATTTTTAAATTTATAATCGGAATTCAGAATTGTAACTCTGTACAAGATAAACGAGTTTTATTTTTAAAACGTATAATATAGGTACTCGTACTAGTTTTGTTAAAATTTGTTAATTTTTATAAGGGTACTTTTATTCCTGTTAGTTTTCACAGCACGTCAGAATAAAAATTAAAATTCTCTTTATACCAACTTAGTTAACTGTAATCAAAACGTTTTATAAAACCAGTAGCTTTAATGAAAATCTACACTCAGTAATGGCAAATTTCAATTTACATTGAATCTTGTATACCTGTGTATACCTATTTACATCGAAAATACGCTGATTAAATTTTCTCTACCCTAGTCATTACTTCCATGTTGTGGTAAGATTTCGAATCGGTATTTGACGAACAAAGTGATTATATTATCTTATAACAAAATTCAATTACGTACATACCTTATTCTGGTATCTCTTTTATAAAGAAAACCTCTCAAATTAAGCATGTATATTAGGAAAATTCATACGGAGATTGTTTACGAGTAATAATCTGCTAATTTTTGAATTATAATCAAGTTGCGCTGCTTACGATATTTTATATTCACAATTATTAATTGCAAATCGAAAATTCAAAATAGACGAGATATAATACTGTGTCTGCCCACTCTTGAAAACATATTTAACCACACTTTTCCATTTACTATAATTTCTGATTACTCTTGTTAATTTTTTTCTCTAAAATATTGTTAATCTTATTTACAGCCTTTTTAGATCTTTGAATTCGTGTAAGCTGAGGTCTTAACCCCTTGAATTGGTATTTTTCATAGTAAACTTTTATTTTGAGATATTTCTCTTTAGATTTTTGACATTATAGAAAGTATACAAACAAGAATACATTAAATGATATTATTCCAGCAGGACTCGAACCCGCAACCTTTACCTCCACGTGGCAACGCTCTAACATTTAATCTGTAGTTGATTTTTAGTAATCATTTTGCTCTTTGGTCGTTAAATTCAATTCCGGGCACAAAAAAGTGACTTAGAGTTTGATGTTTTAATTGTCGATTTGACAAATAATCTCTCTCTCATTAACGTCATGCTATATATGCTTAAGGAAAAGTAAATATGTGTCACACGTGACATGAGTTGAATTTAACGAATAAAAAGCTGAATAATTACAAAGCATCTATAGGTTACTGGTTAGAGAGTTGCCGCGTAGGTTCGAGTCCTGCTGGATGCGACATTTTTTCAATTTCTTCTTAATATTTTCTTGCTGCTATTTTTTTCTTATCGATTTTAAATGCGTAAACTTGTAAAATAATCAGATCAATTAAAGTTAGTTTTCGTTACTTGTTGATGTTGTTCGTGGGCAAGAACTTGTATGTTAATAAGAGAAATACACAAAATTATAAAAATACACAAAATTAACTCAAATTCAATAGAAAAATTTTAAATCTTGTCAAAGAAAAAATGGTGAAAGCTTAATAAACTCAATGAAGATTTTTGACAATATTTTTGAAGTAAAACTTCTTTAGGCGCGACTAGGGGTAACTCAGTAATTCTAGCGGACGTGACGTCATTCTAATGTAACGGAAATAAAACCTGATACAAAATACCTAACACGATTCCGCCTACTATATTAAATCTGTAATTGTATATTATTAGGCAACATAATATACATATTTTGCTGACAGCTTGTCAACCAAAATACATTGGTGGTGAATAGTTTATGTGTATAAAGTGTTTGTTTTAAATATGAATAAACAAAGTGGATTTATTAATGAAGAAAGTGATGAAAAAATATTAAATGAAAATCAGTGAGTACTCTATATGCATACATTTTATTTTTGGTGTGTAATTACACTATTTATACCTAATTATTAATACCTATTATATATACCTAGCTATTTTCGTTTTATAGACTTAAAGAGCTAAAAAAAAAGAAATTGTGAACGTCAAAGGGCATAATATTATGAACGCCAGAAAGATCTGAATAAAAATGAAAATGAAAAAAAGACGAGACAGCGATATTTATTATGATTTGATTAAGTAAGTTTATATACATACATACATATTATGATAGTAAATAATTGTTTATAGGGAAGCTTTCCGTTAAGTAAAGAAGCATGTTGCACGTTTTTGTTCATAAAATAATAATATTCGAAATGTTTTAACACTTGCTTATACTTATTTTAGGTTTGGCTAGGTAGCCATAAAGGCCACAAAACCACTAGTCAGGATGACTGATCTTTTACCAGCAATAACAGATCCTTCGTAGAACTGAAGAAAACAAACTTAACTCAGGATTTTAAATTTTATGGAATATGCTATAAAATGCTACAAAATGAAATGTTTATCTAACTATCGAAGGCGCTTGTGTTGTGTTGTATTACAATAAGGTAGATACAGCTACAAAATCACACATTCTAAACGTAATGTGTGTATATTTTTAATATTGATTACCTATTATTGAAGTAAAACTTCTTTAGGCGCGACTAGGGGTAACTCAGATTTATTTTCTAACGGAAGTAATTGTAACGGGACGTTACAATTCTGACGTCATATTCTAACGTTAGATTCTAACGGAAGATCCTGATGGAAGTAACAGTGTGATCTCAGCTATGGGAGGAGCTTAAATTTTCAAAATTTTCAAAATTTATTTATAAAATTTTCAAAATTTTCAGACGGTTTCAAATACATTAATGGTATTTAGAGAGTAAAATCTATGTTTCACATTTTAGTTATCATAAACCTATTATTTCATATATATAAAAAATAATGATAACTTTCAAATTCCTATTTCTAATGAATAATATAAATATAACATTATATCATTTTTTGTAAACTATATAGACAATAAATATAATTGAATTGTAATTCAATATTTATTTTTCGATACGTACGTCAAAAAGTTTTACTTCAATCGCGCGTAGAGGTTACACGCACACTCTTTTTTATAAAGGGTGATAAATTAACACTCTAAATAGAAAATCTATTAATATTCTTTTTCGTTTATCTAAACCCCTTTTCCTTGTATCACTTTGGTTGTTTCGTCTATTTTTATAGATAAAACGGTTACTTTTTAAGATTTTACAAATGATCATAGAAGGCAATATTGAAATATATCATGACAAAGTTCGTGAAATTGACATTTTTTCATTTTGGAATTAGCGGCAGCTTAAAAATGGCCTGCGTATTTTATTGACAGTGACTGATTAAAAAACGACATATGGCCCTCCGGGAATCACTGAGGACGGGAAACATTGCTTTTTTAACGCTCTTAAGTATATTTGAAAATAATGGCGTGGTAAATTTCTTTAAAAAATGATTAATATTAAAATTTATTTAAAAAAATATTAATGTTAAAACTTGTTTAAAAAGCATATAACATTCTTTTAGTTCAAATATCTCAGCGTTCTATTCCGGCTGTGCATTACCCGCCATAAGAAAGCTATCAATCGAAAAGACAACTGGGAAAATAAAAATCACTGGTAAAGGTTTTTATTGTATGTTTTTTTACGATTTTAAAAGAGATCTAAATCGACAAAAATGTATAGAATACCTTTGAGCAGCTTTCGATAATGAAGCACCATCTGAAAAGATGTTAAGAAATGGTTTGTAAAATTTTATCGTCGCCGGTCTACTAGTAATGAATCTCGTGAAGGTCAACCACGTGCAAGATGAATAAAAAAGATCGGCATGTGATGTACCTACTACAAAATGTGGCATATCTCAGACTGAAAAACATTTGATTTTGTATAAACATTTAGATGTGGAAAGAATTCTGTTCCAGATGGATTTCGCACAATTTGACCAAAGCTCAAATTGGGATAGGATAAGCTTGAGATCTTTAAAATCTATACAGTGTGTATCAGCCAAATGGAATAAATTCGATAATAAATAAATGAGGGCATGTTTGAAAAAACGCTCGGACACATCGAATGGTATTTTTAGTTGTGCATTTTTTTTAATAAATTTTTTTTATACAGGGTGTGTCATGTAACAGTGACCTATATCGAATTTGTTATTGTAAATGGAACACCCTGTATATTATTCAATTTTTGGATTCTTCAGAAATTTCTAGACATATTTTACGTACAATGTCCTATACCTATCTTCAACCGTTTTAAAAATATTAAGTGTTTTCAGATTTATTGCAAAAATTTAAATTATAAAACAAAAAACTAAAATGTAATACTGTTGATTTCTAAATAACGTAAAACAAAAAATATTTTATTATATCAATGTAGGAGCGAACGTCTTGGCAACATCCTAATCTTGAATAGAAATTTCTTCTAACGTTGCTTAACATCTCAGGCGTAACCGATCTAATCGCAAACATTATTCGTCTTCTTAAGTCAGCTAAGTCGAGGGGTTTAGTTTGGTATACAATACTTTTGACATAGCCCCATAAGAAGAAGTCTAATGAGGTCAGATCAGGAGATCGCGCTGGCCAATCCAAAGTTCCTCGTCTTTCTATCCATCGATTTGGAAATATTTGATTGAGGTACTGCCGGACATTGACTTGGTAATGGGGTGGTGCTCCATCTTGCTGAAACCATATCATATTCGCAGGAGCTTGTGGGTTTACGGGATATAAGTTTCTTAAAGTTGGCACAACATCGTTTTGGAGAAGTGCTAAATAATTATCGCCATTTAAATTGCCATCAATGAAAAAGGGACCTATAATATGATCACCAACAATTCCTGCCCAAACATTAACCTTTTCAGGGAATTGCGTATGTTCTTCTCTCATCCAGTGAGGATTTTCCCTAGACCAATAGCGGCAATTTTGACGATTAGCATGACCGTGAAGGGTAGAGGTACACTCATCAGAAAACAAAACATTTTCTAATTGGACCACATTGTTATCTAACATTGCCATCATTTGTTCACAAAAATACGTTCTCCTATCAAAATCGTCTTCTATGAGCTCCTAAGTTGGTATCATTTTATAGGGCTGCATTTTATTTTGTTTTAGTGTTCGAATAATTGAGGAATGGCTAACATCAAATAGTGGGGCTGCTTTTCTGCTAGAAGTATGTGGATTTTCCTCAAACTCAAGCATAATGTCCAATTTCGTATCAGAACGTATTGCATTGTTAGCAGTTTTTTTATCTGTCTTACATGTCCAAGCTCGCGAAACTGCTTTTCTATTTTACTAATTGTTCCTTGGGAAATAGACGGCAAATTTGGGAATTTGTCATGAAATAAGCGAGCAACTTCCAGTTGTGTTCGTGTTTTTTCTCCATAACCAATCATTTGTAGAATTGTTATTTTGTGCATTTCTGTTAAATGAACCATTTTTCTGATATGCAGTTAACGAAATTTAAGCGACTTTAATACTGACAACTACTGTCATGCAGTCAGACAACAATTTGCTAAGGCCAGGCGATTTGATCAAAGTAATTAAAACTATTTGATAGTTTTTTTTTATTCCATCAGTAAAAAAGAAACTATGAAATGTTTTTTTTACTTACACATTGTAAAAACCTAAATGGGAAATAAGTATTGAGTGTATGGTACTGAATTTTTGTAATCAAAGAATTTTCCTTTTTTAATTTAAATTTTTGCAATAAATCTGAAAACACTTAATATTTTTAAAACGGTTGAAGATAGGTATAGGACATTGTACGTAAAATATGTCTAGAAATTTCTGAAGAATCCAAAAATTGAATAATATACAGGGTGTCCTATTTAAAATAACAAATTCGGTATAGGCCACTGTTACATGACACACCCTGTATAAAAAAATTATATTAAAAAAAAATGCACAACTAAAAATACCATTCGACGTGTCCGAGCGTTTTTTCGAACATGCTCTCATTTATTTATTATCGAATTTATTCCATTTGGCTGATACACACTGTATACATTGTTTCAAGAGAGAAAACATTCATATATTTATATGAACTAGAGACTAAGCTACAATCTACTAATTGGATGTTTCAAGACGAACCGAATCCCACTAAAGTTGTTCTCTCACGAAGAACTTCCAAAAAAATAATCGCTTGTTTCTTTGATTGATTATTGTCTCATTATTGCAGTGTTCCAAAACCATATTTTAAGATATCAATCAAGTAGGAAAGCTGTATCCATATTTTGTTTGAGCGCAAAGTATAAATTTTTCAGTAAATACTAAAACAGTTTATTTAAAGAATCCGTTTTCCTACTCTTTGTGTTCATGTCTCTAGGCTGCGTAAACAATCTACGTTCTACCTTACTGGCCTATATATTTTATTTGGTCAGATTTCTAAAACTGGATTTTAATGAACGGAGCTATCGTACAAAAAGGTCTGGTCTGTAAATTGGTTTTCTATGTGATGAGTCAAAGGGATTTATTATCTACAAATTCGTTTTTATTGGAGAACGAAGGAAAGGAATAAAAATGTTGGCACAACGGATAAAACTTTTAAAAAATTTAGAAAGGGTTTTTAATGATTCTATCGATAAAGAACAAATAAAAAACGGACAATTAAATTCGTAAATCGAAAAATAAACTTTTGTATCCACTGCTAATGCTTGAAGAGAATTTTTAATTAACAAAACAAAATAAAATGTGATGTTATATCCTTTTGTGACACTAGAAAAAATAATTTCTCTTTTAATATTACACGTTACTTCAACTGATGAAGCTCCATATATTCCTTTCTTGAATTCGACAGGATACTAATCCTTTCGGTTATCCCTCCAATAACATCTTAGTGCTTACAATAGAACGCTCGACAGGGTATACGAGGGATTAATAAATCACAAAAAATGATTTACTTTTTTCTAGATCCTATATTTTAGACGTCCGTCGTGCACTTAAAGTAAATATATGAATACGGTTACGGTTTAAGAAAACGTGTCTGTAATTCCCACATATGTGCATATCAAACAACTTTGGACGCACGTCACATCTGTCACTAGATATGTTTTCACATGTGCACCACTACAAAATATATTTCTAAAAAAATGTGTTCGTTTGATAATAGTCATTAGTCATTACAAATAAATAAATATAATCTTTAAATACATATAGAACTCATAGTTCATGATTTGTTTTTTTTTTATTAAGGATGTCCTCGTAGGTATAGACCTAAATACAAATGTACCGAGAACATACAGTTTGACCCATTTCGAATGGAAACACCCCTGTAGAATCCTTATTTATTAACCGATTGGAATAATACAAGTGTTACAATGACAGAGGTTTCGTAGTACGAGTTCAGTTTGTGAAACGAACCGCGAAGCGGTGAGTTTCGCAAAGAACGAGTACTACAAACCGTCATTGTAATTCGAGTGTTACATACTATTTTTTATAATGAACTTTTAAAAGTATAAAAAAAATAAATTGAGAGTTTTTCGAAATATTTATTTATGTTGGCAATCTTGACAGTTTTGACACTTGTCAGTTTTAATGATTTTAAATTAGAATCTTTGTCAAATTTGTATAAAATATTCCGAATTTAGCAATAACGCTGATAATGTAGTTAATAATTTACTACAACATACTTTTTGATTTACTACCTGAACTCTTTCGTTGAAAATCAGTGCAGTGCAACCAATTGTGTAAAACAAAAAGTTACCAAAAACAGTGTTACAATGAATCTATTTCGATACTGTTTTTAGTGTCGAAATAGAAACTTTGTGAACGTGAATTATAAAAAAATAATTATAAGACTAAGATACTTAGTTTGTGAAAAAGTGGTTTATTGTTTTAATTAATAAAAAAAATCACAATTTGTGTGGCTAAATGTTGATACAGTGTGTTATTTTGTAACTCTTAGGTTGACGAGTTTTCAAATTTTAGGTTGTCATAACTTTTTTAATTATGAATATTTATTCATGAAATTTTAATCAGAGCTATTTAAAGCCACTCTAAATCCAGTGGTGTCGTCATTTTTTAATAAAAAAAATCGCTAATAAAAATTCTTCATTTTTGACAACAAAAAAGTGGCATAGTAGGCCTTGCAAACGAAATTAAAGATGTCAAATTAGGTCTTCGAGTAAAACTTTTTTTAACTTAAAAATAGAAAAAAAAATTATTCCAATCGGTTAATAAGTAAGAATTCTACAGGGGTGTTTCCATTCGAAATGGGTCACACTGTATATTGGGGCAGAAGAGACAATTTATTAATTTGGCATTTAAAGGCCTGCAAGTTAGGACGAGTGGAGAAGACGTGGGAAGGTAAGGAGTTCCACAATCGGGAGACCCTGGGGATGAAGGAACGATCGAATCGATCCGTTCTCGATTTCGGACATTGAACAGTATAAGGGTGCATGGAGTTGGCACGTCGCGTTGCTCTGGCTGGTCTGACAAGTGGAGGCATTATAGAGCGGAGTTCTTCTGAGCAAAATCCGTTTATGTATCGGTAAAACAAGGAAAGATCAGCCACTGCTCTTCGGTGGGATAATGGGGCTAGGTTTTTGGTGAGACTGGTGTCGTTTATTAGTTCAACTGCTTTTCTCTGTATTGCATCAAGAACTCCTAGCCTTGACGGAGCCGCCGAACCCCATACATGCGAGCAGTATTCAAGATTAGGTCGTATTTGGGCTTTGTAAAGAGTAGCTAAGTTGGATGGAGAAAAATATTTCCATGTTCTAAACAGAAAGCCTAATTTCTTTCCTGCTGCAGTTGCTATGGATGCAATATGTACGTTCCATAGTAATTCCTGGGAGATACTTATACCAACCAGCGTAATGGAGTAGCCCGATACAAGTGTCTGATCGTTAATTGTAATGGATGAGTTGCATGTTTGCCTTTTGTTGGATAGGCAATATGTCTTTCTCTTGGAAGCGTTAAAAACAAGATTTTTCTTCCCCACTCGTCTGCAATTTTCAAATCTTGATTGAGAGAAGCCGTTGTGGATGTTCTGTCCTCTTCCAGAATATATAGAGGTATGGGACGGTTGTGCGCTTTGCTACAGTGTAGGTTGCTGTCATCTGCAAAACCATGTATCGGGTTATTAGTGTATATGTAGTTTTAAAAAAACTTACGTAAATGATTCGAATTAATTAAATTTATTGGAGTATAAACCGGGTTTATTGAATACTGGGTATATTTATATTTCCCTGGGAATTGCAAGCCTTAATGAAAACTTTACTTGTAATGTTTTGATTTTGTCAGTTTGATATTTGCGTTTTCATTTTCTTTCTAAATATGTTCTTTTGAGAACAAAAAGTAGTGTTTTTCGTGAGTACCTATATTTTGAATATGCCTAAAACATTAAATAGTCGCTACAAAGAGCTTATAGCTTCTTTGATTGAATATTTTGAAAAGGAAAGAGATAATAATGGACCACTGTTATCTTTAACAGCCGTTAGAGAAGTAATGTATTCAATAAATTTTATGTATTTACGTAAAATTTACTTTGCAAATTTTAGCGGGTAGCTGCGGCTTTAAATTTAAGTCGAACTACCGTGAGTTCTATTTCACAGACCACCAAATCCAATGAATTGCTGAAGTCTCCACCCAAAAACCGAAGCTATAATAAGAGAGCTGTAAATACTGAACTTTTAAATACCAGTGACATTCGTAATACTATTTATTAAATGTATGAAAGAAGTAAGTACATAAAAACATTGCAAATTATTTATTAAAGTAAACAATTTTTTTTAGAAGAACATATAACTTTGTCCTCTTTAGAGATTCAACTGAAGGATAAATAACTGTTTAATAGAAGCCGCATGTCTCTATGTCGTTTGTTAAAAAAAATAGGATTTAAATTCCTAAAAGATGACCCAAGACGAGGACTTATGCAATTATCTCACATTTCTGTAAAAAGAGCAGAATTTTTCAGAACATATTGTAACAGGATAACCGTGAAGGGACCTTAATTTGAAAGATTGTTATTGACAGTTAATTTTTTAGAAACTTCTAAAAACACTGACTAGATTAAATAATGTTTCTGGAAAATTCTACAAAGATCTAAACACACTGACTAGATTAAATAAAGTTCAAGTTCAAGTATTCACAAGAGTTCATTGTATTGTCAAGTAGTTAGACGTTATCCAGCAGAGTTCTGTGTATCTTAACAATTTTGTAAATAAATTGTGTAAAAGTCCCCATAAGTGTAACAAGTTGGTGTCAGGTGTAGGGTGAAGATACAAGAATGCCTGGAAAAAAGATAAATGAACTATTGGTGGCTGAGCTCAGAAAAGAGCTTGAAGAATTGGAGTTGGAAACTACTGGGAGCAAATCTGTATTGTTGAGTAGGCTCCGTGAATACTACCTAAGCAATAATCTAGACCCTGAAGCTGTGGAGTTCGAAGATCCGATTCAAAAAGCCATTTTTGAACAATCGCAACAACTTTCTCAGCTGTCGCAACGAATGACGAGCCAACAAGAAGAACAAACTCAACAACTTTCCCGGCTGCAACAAGAACAAGCTCAACAACTTTTCCGGCTGCAAGAGGAGCTATCAGGACGAATGACGAGCCAGCAAGAGGAGCTATCCAGTCATATGAAGAGCCAACAAGAGGAGCTATCACAGCGAATGACGAACCAACAAGAGGAGCTATCCAGTCAGATAAGAAGCCAGCGCGAAGAGGTGTCCCAGCTATCACAACGGATGTCTACCCTACCAGAAGAGTTATCCAGTTCCTTCTCCCAGCAAATATCACATCTTCGTGACGAGCAAAATCAGCAAGTGGCCAACTTAAATCAGCAAGTGACCAACATGCGAGACGAGCAAAACCAGATCAACGAGCAAATGCAGTCCGAAATAAGGAAGCTGCAACGAGAACACGAAGCTTGTCGGCGAAACCAAATCATACACCACGGCGACGGAAATGCAGAGAGGAGGGAAACCGGCCACATAGACGTCGAACGACGAGGAAACGGAGAGGCGGCCAAGGTACGAATGACGATAAAACCCCCGACCTTCGACGGGATGACTTCCTGGTCAAATTACCTAAAACAATTTGACGCAGTGGCCAGAGCGAATGGATGGTCACCCCAGGAGAAGGCATTGTTCCTAACCATGGCTCTGCGAGGCGAGGCTTTAGACATCCTGCATATATTGACACCGGATGAGGTTGACAATTTTGAGCTATTGGTGAATCGTCTAGAGATGCGTTATGGTCAAAGTCATCTAGAACCGGTATACCAAGTGCAGTTGAAAAGCAGGAAGCAGAAAAATGGAGAAACTATCCAGGAGTTCAGAGCTGAAGTGGAAAAATGGTACAGTTTGCGTATCCAAATGCAGCGGAAGATTTTCTGGAGTGCCTGGCGATCCAAACCTTTACCGATGGTCTTCGAGACGCCGAATTGCAACGGGCTGTACGGTTGGCGAGGCCGAGATCTTTTGTAAACGCCTTGACCATTGCCCTGGAGTTCGATACGGCGACGGAGGCATCACATGCAGCTGCTCGACTAATGGAAGACACTGGTAACTTCGACCATGCCGTTTATGCCGTCAGCGAAGTCGAAGCGGTAGTGGAGAGGTTAATGAAGTTTTCTTTAAAAAGAAGGCGCCCAGTGAGTTGCTGGAACTGCGGAAAACTAGGCCACATAAGAAAGACTTGCCCCCATTATACCCGAGTGGAGCAGAACGAGGAAAAACTTGCCTTAGTTAAGGTTATGCCAGAAGAAGAGAGCTCTATGCTGGAGGAGCAACAAGAAAACGATCCCGTTCTAAGAAAGATTCGGGAGTGGAAGAAAATGGACCGTCGTCCGTTGTGGAGAGAGATATCCTCATCCTCTCCTGCTTTAAAAGCATACTGGTCCCAATGGAACTCTTTAATTTTGGACGGTGGGCTCGTTAAAAGACTTGTAGAAAATTTCGAGGGCACAGAAACAAGGAAATAAATAGTGGTCCCAAGAAATGGTGTACCGGAAATTTTAAAACAGATGCATAATGATAGTTCTGGAGGACATCTGGGTATCACGAAAACGCTGCAAAAGATCCGAGATAGATTTTACTGGGTAAATTGCACTAATGATGTTAAAGATTGGTGTCGTAAATGCACTACATGTGCTGCCAGTAACGGTCCGCACCGAAAACCGAAGGCGGAAATGCAGCAATACCTGGTTGGAAGTCCTTTTGAAAGAATCGCAGTGGATGTATTGGGGCCACTTCCACAGACCGATGTAGGAAACAAGTACATCTTTGTTGTCATGGACTACTTCACTAAATGGGTTGAAGCCTATGCAGTTCCCAATCAGGAAGCCACCACTTTAGCAGATATATTGGTTGAAGAATTCGTAAGCCGATTTGGGGTACCACTAGAATTACACTCAGACCAAGGGAGAAATTTTGAGAGCAAGCTGTTTCAAGAAGTTTGCCAAAGATTAGGCATCCGCAAAACGAGAACCACAGCGATGCATCCTCAGTCTGATGGAATGGTGGAACGAATGAACCGGACTATAACCAACTATCTGTCAAAAGTGGTGTCAGATTGTCAGAGGGATTGGGATCGACATATTCCACTATTTCTAATGGCAATTCGATCGGCCATCAATGAATCAACTGGCCAAACGCCTGCGAAGGTCCTGTTCGGTAGAGAAATAAGGCTACCATGTGACTTGGTGTTTGGTTGTAAACCTGGCGAAGAAATGGCCCGTGAACAATATGTCGCCGACCTTCAGAATCGAATGGAGAATATACACAACCTGGTGCGTGGAAAACTACAATTATCTAGTGATCGGATGAAGAGGTACTATGACACACGGACAATGAAAAAGAGTTACCAAGTTTGAGATTTAGTCTGGCTCTATAACCCCCGACGGCGTCGATGTATTTGTCCCAAATTACAGAAGAACTGGGAAGGTCCTTACACCATCAAGAAGAAGATTAACGATGTCATTTATCGGATCGTGAAAATTTCCAGAGGGAAACTCGTCGTGGTCCATCATGATCGTTTGGCGCCTTACCGGGGAAACCACAGTGGAGATGCGCAGCAACTCCAAGAAGATGGTTTGGCTGGCTCAGGGAGTGTGCGGGATTCCGATGTAGGAAATAACATTCCAGGAGGAATGAATCTAAGGAGGAGGCAGTGTAACGGGATAACCGTGAAGGGACCTTAATTTGAAAGATTGTTATTGACAGTTGATTTTTTAGAAACTTCTAAAAACACTGACTAGATTATATAATGTTTCTAGAAAATTCTAGAAAGATCTAAACACACTGACTAGATTAAATAAAGTTCAAGTTCAAGTATTCACAAGAGTTCATTGTATTGTCAAGTAGTTAGACGTTATCCAGCAGAGTTCTGTGTATCTTAACAATTTTGTAAATAAATTGTGTAAAAGTCCCCATAAGTGTAACAAGTTGGTGTCAGGTGTAGGGTGAAGATACAAGAATGCCTGGAAAAAAGATAAATGAACTATTGGTGGCTGAGCTCAGAAAAGAGCTTGAAGAATTGGAGTTGGAAACTACTGGGAGCAAATCTGTATTGTTGAGTAGGCTCCGTGAATACTACCTAAGCAATAATCTAGACCCTGAAGGGGATGTATGGGTAGTTAACGTCAGTTCAAGTTCAAGTATTCACAAGAGTTCATTGTATTGTCAAGTTGTTAGACGTTATCCAGCAGAGTTCTGTGTATCTTAACAATTTTGTAAATAAATTGTGTAAAAGTCTCCATAAGTGTTTCAATATTAACAACAAAAATATGCAGGAATGTATCAATTCGTTTTTATAGATGAAACGTGGATTTTCCAAAATGGTTCTGTAAGTCGTTCTTGGCAAGATCACAGCAAGAAAAGTGTGAAATCTCTAAAAACCGATGGCAAATGATAAATGTTGATGTTAAAATAAATATTTTTTGTAGATACATCATTCTCCATGCTGGTAATGTAAATGGCTTTATTGAAGGTACCGAGGAAATATTTTGCTCAAAAACCAACATAATGGATTATAATGGGGAGATGAATCAGACAAATTTTGTGTTATGGTTCGAAAATCAACTATTAAAAAAATTATCTGAACCATCCTTAATAATAATGGATAATGCTCCTTACCATAGCATGTTATTAAATAAAATACCTAATACTTCATGGAATAAGGATAACATAAGAGAATGTCCTTTTTAGAAATAAACCGCCCCCAAAATACCTAAACTAAATGATGATTTGACCCAACAGTATGGTCACCAGGTATTACGTCTCCCTCCATACCATTGTATATTTAACGTCTCCCTCCATACCATTGTATATTTGATCCAATAGAATTAATCTGGGGAATAGCCAAAACATATTACAACCGCCATATTGGAAGAGATGGTCATACAGAAAAGGACTCCTTAAATATGTGGAAGGAAGCACTTCAAACCGTTACTCCCCAGATTTGGAAAAATTCCATTGGTCATACAGAGACAGAAATTAAAAAATGGTATGATCGTGAGCAGATTATGGAAAGAATGGAAATTCTTTTAGTTATAATGGATCCAAACGAGGACAGTGATTCCAGCAGCTTAGATGAAAGCGATAAATAGAATTATTTATGTATGGAGGCCGTAAGTAAGTTACACACTTATTGTTATTTATATAGACCATTATTTTTTTTTAAGGAAGCACCTTCCAGAAATACAAATAATACGGAGCTAGTGAAAGTTCCTAGCAACTTACAACAGAGCAAAGTATTTATAAATTATGAATTTAAAAACATTTTGATTCGATTGGTAAAGTTATAATTTCTGTATTAAATTAAATATTTTGTTAATATTAAATATTCTTATGCTTATAAAAGTTTGTGTTTTACTAACTTGGTGTAAATAAAAAATTACTTCACTTTCAGCCATTTACACTTTACCGCCCGCCATTTACTTTTAAAATAGGGAACCGGACAACTTTTTAGATAGTGTTTAAAAGTAATCTTTATTCATATATATATATAGCCATAAAAAATAATATTTTAATTAAATAAATCCTTTGGAGTACTTGAAAATGTCAAAAACATAATTTATTTAAAATTGCCGCTAAAACAGCACTTCATGTCAATTCAGATCGCGTGACGTCATAGGTGGGGTAAACAAACTACAAGCCATATAACAAGTGATCAGTGCTTGGATAAATTAAGTATTTTGTAGTTCTTAATCATCATGGACCAAAAAAAATATCGTTGGTGTGTTGTACCTCGATGTGGAAATACATCAGTAACTACTCCAAATAAAATTTTCATTGATGTACCTCGAAAACGAGACATACGAAAGAAATGGTTAGACCTAGCAAGACAAAAGTGCGATGGAATGTCTGTTACTTCACCAATTTACTTTTGCGAAGATCACTTTGATGTAAACTGTACCTAAAGTTTTATTACACAACCCACAACACAAATAATCATATTTAGTGTGTACGTAATGTAGGAAAATAACTTGGTAAATAATGGAACTAGTTTTAGGTTATGATTTCTTTTGTTATTTCTTCAATCATTTCTATGGTTAAGATAAACAAAAAGAGGTTGAAATACTTATACAAATGTTTTCACATTTCTAAATTCAGCAGAACAGAAGTCGGAATTAGTGGCAAAGAAACTGCGACCATGAAAATATTAACCTTTGGTGAGATTTCTATTGTCGGCTTTTGTATAACCTTGTTCCATGATAAAAACTTAACAGAAGGCTTCAAGCACTTGCGACAACTTCTGTTATGACTATAGTACTTCAATTCGTAACTAATTACAATTAAATATTTTTAGAAAAATGCAAATAAATCGTAGAAAAACGCGAAATAACATACAAAGCAGTGTTGTTTACTTATGGCTAACCGCAAATGACGTCACGCACTGTGATTGGCGTTTGGGTTCTTACGCTGCACCGATAAATTTACGCTACTTTATTTATTGATTTAAAAATATAAATCATTGTTATTTCTTAAAAATCTTTATTGAGTGATATTTTTGTATAACAAACTTTATTTTAAAACATATCTTAGATTTTTTTTCGATTACTGTCCGGTAACCTATTTAAATTTAGAAGTTAATTGTTGTGGTTTAAAATTTAAAACCTATATTTCGTGATTTTATTTTCACTTGGCAACAGTGGTAGCTTGGTTGTGTCCAGAAATCTCTGACGTGCGTTCAAAGTTGTTTGGTATGAACCATATATAATTCATTTCCAGATTTTTACTATGAATAGCCTGTTCATATTTTCAGCATAGTCTTTAAATAAGTTAATAAAACCCTACTAAATGCTGTAATGATTTAAACCTGATATCTTTTGTTTTTATTAAAGATGTCTACTCATAAAATTTATTATCTATTTCAACATTTAATTTTGAAACCATCTATTAAAACCACTAAGGCTATGAATATGTTATTAAGTTTTATTTATTAAAGAAATCTTTTTAGTAATTCCAAATAGAATCGTTTATAATTAACATATTTTGTGAGGATATTAATTTTTCATTTTTTATGTAGCAAAACGTGTTTAAATTTGTCTTTAGATGAAGGCATTTGTGATATAAAGTAAGTCGAAAAACGGTCTTACCCGACAGGACTCTAACCTGCAATTTGTAACTTCCGTAGCGCCTTTACCTTTATTCATCCGTTTACAGATTTCATAGTGGTTAGTCAACGTTATTGATAAAATTTTGAGACAACTTATGTTGTATAGAACACTTACTCAATTCCGCGATTTCTCCTTGATGTCATTTTTTGTTTATATAACTTCTAAATTTTATAATTCTTATAAGATGAGTCTCAAAATAATTATTTTACTAAAAATCCATGGTTTCAATGTTCTAACCGTATAAAAACATAAGAAAAAGCACAAACAATGTGACTACACAGGAATTGTCTATATGATTCAATTCTGCTGATTTGTTTCCTTTCGCTCGAATGGAAAATTTCAGATGTTTTCGTGAAAGCTCTTAGATATCCTTAAATCCCCCTAAATCTTACTATATCGTTATAGATTACTTTTAGACCGTGAATATTGTCTTACTTCAATTTTGGATCACCTGCTTGAAATACTCTAAATATCGGTTCAAACCGGAACAGGTCAGTTTGGATTGGTATTCATCGGTCACTGTTATCTGGAGCTACCTTCATCACTTCTAGTGAAGAATCAAATAATTATAAACCGTTTAACATTTTGTATTTCCAAATTTAAATCTTAACGTTTTTAATGTTCTTGTATAAATATATAAGATATCAACTGCGCCACCTTACGGGAGCGTCATAGTACTTAACTCAACTACGCCACCACACCCTGGCGTCATAGTACTTAATTTTGTAGGTATTTTCTTAGTTTTCTATTTTTTCGCATTTTTTTTTGTTTTTAGACTATTTACCATTTAAGAAATTTTTAAAACTAAATAATAAATACACACTCTAAATTGACATGCTGTATTTCGTATCTACCGCATTACCACAAATGATTTTTGTATTGCTTCCTTTATTTAAAAGAGATTAATTTTCTATTTTTTGATTTTTTTCTAGTTTCTAAGTGACTAATCCAGAAATCAAAAAACAGCACTATTTACTGATTGACTAGTCAATCTAGATGTCAAACATTGATAGGCTTAAACCATTTTCGAATCCATTTGAACACACACAAAAAATTATCCAATTATCCAATTATCGGTCCAGCAATTTAGCAGGACTTTAGTGACATAGTTACCCACAGAAGAAATAAACAGGTTGGTTGAAATGTTTTAAGAGCAGAAATGAGAAAATGTGTATTTTTTAATGACATTATTTTTTGACGTGACAACGTCTTATAATTCGCTGGAGCCGGCTGCACGCACCAATAAACATGATTCATGCGGCGTTATCTCGCTCTTAGGCGTTCCATTTAAGGCTTGAAGTGCAAGCGAGAGCTCTCTCTCTTTCTCACTTGAATGAGCGATGCGTCCGCGTGGACAGCTGCTTTACAATAATACATTTACATGTTTTGGTCAAGTATGAAGTGCAGTGAAATAAGAATGTGGTGTCAATTGTTTATAGAAACGATAATTGCGGCGATAAAGGTAATGATTCTTTCGATATTAAATATTTGTTCTGTGATATATTGTCGGATATTCGTGCTTTCATCATTAAAATAAATAGCATCGGTCCGCTAGTGCAGCGATTGTAGGTTATGCTATAATTGACAAAACTATAACAATAAGTTAACAGAACTATTTCACGATGAGTAGAAAATCAATTAGTCGCGTCAAAGTAGGTTTTTACTTCTAACTTTGGTCGGAAAGGTCCGATCGAGCTCATTTTTTTTTTTTGAAATGTTCATTGAGACCTTAGATTCAAAGTTGTATAAAATCTAGATGCCGCTCGGCCCCCCCCCCCAATTCGACCCAAGTTGGGGGGTTTTCAAGATGGTATATACATGATGAGACTGCCCTCCCAACTCGGCCAAATGTTCCACTCGGGGGTTTTGAAGTCCCCTTGATCCATTTTTTCGGTCAGGTCGGCTTTTCGACCTTCCCAGGGGCGTCTAGAAGTTCCTCCAAGGGTCCAAAATATAAGATATTTACAGAAATGTGCTCGGCCTGCCACACTGGGCTAGGGGGATTCCGAAGGGCGGGGTTCTCATTTCTGTCAAAAATTAAGGCTTTTTAACCCGTAAGGGCCGTATAAAAAGGGGCCCATGGGGTCTCAAAATTATGATTACGCGGGATTGAATTTCAGTGTACATAATTGGTACAATCAAGTATTATAAGGCTACCAACCATTTATTTGAGCAGCTTGCGATTCTATGACCCATCCAGGGGTGACAAAAGGGGAGCCTGGATTCGATACAAACGTGAAAAGTTGATATAAACTGTCCAGCGAACAGTCTCCTCAGCCTTTCTGAATCCATATCACTCTCTTCCGGATCCAGGTATGGACGGGAGGCGTTCCAAGGGGGCTCAAATTGAAATTTTCGTAAAATTCCCTTATCTCATACAAACTTGATATGTTGAGGGTTTGTAGGGGTGTACTTTTCGGTTGCCCTGGCATGCGACTATGCACCCAGGGATTTACAAACAAGGGTGCTTGAGGGTGTGAAACTCGCATGTTCATCTAGCACTCGATTCGATTTGATTTCATCAGCTTTAAATTGAACTAATTTGTATAATAAATTGTTAATTAATCAGTTATACATAAATTGAACTGTAGTTTTATAATAAATTGTAATTTCGTGTTGCCCTGGCATGGAACCATCCCTACAGGGAGTAAGGGTGCCGACGAGAGGACAACAATAAATGGTTCGTAGCCTTATAATACTTGATCGTACCAATTCTGTACACTGAAATTCAATCGCGTGTAATCATAATGTTGAGACCCCATGGGCCATGGGCCCCTTTTTATATGGCCCTAATGGGTTAAAAAGCCTTAATTTTTGACAGAAATGAAAACCCCGCCCTTCGGAATCCCCCTAACCCAGTATGGCAGGCCGAGCACATTTCTGTAAAAATCTTATATTTTGGACCCTTGGAGGCCGTTCTAGACGCCCCTGGGAAGGCGGAAAAGGAGACCTGACTGAAGAAATGGATGGAGGGGACTTCAAAGCCCCCGAGTGAAACATTTGGCCGGGTTGAGAGGGCAGTCTCATCATGTATATACCATCTTGAAAACCCCCCAACTTGGGTCGAATTTGGGGGGGGGGGGAGGGTGGCCGAGCGGCATCTAGATTTTATACAACTTTGAATCTAAGATCTCAATGAACATTTCAAAAAAAAAATGAGCTCGATCGGACCTTTGCGACCAAAGTTTTAAGTTTTTGAGTTTTTAGCCTTACTTTGACGCGACTAAATGGCTTTACTATTCGATCAAAATGATTATCGAGCGTAGCTATGATTCCAAAAAATTAAAACATAAATGTTAAATCTTCCACATATCTTAACAACGTGTCTGAAATGACAGGTTGGACCAGCCAGCCGTCAAAGGGAACAATTTTCTCCTATATTTTGAAAAATGCAACCTCCATCAGTATTTTCTTATGACTTTGTCACGTTCAACTATCGTCAGTAAACCGACTTTACAGACAACCGATTTTTTTGTTTTATACAATCTCCTTTAGCACACACTTATTTCAATGATCCTCCAGTCATTTTATACAATCAATGTAATGATTATCCGGAAGCTCTGCAAAATATTGTTCCACAGCTGCATTCAACGAAAAACGCTTTCCACGAACGAATTGTTTTAAGTTTCTGAAGAGTTTGGAGCGAGCCAAATCTGGTAAATACGGTGGGTGTTCAGGCAATTCGTACTTGAATTCGTTCAATTTAACCATCGTCAACAAACTTGTGTAAATGAAGGAGCAGATTCCTTTAACACTTTCACGATTTTTGTTTGAATTTCTGTTGCTGATTAACATTCCATAACAAAGGATTTTATATTCAGTTTTTTCTATTGTTACTAAATGCACTTACACGTCAACTTTAAATGACTTGTAAACAAAGAATGAATCGACATATCAAAAAAGATTTTTTTTTGTATGTAATTAGAAGATGAAATATTATTAGAATAGCCTATAAATTTTGATTTCTTTACTGGTTAATAGGTGTCGCTTTTAAAACATCCAAACCAATACGAGAAGAACATATTTTATTTCAGGGTCTCTCTGGAGAAGAAATATGCAAGAAGTCAGGAACCACCTCATAAAATTAGAAGAAAACATAGATTCAGAATTAATGCAGAAGAAACGTACACGGTCATATCAAAAAATTTATTTATTTTTCGACATTCCAAACCAAGAATAATTCACTGATCTATAAGAATTACCGTTGTAATTTTAAATAAAAACATACTATTTGTTACGATAAATGCTTTTTAAACTCAAGAAATAAATCAGGAGAGAAGTATCTTAAATTTATACTGGTCTTTATTGAAACTTATTGGTCTGAATGTATATGTGTATGTTTGTGTCGAGAAGGCACACACAGAATAGTAAATGAATGCAAAGACAATACGGATCAGAGATATCAAGTTTGCAATATAAATTATGTAGCACTTTAGGACACTTTACACATTCAGTATGTGCTAATATATTAAATTAAAGGTTTAGGTGATAATTAAAAAACCTATAGAAATAAATAGTAAAGTTGGCTTTTAAAAATTTTGTTTTATTTCAGGGTGTTGGTACCTAAGGGTTTGTATTTAATAAGTTAAATTCCCATTTTGACAAACTTTTTGAACTACGATATTTGAACAACTAATTGAACATTACTTGTTGTATTTACCTTTTCATTTACTTTAAAACCTTTATCGATTTCACCAAGAATGAAAAACAAACAATTGCACGAATACCCGAGAGTGTTTTATAAAACATAAAAGATTGAAGTAAAAAAGTAAGTGATAATAAAAGAAAGTACAGATCCTTGTAAGTTAAACCTCGAAGGTCCTTTAAGGTACAAACAATTCCACAATTTATCTTTGGATTTTCCACTGCCCTTCTGAGTCTATTGACATAATCAATATTCGTAGTTTACTTGTTTGAGAATAAAAATTATACCAGGGCTTGTAATATATGATTTAATAAATATAAATATTTTATTATATTTCCAAAAAAATAACTGGATTGTTTTGTAAACAAGAGATTCAAACGAACCCATATATCTAAACAAAATAAATAAAGTTCACTCCCTTTCAATCCTTATGTCGAAATATATCACCTTCAATCCTTTTATAGAACAATATCAGTTCTTCATGTCTACGCTTTCTTTGAAAGTTTCAATTACTTCAAGTTGTCGCCACCGATATAATCCCTCGAAATGATACTACTGATATAAAAAGAAAAACTAGGATCTATTTTCATTTGGACTAACTTAATTTTTTCGATAGTGATAGATGGGACCATTAACGAATGGGATTGATATCTGAAACTAAACTCTGCGTTGACATGATTGATGGATTTGTTACAAAATTTTAGAATATTTACTGTATTTACTTAGTTTATTTTAGTTTACTTGATCTACTGTAAAGGATCTTGCACAATCCTTTTGGAAAATGGCTCTCGGTTAAATTCACTGAAACTTCACTGAAAGATAGTCATTATCGAGTTCACTCCCTTTCAATCCTTATGTCCAAATATATCACCTTCAATCCTTTTATAGAAAAATATCAGTTCTTCATGTCCACGCTTTCTTTGAAAGTTTCAATTACTTCAAGTTGTCACCACCGATATAATCCCTCGAAATGATACTACTAACATAAAAAGAAAAACTAGGATCTATTTTCATTTGGACTAAGTTAATTTTTTCGATAGTGATAGATGGGACCATTAACGAATGGGATTGATATCTAAAACTAAACTCTGCGTTAACAATAATTGGTGGATTTGTTACAAAACTTTAGAATATTTACTGTATTTACTTAGTTTATTTTAGTTTACTTGATCTACTGTAAAGGATCCTGCACAATCGTTTTGGAAAATGGCTCACGGTTAAATTCGCTGAAACTTTACTGAAAGATAGTCATTATCGAGTTCACTCCCTTTCAATCCTTATGTCCAAATATACCACCTTCAATCCTTTTATAGAAAAATATCAGTTCTTCATGTCCACGCTTTCTTTGAAAGTTTAAATTACTTCAAGTTGTCACCACCGATATAATCCCTCGAAATGATACTACTGACATAAAAAGAAAAACTAGGATCTATTTTCATTTGGACTAAGTTAATTTTTTCGATAGTGATAGATGGGACCATTAACGAATGGGATTGATATCTAAAACTAAACTCTGCGTTAACAATAATTGGTGGATTTGTTACAAAATTTTAGAATATTTACTGTATTTACTTAGTTTATTTTAGTTTACTTGATCTACTGTAAAGGATCCTGCACAATCGTTTTGGAAAATGGCTCACGGTTAAATTCGCTGAAACTTTACTGAAAGATAGTCATTATCGAGTTCACTCCCTTTCAATCCTTATGTCCAAATATATCACCTTCAATCCTTTTATAGAAAAATATCAGTTCTTCATGTCCACGCTTTCTTTGAAAGTTTAAATTACTTCAAGTTGTCACCACCGATATAATCCCTCGAAATGATACTACTGACATAAAAAGAAAAACTAGGATCTATTTTCATTTGGGCTAAGTTAATTTTTTCGATAGTGATAGATGGGACCATTAACGAATGGGATTGATATCTAAAACTAAACTCTGCGTTAACAATAATTGGTGGATTTGTTACAAAATTTTAGAATATTTACTGTATTTACTTAGTTTATTTTAGTTTACTTGATCTACTGTAAAGGATCCTGCACAATCGTTTTGGAAAATGGCTCACGGTTAAATTCGCTGAAACTTTACTGAAAGATAGTCATTATCGAGTTCACTCCCTTTCAATCCTTATGTCCAAATATATCACCTTCAATCCTTTTATAGAAAAATATCAGTTCTTCATGTCCACGCTTTCTTTGAAAGTTTAAATTACTTCAAGTTGTCACCACCGATATAATCCCTCGAAATGATACTACTGACATAAAAAGAAAAACTAGGATCTATTTTCATTTGGACTAAGTTAATTTTTTTGATAGTGATAGATGGGACCATTAACGAATGGGATTGATATCTGAAACTAAACTTTGCGTTGACAATAATTGATGGATTTGTTACAAAATTTTAGAATATTTACTGTATTTACTTAATTTATTTTAGTTTACTTAATCTACTGTAAAGGATCCTGCACAACCTTTTTGGAAAATGGCTCTCGGTTAAATTCGCTGAAACTTCACTGAAAGATAGTCATTATCGAGTTCACTCCCTTTCAATCCTTATGTCGAAATATATCACCTTCAATCCTTTTATAGAAAAATATCAGTTCTTTATGTCCACGCTTTCTTTGAAAGTTTAAATTACTTCAAGTTGTCACCACCGATATAATCCCTCGAAATGATACTACTGACATAAAAAGAAAAACTAGGATCTATTTTCATTTGGGCTAAGTTAATTTTTTCGATAGTGATAGATGGGACCATTAACGAATGGGATTGATATCTAAAACTAAACATTGATGCTACGACGTGGATATAAATATCAACTAGTCTAGCAGCATCAATGTGCATTTGAGTTAGGAAATTCTAACCACGCACAAATTTGACAGCATTACGCAAGATACTTTGTATCATTTTTTTTTCTCTTTATTATAAGACTGTCATAACGCTCCGTTCGTTGTTTATTTACCTTGCGATAGGTTTATTTATTAGATGCAAAGCGACCACAACGGTGCTATTTTTGGAGTACAGATGGCGTGCTTGCGAAATTTACGAGTTGGACTCACTTTCGCGACTACTGTACATCAAATATCAGCTTTTCTATACCGGGGATGTCTCTTCATTAGTGACTGAAGAGACAACCTATACTGTACTGATGAGATCTAACAAGATCGAAACATGTCTGCAGTTGGTTTTGCCCTGGTATAGACTAGTTGATATTTATATCCACGTCGCAGCATCAACGTGCATTTGAGTTAGGAAATTCTAACCACGCACAAATTTGACAGCATTACGCAAGATACTTTGTATCATTTTTTTTCTATATATATATATATATATATATATATATATATATATATATATATAGACTAATCTAACAAGCAAAGGAGTGGTATGGCAGTTGCAGGACAACCTCAGGGTGGACCAAGTATGCCTGACCCAATAAATACACTTACAGAATTTAGCAAGTCAACGTAACGCAATTCTATCAGGAATATGACACCTCTAGCTACCTAAATGGGAAGACCACAACAAGCTCCAGCTACAAATTTATTACAAACCTTAAATACTGCCCTGATCAGCAAATGATGATGCGAGAAATGCTGGAAAATATACTCGGCGCCATGCCTATACAAGATAGACAAACAGTCAATCTATCCAAACGGTTGCTAAATGGGTAATCAACAGATCGGTAACACAATATCAAATCAGATAAGAATTTAGAATATTTCAAATCCAACAGAAAATCATTACAAAATTCTGTCCAAAAACAGATAGAAAATCAAATGCACGGTCAATTACCGGGGCAAATGTAGCTGACAAGTAGCATGGCTAATCAGATTCAAAACCAAATGATTAGCGGTTTGTCATAATTATCTCAATAGAAATTCAGACGATAACCAAATAAATGCGAAATTTTCCTTGTCAACCAAATCCAAATCAAATTTTCAGTCAAAGTCTTTCTCCTTTGGTGCAATCGCCAGCCGCATTGGGTAGTCAACCGCCAGTAGTTTCTCCTGCATTAGCTACATCTTCTGTTGCTCAAATGAACATGATAGGAAGTGCTGGACCACCCAGATTTGTAGGTTTAGCATCCAGTCAAGGCAGTTCTTTAAACACTCCTGGACAACCTAACCAAAACCCTATGGCCAGTGGTACAATGCCTGATGAACAACCACACAGGGAGAAGGTTAGGAAGTTGAGAAAATACACAGAAACTCTTAGTAAAATATTGCTAAAATGGGGAATGATAATGTTGAAAAAATGACTAAAATAAAAAAGCTGCTAAAGATTTTATCTAGTCCACAACAAAGGATGCCTTTGGACACATTCATAAAATGTGAAATAGTAGTGGAGAAAACTGATTTCCGAAGAGCTGACAGTAGCGTTTCTGCATCGGCAGAACAATAATTTTTTAAGGAACCTCACGTCTTTAACCCTTTATTAAAATGTTAAACGAAAGTCCTTAAAGCTAAATTGAAAATGTGCGTTAACACTTTGGAGCCTTAGAAGGGTGTTAGGGGGTGAAGGATTAAAAATGGAGAGTTGTGTCTATTGGGACTTTTGATCAACATAATGAAAAATATATTTCTATGAAGTTTCAGCGTATTTAACCAAAAACCATTTACCATAAGGATCCTGTTGTTTTGTATTCCTCTATGTCCTGGAATTCAAACTAATTTCATTCTGTTATGTTTTGCCAGAACATGGAGTTTTCTACTCGGCATTCTTATAATGACCAAGTTACCATCTTAGGGTTCTTTAAGACCTCAATAGGCGCTTTACTTTTAGGCCATATATTGATAAATTGGTAAATTGTTTTTTCTTGCACATTGTAAAATTGCGTCAACCTCTGCCTAAACCTTAAAGGTGTTTGTCTAAGAAAGACAAAAAATGTCTTCTTCAGTCTTAGAAACATTTGTGAACCAGGTGTAATCTAGAAACCTACGTAGAATGGCCGCATTGTGCTATTACTGACGCTGATTTATCTCTTTGTAAACTTTGCTTAGTTTGATTATGGAATTTCTTTGATGAAACTTTTACAACCATACTAAACTTTGCTTAGTTTGATTATGTTATTTCTGTCTTGAATCTTTGACAACCATACCAAAGATATATATGTAAGTGTTGGCTTAATCACCATGTTGTAGATACAATACAGCATGTAGGTCTTTTAAACCCATGTTTCGCCCTAAGTGCTATTAAAGTGATTATTACCCTCCTTTGAGTCTAATATCATTTCAAGGTACTTAACTTCTCCTAGCACTTGTTTTTATATAATCAAGTCTTAAAGAACTAGTGCCTTTTATGTTCCTTTTTCTGATAAATGTTACATATTCTTAGACTTTATAGGGTTAATATTAAGCTGCAGTTAAGGTTTATTCTCTGAATACATTTAGAGGCTGTTGCAGAACCAACAACATTGTCTGTCATTATTAAGTCTTCCTATCAGCTCGTCCAAGATCAGATTCCACTGTAGGCGATCCCTGACTACTTATCCTAAAAGTGTGTCTCCTAGCAATGTTGAATATAGTACACAACGTTTTAGCAAGCATTCAATTCACATATTGCGTATAACTTTTAAAAGGATAGCCCTGTGGATTGCGTCAGAAAAAGGGTTATCAAATGCTTTATCTTTGTCTGGAAAGGCACCCAACAACACTTTTTTCGGAACGTATTCTACTTTTTGTAAAAGGCTGTTTCCGTTCATGTTTCTGCTTTATAGACCAATTAGTCTTGATGAATTGGATTCTAAGTCAATATACCATCCCTATTGTGCCTACCAAGTGGTTTTTTAAGGTCTTCATCACGACGAAATTAGACTTATGAGTACGAGGGACTTTGCCTTATCTTATACAATTCTTCCAGGTTTATGTATGATTGATCTCCAAGTTTCTGATATGTTTTTAAGTCCCAAGCTTGCCCTTGGTAGCATACCAAGTTTCTTGTGTACGAGTTCTGTGTCCCTTTGAAAAAGGATGGCCAATTTCCGTCCGGTCATGATGATTTATACTCAAATGTGTTAATTATTTATTTTGAGCTAGCACAGTTTTCATAAATTCCAGCTAATCCTGGTGCACTTACTTATGATTTTTAGTTTGTAATGCTGACTTGTGGCTGGTGTACTTAGTTCTATTTCTGACTTAGAAAGAATTCTCTAGATTTCTTTGGAGTGCTGTTATGCTTATCTGGGAATCTTTTGGAGCCTAGACATGTCTCCAGTCTATTGTATCTTCTTGCAATAAGTTCTTAAAGAATCTCTCTTACAGTCAGGGATTTTGAGGATTAGAAATTTGTCAAAAAATACTTAAAATTGGTGTTTTATGCGATAATTGCGGTAGTGTTTTGTACTCGTCAGCAGGTTTTTCCCACTCGCAAATTCTCGTACAACGTAGTTTTTTAGATATTTTTTCATTATGCAAGAATTACATTAAGGGGTAAAGAAATAATACTGGGAGCAAAATTTATCAAAAATATTTTCCAGTTGTTCGATATATATATTGAAATGGATCCTCCTTCCGGAACACCCACTTTCAATAAAATTCTCGGTCGTGGATTCCAAAATTTTTAAATTGATTTTCCTAAAATATAAAAATTATAAATATAAAACAAAATTATCTTCTTTTGAATCTTTCTTCTTCCAATACTCAGCTCTTTCTCTATACCTTCCTCTTCCAACAATTTTCCAACTCCCTCTTGCTGCTGCCTTTCTATCTATCTAACACCTTTCTGCTGCTCAGCTCTTTCTCTATACCTTCCTCTTCCTACAATTTTCCAACTCTCTGCTTTTCTGTACCTTCCAATTTCTGGTTTCTTTCTATTTTATGTAATTAGATCTTTTGATCAGTACCTTTTCGTTTATTTGGTTATTAATTTCTTTTTATTTTAATTTAAATTCAAATTCGTTCATTTACAATCATTTTATTTTCTGACATTTTTCAAATTAACTTCTTGACAATCTATCATCATAATAATAATAATCCCCATCCATCAAACAATCTCTAAACTAAACAAAAACAATCAAGATACCAAAAAATACTTAACCTGGGCAACCAATTTACAAATAATGGATCACGTTCCAACATTCCATTGAAAGAACGTGCACCATGAAGAAAAATCCATATCAATTTCCCCCAAATTTGATTTGACTTGGTGAATTACTTTACCTTGCCAAATCAAATTTCGTTTCAGTAGGAAATTTTTCTTCACCATCAGTTGTCAAGCTTTTAATTTAAAATATTTCAATTTTACTATAAAATACACTACCCCTACCATATCAATTCCCATCACTATATCTAATTTTAACTTCTTCTTTTATTTCTATTTTTTTGTTTCATTCTCCCTTCTTAACTTTTATCAAAATATAATTTTTTTTATAGACTCCCCCTCCTAATATTTTCCTATATATTAAATATTTTTTTTTCTAAATTATGTGACTTTACCCCTTTCCTGATATTTCCCTCGATACAAACTTTTTATAAGTTTAAATTGCTTTCCCCTTTCTTGATATTTCCCTCGATATAAACTTTTTATAAATTTAAATTGTTTTCCCCTTTCTTGATAATTCCCTCAATATAAACTTTTTATAAATTTAAATTGTTTACCCCTTTCTTGATATTTCCCTGTATATAACTTTTTCCTAAATTTAGATTGAACAAAATTCCCCCAGAAATAACTCAAAAACATCTTCTTAAATTTTTCCAGTACAAATATTTCTTCTTCTTTACTAGTAAACCATATCTGTGCCTGCCCATCTAACATATCACGTAAGTATTCTCTTATTTCTTTATGGTCTCTACACCATTTTAATTTATTTTTTACCATTCTTATGAAAATTTTTTTATGAGTCTTATTAATATTCCCATTAAATTTATGTTCAATTTTACTTATTTTCATATTATTTTGATTTTTATTTATATGAAGAGACATCCCCTGTATGAATCGACCAAATCCTTATAGATGTACACCTGCGAAAGTAGAAACCATTCGCAAGTGGCCCCATCTTTACTCCAAAAATGGAACTAAGAAGTCGCTTTGCGTCTTAAAAGTACCTTCGGCAAGGTAATAACATACAACGAACAGAGCGTTTGTGACAGTCTTATATAACAATATGTAAGAGATGATACAAAAGTATCTAATGCCGTGCTGTCAATAATAAATCCAGTTTTCAACTGGATTGGTGTTTGGTTAGATTTTCTAACTCAAGACACCGGTAGACGCTGCGAAATAGGAGTATAAGGATTTTAACAGGGGATGTCTCTTCATTAGTGACTGAAGAGATATAACCTATACTGCACTGATGAGCTCATAAAAAGAGCGAAACACGTGTCTGTAGTTGGTTTTGCCCCTGTATGGGCTGATTAAAATCCTTATACTCCTATTTCGCAGCGTCTACCGGTGTCTTGAGTTAGAAAATCTAACCAAACACCAATCCAGTTGAAAACTGGATTTATTATTGACAGCACGGCATTAGATACTTTTGTATCATCTCTTACATATTGTTATATAAGACTGTCACAAACGCTCTGTTCGTTGTATGTTATTACCTTGCCGAAGGTACTTTTAAGACGCAAAGCGACTTCTTAGTTCCATTTTTGGAGTAAAGATGGGGCCACTTGCGAATGGTTTCTACTTTCGCAGGTGTACATCTATAAGGATTTGGTCGATTCATACAGGGGATGTCTCTTCATTAGTGACTGAAGAGATATAACCTATACTGCACTGATGAGCTCATAAAAAGAGCGAAACACGTGTCTGTAGTTGGTTTTGCCCCTGTATGGGCTGATTAAAATCCTTATACTCCTATTTCGCAGCGTCTACCGGTGTCTTGAGTTAGAAAATCTAACCAAACACCAATCCAGTTGAAAACTGGATTTATTATTGACAGCACGGCATTAGATACTTTTGTATCATCTCTTACATATTGTTATATAAGACTGTCACAAACGCTCTGTTCGTTGTATGTTATTACCTTGCCGAAGGTACTTTTAAGACGCAAAGCGACTTCTTAGTTCCATTTTTGGAGTAAAGATGGGGCCACTTGCGAATGGTTTCTACTTTCGCAGGTGGACATCTATAAGGATTTGGTCGATTCATACAGGGGATGTCTCTTCATTAGTGACTGAAGAGATATAACCTATACTGCACTGATGAGCTCATAAAAAGAGCGAAACACGTGTCTGTAGTTGGTTTTGCCCCTGTATGGGCTGATTAAAATCCTTATACTCCTATTTCGCAGCGTCTACCGGTGTCTTGAGTTAGAAAATCTAACCAAACACCAATCCAGTTGAAAACTGGATTTATTATTGACAGCACGGCATTAGATACTTTTGTATCATCTCTTACATATTGTTATATAAGACTGTCACAAACGCTCTGTTCGTTATATATATATATATATATATATATATATATATATATATATATATATATATATATATAAATGAATGTTTGTCTGTATGTACTCAATGAACTCAAAAACTACTGGACCGATGATTATGAAAATTAGTATACATATGTATTTTTCCACGGAGAAGGTTTGTGTAATATGCTCATTGATGCCACTCGCCACCAGGTGGCACTGCAGAGTAGCAACTTCTGTCCCGTTCAACCGATTGTCATAAAAATTGGTATGTATATGTATTTTTTCACGGAGAAGGTTTGTATGATATGCTCATTGATGCCACTCGTCACCATGTGGCGCTGCAGAGTTGCAACTTCTGCCCCGTTCAACCAATTGTCATGAAAATCGGTATTATGATGTATTTTTAATGGGTAAGATGAATATGATATTCGTATCAATGAAAGTTAGCACCAGATGGCGCTTCCATGTATCAAATTCAATACTGATTAATAGATATTTATACGAATTCGTATAAATATAAGTTCGAAAAATATATTTTTGGTGCGATAAGTAAAACAAAACTATAAACTTTCTTTCCTTCTCTATCGCTTCTTCTCTTTTATTTTTCCTAAATTTATTTTAGTTATTGGCGTAGCAACGCGCGCCGGGTGCAGCTAGTATATATATATATATATATATATATATATATAAGAAATAAAATATATACAAATATATATATTTGTATATATTTTATTTCTTGTTTAAATAGCCAGCCGTTAACAAAGAATTACTGCTTTATATATATATATATATATATATATATATATATATATATATATATATATATATATATATATTTTATAATTGGACCTGTTTTATGTTTTATATTTTAACAACCCACGTTGGTCATGTTTTATGCAAGGGTTGTTCTCATATATGAGGTGTAACAAGAACATATTTTTTTGTAAGTTTTAATTTTTAACATTATTACACCCTTTTAATATTATTATTGTAATTCCCGTTAGGCGCTGATGAAGGTTAAAAACTAACCGAAAATTTCGCAATTTAAGAATAAAGTTCCTACTACTGGCGTTTTTCCATCAATTGCCCAACCCAGACGTTTCCTAAGCCTGTTATTTGAAAAAATAATAAAAATTATACGTCGTTATAGTAATTTAATATATATATATATATATAATATATATATATATATATATATATATATATATATATATATATATATATATAAAAATGAATGTTTGTCTGTATGTATGTATGTATGTCTGTATGTACTCAATGAACTCAAAAACTGCTGGACCGATTATTATGAAAATTAGTATGCATATGTATTTTTCCACGGAGAAGGTTTGTGTGATATGCTCATTGATGCCACTCGCCACCAGGTGGCGCTGCAGAGTAGCAACTTCTGTCCCGTTCAACCGATTGTCATGAAAATTGGTATGTATATGTAATTTTTTACGGAAAAGGTTTGTATGATATGCTCATTGATGCCACTCACCCCCAGGTGGCGCTGCAGAGTTGCAACTTCTGCCCCGTTCAACCAATTGTCATGAAAATCTGTATGATGATGTATTTTTAATGGGTAAGATGAATATGATATTCGTATTAATGAAAGTTAGGAGCAGATGGCGCTTCCATGTATCAAATTCAATACTGATTAATAGATATCTATACGAATTCGTATAAATATAAGTTCGAAAAATATATTTTTGGTGCGATAAGTAAAACAAAACTATAAACTTTCTTTCCTTCTCTATCCCTTCTCCTCTTTTATTTTTCTTAAATTTATTTAATTATTGGCGGAGCAACGCGCGCCTGGTACAGCTAGTTTTTTTTATAAAAATTAATAACCATAAAGGTTAGATTTATATGAAATAGGATTTTATAGCAAAATATTTTCCAACAGGGTTGAAAAATGTTATCCTTATTATCGTCATTTCGTTGAACATTTACTTACTGGTAAAATTAATGAAATTTTTGATCCGATTTAAGATTATGTTACAATAATTTCACAGTAATCCAAAAAGTGTCTCCCATTTTTGATGAAATATACAAGCAGGGGATAAAACAAAGCAATTTTTACGTTTATAATTATACTTTTGTTCTTTCTTGTATCACAGGTACTTTTTGTGTTTGAATAAATTTCATTGGCATGTAAATCGGATCGAATTGTATACGTGAACAGGATGTGGCGTAATGGAGACAAATACACAAAACAAATCATGTTTCATTGTCTAGGGAGCTTTTTCCCCATTGAATGGAGATGTTAAAGTAATATTCGGTTTTTACTGTATATGTTTAAATAAAATACAATGTGTCTTGATAACAAGCAATAGGAAAACATAATCAAGATAGAAATCATTATAAAAATTTTATCACTGCTTATAAGGGTTTAGATTTCCTATATAGTTTAACTAATGTTAATGTGAAAAGACAACCACGCCTTCTAACCTCAACAAAGAAACCGACTTTCGAATCTAGGTTGCCAGATGTATTTCCGAATATTCCTAAGTTTATATATTTTGAAAATTTTATCTCTACTTTACTATTCAATTGTTCGTCAATGACTCTTAGAAAGATAATATAAAAATATTCTTACAAAATATATACTTAAATTAATTAACTAGGTTCTTCATATTTAAACAGTTTTCACTTCTAATGATATCAATTTTGTATATATTACTTATACTTGACATTTTTAAATACCGGCAACATTGTGTATTTACTGTCCGATTTTCAAGTCGGTTCGTAACCCATTGATATTAACGTAAACAAATGCCGACGGCGCGCTGTACATCAAACGAAATTTCAAAGAGGAAAATTGCAAAATGCGACAAGAGTCAAATACCGCCAATAGTCTTCTTCCCCATTACAGTACACAGTAGCGTGATTGATTTTTATTGATTTTTTATATTAGATATATTATATATTACGGTGACTTGATAGTACTTAGTATAGTAAGAATTTCTCGTTTAAATATATAAGATAATAACTGCGCCACCTTACGGTGGCGTTATATTATTTGATTCAGAAAAATATTTTTTTAGAATTTATTTTTTTCGCATTTTTTCTGTTTTTAATTTTCCACTTTCTTTTAGTTTTTCGTTTATTTATTTATTTATTTATTTATTTATTTATTTATTTATGAATCGAAATTCAACACTATCTATTGGGTTTTCTTACAATTCAGTAATTGTTATGAACAATGCGTCGTATCATTTCCGCATATTAAACAAAATACCTAATAACACAAAAAAAGAATGAAATTTTAAGACTTATGGCAATCAAAAATATCGATGTTCCTAAAAAGGTTCCAGTAAAGAAGGAATTAATAAGAATGATCAAAAGTCAGAATTTTAAAAATCAATACGTCATTGACACCATTTGCAGCAGACATGGTCATACCCTTTTGCGTTTACCTCCTTACTACTGTATTTTTAATCCAATCGAAATGGTTTGGAGTACTGTAAAGAAACGTTTACGAAAATATAATCAGTCACCAACGTTAAGCGCATTTGTTCTTGATAATATTCGAGAGGTAATTAGTGGCATTAATAGCGATGTATGGAAAAATTGCGAAACACATGTTATAAAAATAGAAAAGGAATATCCTGTTTTACCGCCAATAGCACCATTAGTTATTCAACCTGGAAACGATTCTACTTCAGAAGACTCTGACAATTCTTGTTAGTCATTCCAACCAATTTCCTTTACAGCTATCGTGATGTATCTTGAAAACTTGTTTTCAAAAACAAACTAATTTTATATTCTTACTAACATACCCAACCCTTTCCTTTCCAGGCAAGGAAGGCTTATACCTCCTCGTGGTCCTTGCTGGACAGACAATCTTTTAAGATTGTCTGACAAAATGAGTATTATTTGTAGACAATTGTTATAAAAATATTATGAGTTATGTACTATTTGAATAATGAGTCAAATGTTCTTATTAATAACTAAAATTAACAAGTTTTAATTTGAAAGAATTAATTTGTTATTTGACAATTTTCAAATTGATACAAAATTCACAAATATATAAAAACCGTTTTTCTTTTGAAATTTAAAACAAAAATTAATAAAAATTTATGAACCCTTTTTATTTAATTCCACGCCAATGGTCGGCAATGCCATCAAAGGCATTTAAAAACCGACAAAGAGCAAACAATTTCACATTTAGATTGGAAAGAGTATACAATATTATATAAAAACTATTTTTAAAAAATTGAACCGCCTCCAAAAAAATGCACTGAAAAGCCAGAAATAAAATCTTTATTTCTTAAAAAAGCAACTACGCATCTGATTTCGGTTTCCTTGAAGTCGGCTCTAATGGTCTATATCTTTGTAAAAGATTTCAGCTACGATTTCAGATTCGAAAACTAGATTTAATAGCTAAGTTTAAAATAGAGGGTAATTTGCAATTGAAGCTGAGTTCAAGAAAATCTAAATTAATTTTTGTGGTATTTCCTGGAATATCTTCCACATTGATGACCAGACCTTAACCAAATTTCTATGGGACCACACGGACACTCTATTCTTTTAAATGCAAAAAGAATTTTTCAAATCGAATTATAAATACCGGAGATATTCGGTAACATTCATTAAAAAATATGGTCGAATTGAGAACCCCCTCCTTTTTTAAAGTCGGTTAAAAATACAGAAAAAACTGCAACGGATACAAAACCACAAAAAGCATGAATAATAAGAAAGGAATATATTATGATGATTTATTGTTTTACGGATAATATTCTTAACTCTACAGTTTTTATGAATGATGTTTTCATGCAGCGGTTCTGAAACTGTGGGGCGCGCCCCCAGCGGTGTTGTGTTAAGTCGGTAAATTAAAAAACAAACTTATTAAATTCGATTTATAAAAAACTAGCTGTTCCGGCGGACTTTGTACCGCATAACACTGTCGTGTCTTTTTTTCCATTTTTCATTTTTTCAAATTTTTACCACTTTGCTTTTTTTTGTTTTCAATGATTTTTTTATATTAGATATTTTATATAAGATATCCACTGCATTACCGTACGGTGGCTTTAGAGTACTTAATTTAGTAAGAAAATCTCGTTTAAATATATGAGATAATAACTGCGCCACCTTATGGTGGCGTCCTAGTTATTTTAAAATTGTAATATCTTCTAAGATGTTCATTGAAATTAAGTGATGTCAAAGACAATTTCAAAATTAAATACTCTTAATCAACAACACATTTATTTGGATAAAGATTAATATTATTACGTTGATACAACTCTTAACAAATAATGCATTAATTTCGACCAAATTTGATTACCATAAAAACGGTTCTAGTGAGTTAATCTTAAAAGATAGACATATACCGTCGCGGACATTTTTTTAGATCATTTCAAGAGGAATAATTCTTTCATACATATATTTTTGGTATCTTGAACCGTTTTCGCAGCGCACGCAATCGAAGCCCTCAAGGATCAATAATTTTCCCCGTTTTTTTCACATTTTCCATTACTTCTTCGCTCCTAATAGTTGCATCGTGATGTTATATCGCCTAAAGCCTTCCTCGATAAATGGTCTATTCAAAACAAAAAGAATTTTTCAATTCGAACCAGTAGTTCCTGAGATTAGCGCGTTCAAACAAACAAACTCTTCAGCTTTATAATATTAGTATAGATTTATTGTCAAATATTAAAATACAAACTTATTCTAAGCCTAACAAGTTTTAAATATTCTTATAATGCAAGAACTAATGTCTGCATGCGTTTGCTTTGTGGCACACAATCTCTGTAAGTTGGGTCCCACATTGGAAATGGCGACTTCTAGTTTTTTTTATAGCTGAAATTCATTTCGATATTTAGATTTTAACGAAACAACAGTAGAAAATCCTGTTTCACAAAGATTGGACGTGGGGAAAACTAACCAAATCGCTTTGGCTTTTATTAGCGACAAGTCATTTGAAAGTTCTATTCTGAAATTTGTTAAAGATTTGGTACTGGATCTTTTCATTTTCCGTGAAGTGCTGGACGAAATTCTTTTTCCAGTGAAAGGCCATTAGGTTTAGTGTTAAATGGATTACAAATCCAATTCCAATTGGACAAATTGATATCCTCTTCTGCAAAAAAGTGTCATCGAAAATTCGTACTCAGGTTTTCTAAATGGTCCTCGATGGTTTTCAACATTACATATTTATGATTCTCTTCTAGTGGAAAACCGTGGATACTTCTACACAATTTAAGTTTAGTCAAATTAAAAACATTCAAGTTTTTTCCCTGGAGTTGAAGATTAAGAGTATTAAGTTTTTCGAAGATATCTACCAAATAGAAAAGCTTCATAAAAATAACTTGTTGCAGAATTCTGCCGAACGTTATGTTCAACTCCCATATACGATTATAATGGCCTAGTTTTTATGAAGTTAACTACTTCAGTAACTACTTTTAAACCAATATTTAGACAAGGGCTTTTAGAGACTTGGACGCTAAAGTTTTCTGATGAATCATGCGATGTGTCCATACAATATCTGAGGATTCCTTTTTAGCGGTTACAAACTATTGTATTTGCCAGACATGTCTTGAGCTCTATCAGTACAATTCCCAACACAATTTTTCCATTGCAAATTCGCCGCAATAATAGCATTATTTATAATCCTGAATAATTCGTTGGCTTTAGTTCTTCCTTCAATAAGTTTACAAAACAGTAATTCTTCACATATTGTGATACTATTACAGAATCTAATGTAACAAATTAAATGGGATTCATTATTGAAGTCAGTTGTTTCATCAAGTTGAATAGAAAATGATTTGACATTTAGGTGAGATTCAAGCAGCTTTAGAATACCAGCAGATATATCCGAAATTCTTCAACAGATTGTCTTATTTGACAAAGAAATAATGTCAAGTTTATTTAGCATAGCCTTACTAAAAGCTGCCGACCACGCCCGAGGCCGTGGCTGGAGAGGGGAGAGGATAACTTTCTTCTCAGACAACCAGGCTGCACTGCTGGCCTTAAAACAATTCCGGGTTAGTTCCAAGCTGATCTGGGAGTGCATACAAAACCTCAATGAACTGGCTAGACAAAACAGTGTCTTCTTGGAGTGGATACCAGGGCATAAAGGTTTTGAAGGTAATGAAACCGCGGACCTTCTGGCCAAGCAGGGCGCGGATACACGATTCACTGGTCCAGAACCGGTATTGGGACTGCCTAGAGCCTGGGTAAGGACCAAAGTCAGGAACTGAGTCTGGAAAGAGTCAACCAAACACTGAAGTAGCACTGTAGCTGAGGCACTCGAAGCTGATGCTCAAAGGCTACTCCAAAAAACTGACGTCTGACATACTAAATCTTGGTAGGAGTCAGATAAGAGTACTAGTGGGCCTGCTCACTGGGCATGGACCATTCAGACTGCACCTTCAGAGAATGGGGATTCTGACACAGGAACCCACCTCTTGCCGACTGTGCGCCATGGACGATGAGACGGCAACTCACATTCTATTCGAGTGTGAGTCCTTGGACTATAAACGGTTCATCATCTTCGGTAACACGAATCCTGAATCCTATCACCACCTTGAGGAGCTAGTCTCAGGACTCAAGTCTCTTATAAAGGGAACTGCTCTGTGGCAACAGTAACTCAAGGAATTTCGGACACCTGGATTCTAGCCTACCTGAAGATCAGCGTGATGTTGATTTTCAGCTGAACAAACTAGAGTCCTGCACGCATCGGGTGCATGTATGGACTCTTGGTGCCGAACCTGGTCACAATATTCCCATAGGAAGCAGTGCTCAAACATGGGGCTCCACAGGAGAGACCATGCCAGGTTATTTAGATTAGATTAGATTAGCATAGCTTGCACCAAACAATGTGCTTAGTAGCTGGTAGAATAAGTTGCTCTGCTATAGTGTGTTTGTTTAAATTTAGCTACTTTGTATGATACTAACAAAGCTTACTCGTTCGCGGCGAGCGTTTCCTCAAAATGTGTGTTCTGTTTTTTAAATGATCTTAGTTTTTCTTCGCAAAATTCACGCGGTGTACTGATGTATTTTTTGTGCAATCGTTCTAGGTACCCCTTCAATTTATTGAGTTTAAGCTGTTAGCAGCTTTAAAAAAAAAGGGAATTGCGGTTTTTCTTCTTTACTAATTTCAATGCTTGTAAAGCTCAAATTTAGGTAAGCTTGGTCATATTATCGGGTTTTAGACTTATATTCTCGTAAATGAGTTGAAGTACAAGCTTCTTCCTCGTTTAGTTTTCGTATGGCCCCAATTAGAAATTTATCCATATTTACAGAGTGGAAAATATTCAGGGTTTGAGTTTTGGTTTAACTTTAACTATTTGAATAGCAATAACTGTCTTAAAAATGTGGGTTACATCTGTAAACGAGCTTGGGTCGAGACAATACGATGACATTCGACATCTTTGGAGAAACATCATCGTCCGCCGCGTCAACCATATATATCAGATGAATATTTAGTGTTACATAGTCTTATTTTGATTCCTGGGTTACCTATACAACGCGGGGCGCAAAATTGTTTGAAATAAAATGGGACGGTGTTAAGTATGAGACTTTGAGAACCGCTGTTTTAATGTATATATCTAAGATATTCAAGGACAAAACTGAATTTTCTATTTATCCTTGATCAAAAACTACATTCAATTGATGATCCATTAATTGTTTTCTGTTTATTCTCATGTAGATATATAGTTTTGTTGGTCATGTATCTCCAATATTAAATCTATATTCGCAGCGGATAGATATTTATTCTTCATGTAATAGGTCTGAAGGCGTGATTTAATTTTATGATACATTTTACAGCTTTACAGATATGACAGACAGCTAAACATTGTAAGGATTTGTACGAGAGAGAGTGAATTAAAATCTGATGTCTGGGGCTAAATATCATTTTCTACTCTTCAAATATTCAATACACGCAATAAAACATTCTCATGTAAAAAGTTACTGCATATAAAGCACATTAACTGAAGTCAAATATTCGTACTATTTTTTAAGGTAATTTACATTTTTTTTGTTGGGTCTGATGGTTGTCAATTTTAATGTTTTCTTTTGATATATTTTCTGTGTTATTAGAGGTAGTTACGAATTTTGTTACCATTTCGTGGATATTTATGCGTTTCTATATTTGTTTTACTTTGTCCTTTTCAAAAGCTGTGTTTTTTTGGTAGTACAGCTTTAGTCTATAATGTTCTGAGACGATTTTTTCTTTCATGCTAAACCAAGTTTTTTTGGTACTTCTATTTTATTAGTTGTGAGTTTGTATTCTTATTCTTGCTTCATTAAACAATTAAATTGATTTTAATGTATATTCTACTGTATTTTTTTATCGAAGACGTATAACATTTAGTAATCTGTCGTACTGCAGTTAAATTAGTCTTATTCTTCCATTTGACACCCATTCAGGATCTTAGTACCCTGTAGTAATTCGTATAGATCTAGAAGATAGGTGTCATTTGTTTGTGGAGTCCCCTTAAAGTCTTCAAAAATTGACTGTCTCCTGCGTGCATTATTTTCACTGCAGTATTGCAAGATTGCATATACCTACCTGTACAGCTGTATTTTCTCCGTAGGACAAATGTTGTCTGTAGTTTTCTCCAATTACAGCTTTTATTTTTTCCTGATTTAACAAAAATATTCCGCTATGAGCACATTCTTATCTTACCGTCAAAATAATGTGAAGAGAACTAAGTACTTCCATTGCTGCAGTTCAAGTAGGTATATCTCAGAGCACCAGTTGTGTGAGTCTTCGCTTATTTGGTGGGGACATTTTTTATTGAATCATTGGCCACAGTACCAGCAACTGTTAGTTTAATCATCTTGTTATAGATCTTATATAGCATGTTTTGTTTCAAACCTCACGTGTTGCTGTAAGTGCGTTTGGTCACCCAGTAAATGGTTATCGCCATCCAGGTTTTGTATTTAAGGTGGTGATTCGAGATAAGCTTATATCATCCCAAGATACTATGTTTGTACCAGTAAACGTTGATGACATATGCCTTTTAAATTCCTTCTTTCGGTAAATTCCATAATCTTAGAATTCAAAAAGGGTCTATGTTAAGATCTATTTATTGACTACATTTAGAACGTAATGAATTCTATCCTATAGATATGGTATTAAATTCTTGCTTTATTACTGTGGCAACATAGTTTCAATCAACACACTGCTTACCGTACAAAATCAAGTAGCCGTGGTAAACACACACAATGCATGAACTTCTCACTGATCAGTCTACAAAAGTTGAAACACGTAGTTTTTTTAGTCTCGAGAGATATTGAGCAATCTGTCTACGGAGCTCTTATATCTAGGTTATTACAAGACTGTCTCGAACCACAAGCTCCCATCACACGAACTTCAAAGAGCCTAATTCTCAGCGAATTCCACTCCACTGAGACACCACTTTCACGGATACCCAGGAAGCCTGACCACACCAGAGCTACGTCCTACGGTTATATTAATAACAGCCAGCGAAATCTACAAAAACGTGGACCCAATTGGACCCCACCTTATGACGTTTCACCGTTCACCAACAGCAACGTCTTCATCGCGAAGAAACACAACCTTTTTTTACATTTTATAATTAGTTAATAATTATGAAATTTTAGTTAATTTTATGTATACAAAATAATATTTTTTTAATAAAACCATTTAACAACTAAATTAGCTAAATTAGCCTTACAACAATTTTCTTCTGATACCTAAGTATATTACAAATTACGTTAGAATATTTTAATCTTGGTTTATTACTTCTTGTATTTCTATGTTTTATTCCTTATTATTTACGAATTTCGTTTTTTCTGTGGTTTTTAAAGAAAACGCTATTAGTATTGTTTCTTAACATATCTGCGATTTCTACTTTTGTAATTTTCTGTATTTTTACCTTTTTTTTTTAATTTTATAACTGTCTTTCAATTAGATGTTTTTTCTCCATAGCAATTTTACTCTCTTCCTAGTTGTACTTTTCCATCTCCGCTTACAGAATTCTCAATATTTTAATTTTAGCATGTCTACGAATTCTAATTTTAGAATTTTTTGTATTTTTATCAATTTTTTTATGTCTAGAATTTTTTTATAATATTAACATTACGATATATTTTCATGAATACATAAGTACCAAGTATTAAAGTATTAAATATCATCAAGCTTATAACATTTAGCACTTTTTTATATTAACAAAATCTAATTAAAATATAAATAATTACTTACATAGAGACTTCTTCTCCCTCTCCCATTAACATCCTGACAGGCACATATATGAGCATCGTCACCAGAGGGATTCCCCAACCTATTAATATCATGCCAATTAAGAGATTATTTTGGGAAATGAACGCCCAAACGAGGACGGTGTGCAAATAAATACCCTCACATAACATCCAAGAATAATTTGATATGAGGCAAGTGTAGATAATGGTGTAAAGAGCTATGCACCACGGCTGAAACAAGTAAGCAAAGATAAATATTAGGCACTAAAAAATTATATTAATAATATTTTTTTTGTAATTCTGCGAAATATTGACATTTAGATCTATATATTCCACATTGTAACAATTTAAACATCGTTATTTTTTGTTGTTGTATAAGTTGTCTATAATTCTAAAATTTATTATTTATTTCAAACATTACTAACGATTAGAAATACTAAGCCCAATTAGTAACTTTAACGACGAGAAAACTAATTTCTTTAAAAATACGATAAAAGTTCACATGCTAGCGTAACTGCCGTAGTTTGAATTTTAATTTCATTTGTAGTATTGAGTTTAAAGTAAAAAATTTAATTGAAATAAATGGGGTTATAGATGCCTTACATTTAATTCTTAAAATTTCGTATGGTTAAGTGGTTATTATTCTACAAAAAATATCTAAAATCTTAATTTTCTTTTTGTCTAGGGGCGACGAAGGTTCGTCCATGGTTGCTTCACAAACAGCGTCGGAAAAAGAATGTCTTTATTAGGCCACCCGTGGTTGATACAAGACCTTGTATGAAGGAGCAGCGCCCGACGATACAAATGCTATGATAGATGCGATTTGGCTCTTTGAAGGCTTAGTAGAGTGGGTATTGAAAGATTAGATGCAGCGCTAAAAAGCACAAAAAATGTAAGCATGGTGAAAAGCGCAATATAAGAACCGCGAGCCGTGACATACTGGTGAAACAAAGCAATAGAAGAACAAAGAACTACTTGCACTATGGCGAGTAGAACACTTTTAAAGGCAGTAGCGAGGAACCTGACGGTGAACACCTTGAACGCATTGCAGGTGGAGGAAGAACACCGCAAAACAAAAAAATCATACAAAAGAGAAAAACAACTTAAAAGGGGAAAATGGAGAGAGCTATGCCAAAAACTTGAAGAGGACGTCTGGGACAAAGATTATCAAATAGTCATAAAACGGACTCGGACAACCCTGCAAAATGAGCAATAAAGACAAAATATTTATAACCAAAGAACTTGCCAAGAATGGTGGGAAAATTGAAATACCAGAGGGGATTACCCATGCTTTACGTTAGGTGAATCAACGGAGGCAGCGGCCAAGCTTAAGAGAGCACCTGGCTTAGACGGCCTCAGCGTGGAAATGGTGAAGGTAATGCCGGCAAGCCTTCGAAAAATCCTAAACAAGATTGGCGAATCAGAAATCTACCCCACGCAATGGAAAAGGGCAAGAGTTGTGCTGATACCGATGAGCAATTGGTGGGAAAAAAGTACAGGCCACTTTGCATGTTGAATGTTTGGGGCAAACTTTTTAAACAACTAATTACAAAAAAGATTGGACGCTTTAACTGAAAAAGGTAGTAAAAAAAGTGGAAAGTAATGATAAGTATAGATTTCCAAAATGCGTTCAACACAGCAAAGTGGTCGCTAATCATTAGTAGGGTTGGAGAGAGAAACCACCTTATTTTTTCATTATTAAAAACAACTTTTTGTTTTTAAAATTTCTGTCTGACGCGCCAAAGTGGTCGATTTCACGAGTACCACAACATTTATTAATACCAATAATTTTTTTTTTTTTTTTTGATTTTAAATGGAGCATGGTATTAATATGGTCTGATAGCAATATTTATTAATAAGCAGCGGATTTTTTCACCGGACTTAAAAAAAAATACAGAGAATACATAGAATTATAAATTTCTGTAAATCTTGTATGTATGTATGTACTCAGCGAGAACATAAACGCTCAGCAGACTTTTGCAAATTACTCAGAAGTATAAATTTCATAGAAAAATTTATTAGGTTCCTTGTCGAAGATTGATTGGACACATGACGAGCTTACAATATATTGTATATATAGTGTGATAATAAAATTGTCAAAATCGACTTTAATTATGTTAGTTTCAATAATCGTTTGAGAAGAACTATTGACTACAATTCATCAAGCATGGATTAAGCGGCAGACACAAAAATTGTACACCACATTCACCGGTTAACTTCTGATGATAGATTTTATGTCATCTGCTCTGATTCAAATATACACCAATAATTTTGGTTAATTTGAAGTTTCAAAAAAGTGATGTACCTACAGATCGAGGTTCATATGAGTACGAACAGGAAAGGGGATACCTACAAATTAATAAGATTAACTAAGAAAATTGGTGACCAGCTCTCAATCGCTTTAGTAGTTTGTCAAATTTTTACAGGTAATGACTATAATCTCTTGATCTATAAAAAAAGAAAAACGAGACCTTTTAAAATCTTGAAAATCAACGAGAAATTTCAAAAAGAACAAAAGCAACTTAAAATGGCGTATGGAGACGTCAGACATTTTTTTTCGTTTAATTAATTATTTTTCAAATATTTAATTATAAAACAGTATCTATAAATTTTCAATATGTCGTTAAAAGCGTTAAAAACTAAAGAGGAAAATGGCGCCAAATTCGGTCTAATAAACTATACAAGAAAGTAGAAGAGATTATCAATCAGAATTATTTTCTCGACGAGCATTCTAACTATATTCTATCCGATACCTAAAGGTGTCCAAGATCTAAAGGTGTCCAAGAAGGTAATCCAAAACTGAGACAAAACCTCCACGTTGTTTACAGATGGTCTAAAAAGGTGCTTTAAGTAATGTAAGCAGAACTAGGAAGATCTAAGAAGATCTAGATATTCATTTATATCAGGAAGGCTTTTCAGAAGACATGCTTAAACCATTTTTTTTATCATGAAAACAAATTAATACCGAACAACGTTTTACTATGTAAAAATGATATTTTGTTTAAAGTCTTTCGCAATATGTTAATTACATCGGTCGAATTTAAAATTACTAAAAGGTTTCCCTATTAAAAGCAAACGACAAAAAATGTTTTGACATATATATGTCCTTACTGGTTTCAATCGCTGGTAACGTGTAAATGGATAATAAATTTTAAATTCTAAGACCGCAGTCCCATTGAATCGATTGCAATCGTAAGCAACCTCTACAAACGTGTGAAATCGGTTAAAATTTTGTAGAGTAGTCTCCCTAAATCAAGCGCCCTTAAGTTTACGTACACATAACCTTTTCTGTAGTCCACATTGCTAATCTTATCAAAATATTTATGAAATATGTAACAAAAAGGCAACAAATAGCTGACTCCTGTCTCCATGCGCATGAGCGAACTGTCGATCACAATCAAGCATGTACTAAAATTAGGATAGGATCTAAAATTAAAAGGTTCGATCTTGCTTAAATGCAGTGAGACCAATACCATTTTGATATGTTACTACTTAATTTACTCGTTCGCAAACAATTGAATACGACTGGTCAATAAGCCTGCAGCCTAACAGCCGTTCAGGTGGCATGTCCGGACCGGTTTTAAATTAGAACCAGTAACCGTAAAACTCGTTCACACGACTCCCGGCGAATTTCTATATTCATGATTTTTTTTTCAATTATCTCGGTTAATTGTTTATGGATTTAAATAACTTTTATATTTAAAAACTTTTTAAAATTTTTATTTTAACTGTTTTTCTCCTAAATCAAATAGAAAATTTTTATTAACAAATAAGTTGGGGAAAGGAACTTAGTGTAGACTACTGGACAAACACTTTAGACCAAAGACAAGCAAAAATGTTGATACTGCCTTCACTGCGCTACTATAAACTATAAATTACTTTTAAAGCTTTAGTAACTTGAACTCAGAGTCATCGCAAAAATTCTCACAGGACACTGTTTACTGAGGTACCATCTTTGTAAAATTGGCAATGTGGACAGTGGAACATGCAGATTATGTGAGTATGCAGATGAAACGGCTGAACATATTATTTGTAACTGCAGAGTAATCGTTCGCCAACGACATATGTATCTGGAACAGGTCTTCTAAATTGAAAACAGGCTTTTTTTAAAATCCAGATCTTAGGAACTCTTAAATAGATGTAGGGTATACACACAAGTTCTTTTATGTCGCAGAAAAGAAACGTCACCTGAGCCAAGGGACAATCGCACAAACAATGTACAAACTAGATGTCAAAGGTAATAATAGTTTAATACTATTATAACGTTTTACAGAGTCTTTGAAAATCAAAGAACATATAGACCGTTTACTAAGAACCAACAACTACTTCCCTGGCTATATGCCACGACAGACATTGAATTACAGTTCAAAGTTAAACGGGAAGTAGTTGTTGGTTCTTAGTAAACGGTCTATTATGTTCTTTGATTTTCAAAGACGCTGTAAAACGTTATAATAGTATTAAACTATTATTACCTTTGACATCTATTTGATAAACGTTTTACTGAAATGACAATTGATTAGCAGGAAACTGTAAATCAAGTAGTTAATGTACAAACCAATTCTCAAATCATTTGCGATTACAAAAACTTTCTAGTTACACTTGATTGTTAAGTGTGCTCTTAGAATGCGGGATTTGCAATCAGAATCTACGATTTCGTCGACCGATTTATCAGCGCTACTGAGCACATTATACTAATTATCAGTAAGTCACATGTAGAGGTTAATTGAAAAGTTTTAAAACAAAAATAAAATAATATGATTTTAATATTTTTTTTATATCTCCCTCAGCTTGATCCTCTAGAAATTTTATACCATCTTTGTAATGATTTTTCGGAAGCTCTGCAAAATAGTGTTCCAAATCTGGTGAAAACGGTGGGTGTTTAAGCAATTCGTACTTTAATTCGTACAGTTTAGCCATCGTCAACAAACTTGTGTTGATGCAAAATGATTGTTTTCTTCTGTAAACTGAATCTTTTTTCAAGAATTTTTTATCCAACTGGTCCAAAAAATTGCAATAATATTTAGAGTTAATTGTTTTGCCTTTTTCAAGATAATCAATAATTAAAACCGTGTCACAAGTTTTTTGCCGATTATTCAGACTGTTTTGGAGCAGAAGAACCATGCACTGTAAAAGGTCTTGTTACAGTTTAGGATCATGAAGGTAGATCCAAGTCTTACCCACAGTTATAAACGACGCAAAAAATCGGTTTTATTTTGCTTAAAACGCTCCAAATTAAGCTGAGAAATATGTTTAAGATTCAGTTTTTGTTAAATTATTAACGAATGACGCACTAACTTTTCTAACAGCTTTTTGAAGTTATACTTCTATTCATGCACTCGTCGGAGAAAATTTGTGTAGAGTTAAATGGGAAAAATCATTACATATGTAATGGTGTGAATAAGAGAGAGACAGAAACACATATAAGGTATATTGGTCGGTAAAAACAAAGATGAAATATTTACTACATGTTATTAGTCATAACTATAAGTCCTTTAAATACCGTTTAAACATTCAGTACATTAAAAAGAGATAGCTATACAAAAAACAGTCTGAGCTAATGTTTTGAATATCATAGTGACGTATCACATTGTGTTTGACAAATTATTTGACGTAAGAATACAAATTAAGTTTATTTATTAATAATTATATTAATGTAACCTATAAAACTCTTGCTACAATTATAAGAAATAGATTAGAGATATTTAGTGAAGAGGAAATAGGAGAATATCAAGGAGGTTTCAGAAAAGGTAGATCAACAACAGATCAGGTTTTCGTCCTAAAACAAATCCAAAGCTCCACCTACGAACAAGGTTTGCCCCTTCATATGTTGTTCATAGATTTTCAACAAGCTTATGACAGAATTGACAGAGTAAAAGTATATGAAGCAATGAGGTAGATTGGGGTGCCTGCTAAACTAATAAGACTAGTACATACAACACTCGAAAGTACTAGAAGTAAAGTAGCAGTGGATGGAAAGTTATCAAGAAAATTTGAAGTCAAGGGGGGTTTGAAACAAGGGGATCCGCTCTCAACCACGCTATTTAATATTGTCCTGGAAGTTATAATGAGGAAGTGTGAAATGCAAACAAGAGGAACTATATATAGCAAGAGACATCAATGTATAGCATATGCGGACGATGTGGTGTTATTAACCAGGTCAGAAGAAGAATTACGCAGAATATTCAAAAGTTTCGAGAGGCAAGCAAAAGAATACGGATCAAGGATAAATGAGTCGAAAACAAAATATATGACAATGGGAATTTCAAAAGAAACAAGCAATCTAAGAATAAAAGTAGACGAAAAAAGTTACTGTTTCCAACAAGTGGATCATTTTGAATATCTGGGGGTAATAATTACAAACTGCAATGAAGAACAACAAGAAATAGATAAAAGACTAGGAAAGGGGTGTAAAGCAACAGGAGCTATGAAGGAGATACTAAAATCAAAAAATGTTTCATTAGCAGCGAAGATACGACTTTATAACACAGTAACATGTCCGTCAGTAATGTACTGCTCTGAGTTATGGGTATTAAACCAACAAGAAACAAATAAATTGGAAATCTGGGAACGAAAGATATTGAGAGAAATCTATGGAAGAATTAAGGAACAAGATGGAATATGGAGAAGACGAACAAATAAAGAAATTAGGGATATTTATGATAAACCAACAATTACACAAAAAATTAGGAAGAATAGAGCAGGTTGGTTAGAGCATGTAATGCGCATGAACCCTTGTAGAATCGCAAAGCAGTTATTAGAAAGTAGAGGGGGAAAGAAAAAGAAAGGACGACCCAAAAGAAAATGGATAGAAGCAGTAACATCAGATTTAAGAAAAGTAGGAGTGGAAAGATGAAAACAAAAGACAGAGAACAGAAAAGAATGGAAAGAGATAATGAAGGGTATAGAAAAAATAGAAGAATAGAGCCGCTCGAAGCCAAGGGCCTAAATGGCCTGTAGTGCTGATATATATATATATATATATATATATATATATATATATATATATATATATATATATATATATATATATATGTTATGATGTAGTGTTTCACGGATGGTAGAATGAACAGTAGTGGTGTTCCGGGTTTCAATCCGTTGGTTGTTTGTGTCTTCACGACGTTTCGCCAACATCTCAGCTGGCATTTTCAAGTGATGCTTCCTTTGCGGCTGCTCAACTCCAAGTTGAGCAGCCGCAAAGGAAGCATCACTTGAAAATGCCAGCTGAGATGTTGGCGAAACGTCGTGAAGACACAAACAACCAACGGATTGAAACCCGGAACACCACTACTGTTCATATATATATATATATATATATATATATATATTAATCATATTCAGTAATGAGTATTGTATTTTAGTCTAAAGTACCGTCACATGGTTGCAGTATATCTTGCACTATGCTTTTGAGGTTGTTGGCTACATAAACAGAGTTTTTACGAATAGTCAAGGAAATAAAGCACTAAAATCAGCAAAGCCTCCGAATTTTATAACGTAAGATGGATCGGAATGCGTTTTTTTGCATTGGAGTATCAGGAAATTTGTCGCTATTTTTTATAATGTAAAAATGGGAATTTGCATTTCTGTATTCGAGAAGTGCATTTCGAACAAAGAGAAAAATAACAACTCGGTAAGTATTGCTGAAAATGAGTTCAATTTATGTACCTGGGGTCTTTGCGGTCGCTGAACACGAATATCATGATGCCGAAAGTCTCTGCGGCACTTGGTGCCTAGGGTATTTACCTCTTCTCCTGGGGTTTTATGTAAATTCTGTACAAAATCAGTGCACACTTGGGTTTTTTGGGTCGCTAAATACGAATATCATAATGGCGATGGTCTCCGAAATACCTAGTGCTTAAGACATACCTCGTCTCCAGGAATTTTATGCAAATTCGATACAAAATGAGTATGCACACCCGTACTAGGAGGTTTTTAGGGTCGCTGAACACGAATATCATATAATGATTTTGCTAAATCATTCGCATACAAATTTATGAATCCGGGTGCATAGAAGTATAACTTCTGCCGGCAGTCCCATTGACTGACACACCCGTTTTTTTTTATATGTAATTCTTCGTGTAAAATATGAAGTACTCGTTCATCGAAGATGCCTGTGGTATCAGTAATTTTACACTTAGTCAAACTCGGATCTTTACAAATAATATCAATGATTTCTGGTGTTGTTGCACTTTTGGACGTCCACTACGGGATTCATCTTCGACGCTTGTACGACCACGTTTAAATCCATCGATGCACAGTTGGAAATGATGGACCAGATTCCTTTAACACTTTCACCATTGTTGTATGAATTTTTGTTGCTGATAAACCTTCCAAATCAAAGAATTTTGGACTGCACGATATTTAATTTTTTCCACTGTAACAAAATACACTGACACATCAAATAGTTTGTAAACAAAGAATGAATTAACAAATCAAAATAGAATTTTTTTTGTTTATTCAAATGGAAGATAAAATATTAAAATAACGTGTAAATTTCGATTCTTCTTTTGGTTAATAGGTGTCGCTTTCAAAACTATTTAACCAACCCTATATATACCTACTTTTTAATTTAATTTATTAGATAATAATTCAACATAACTATATTTCTTTTGAAAAGCAAACTGTACAAACTAGAATTCAGTTTTTTGTAACAAATTGAATTCAGATATAATCCGTCTATTAGACCCTATCAATCATGTCCGAACTTCGGCAGAATCCGAGTGTAAAAACGAGGCAACCCTATGTTATTTCGTTTTATTCTATCCCTATTTCCGAATTTGATATAAAATGTCGACTCTCTGTTTGTGATTTATGCGGGACAAAATCTATCATTTCAATTCAAACAATCATATTCGAATGGTTATATCTGTATAAGAGCTATAGAAATAATATTTTTAAAATGATTTGTTTTCATGGTTTATTCAGTTCTGTTTGGACAGTGTTATTACTTTATTGATTGCAATTTATTAATGGAAGGAGCAGTTTGAATATAATTAATAAAATATCATTTGGTTTAGTTGCATTCAAAATAAAGTTTTTAAAAGCAAAAAGTGAAAAGTGATTCATTCAGAACTTTTAAACTATTTTTTACACTGAACATTGAAAAACTTGTTTTTTTTTGGACAAATTAAAATCGATGGAATTTTCCTATTAAATAAGTGGCACAGAGTCATGTTTCTATTGACTCTTCACGACTAATTAGAAGCTATTGACAAGTGAATCGGAGATCTGGAAGGGAATTAAGTCACGGGAATAAAATCGCCTATTAAAAAGTACTGGAATTCGATTGAATTCGTTGGAAAAAAACATAAAGGCGTTGTCAACTAATTTTAATTAGGAATTTAAAATGGGGACATTGAAGCCTATAGTGGTTTTGGTTCTGCTCTTCCACATTAATTATTATAATTATTTTTACACTGAAAACTTTGTAATGCTAGTAGAGAGTAAGCCAAGCTTAATCCGATCAGAGTCTAACAGTAATAAGACCAAGAATAATTTCACCAGACTGATTAGACTATTGTTGCCGTGCCTATATGGGTAAGAATTACTTAGTTTAGTAGTTGTAGTTCAAAAATGTGCCTTGAGCGGTGTTACAGTAAAATTATCGACTCTTTCTCGTTGTGATTTGTAATTCTCGGTCCATTACGAGTTAGTACGTCAAACAATCTGATTTCTTTATAAAATATTAAAATAAATGAAACAATCACTTAAAAATTTACACTATTATATTAAACTAACACGACAGGTGTCGACGCACAGCGTCTTCTTCACTTTACCTGATAAGACGCTGTGCGTCAAAACATATCGTGTTAGTTTGTAACCTCTTTTTTCTAAAGGTGTTAAATGCTCGATTTGAGAGGTTAACTTATGCGAACGGCACTCAAGGGGTTGGAGGAGAGCGAGCGTGGATTCGATCGAGCTAGATGATAAAAAAAATGACAAGGAGTATATTTACTAGAATAATAAAAGTTAAAAGGGACAAAAAAAGAGAAAATGAAAGAAATGAAAGCGAAAGGAAAATGGGCGCCATTTATGTTTTTTATCCTGAGGATGGGGAAATATAAGAAACCCAGATAGAAAAAAATATATATAAGTTGGATAAAATAACTTGTCAGATGTTCTAGTTAAAGTTAAAATCACACACTTCTATTCGTAAAACTAAAAAGATAATTGTACTTACTCTTTCCTTTACTTATCCCAATGGCTAAAGTTCCATATGTAAGATAGAGGTATCATCCATAAATCAAAATTTAATACTCATTTAAGGCTCGTTCTATTCATTGATAAAATTTGATCAGAATGACATACACTAGATAGGAAAAGAAAACATCTATTTAAACACTAAACAGAATTTATTACTCGATGTGGTAATAAATAAGATGTACAATAAATAAAATGAAAAAAAATAAAAAATCTCAATGTCATAAATAGGTAGTAAATCAGATTACTAGACACATACGTGTTTAATTCAAAAACATAAATATTACTACACATAAAATAACAGCTAAGTAAATTCTTTTGTTATTTTTGTGTACTCTGATAAGCGAAAAGTGAGAAAGGGATTAAAGTTAGATAAAACGATATATATAAAAAATATATCACCTTTTGCTTTGGTTTTAATTCGAGTTAAAAAAGAGTACTTATACAACCAATTATAATTAGTAAACATACATATGAGAGGTACAGAGATAAAGAAAATCTATTTATAAAATGCTTTAAAAAAAACCTGAATAACACTCTGTGCGTCGCGATCACTTATTGTTTTTTAAAGCGTGTTATGTAGGTATTACCGATATTGAATGCAATTTTTAAAAATCTTCACACATAGATTTACAGTTACCGGCTTTTCAAAAAAACTGAGTTACACTCTGAAGTTTACGGTCACTAATTACGTTAACTCTTCATACGTAGATATTGATCATTTGGATTACAATTATATCCAATATCCAAAAAAAAAAACAGTACTCTTTTTCTTGTAGTAAAAAATTGGTAACTATGCAATAAAAAGACTTACAAAATGGCTCCTAGGTAATTTGATCAGCTTCTAGCTTAATCTCGGAAATACGGCAAAATTTGGCTGCTTACTAGCCTCAACCACAGGTAATTATCGGCAACTTTCACCAAAACCAATAACGATAAACACTAACAAACTTTATCGGCACTAGGAACATTAATTAGCTTTTAATTTTAAGCATCAAACAGGAAAAAACCGCCAAAATTAAAACTAGCTGTGTCACTGAGATGTTCTCAGTCACGCTACCACACCCAGAATGAAAAAACGTTGATACCAAAGGGACGCTGTAAGCGTGTAAGCAGTTCCCGCTTAGCTCACCTGATCTTAAACACGAAATTTGATTGGACAGTTAAAAAAACTGATACTGATACCTAAAACGATGGTTATTTCGAAAGTATTAGAAACTTCTGGAATGAATTAGGACAGAATCGGCTTAAGTGAAAAACAAACGGTTAAAAAAAGAAATTTTATTAATCGGGTTTTTTAAAAACGCTACAAGTTTAATATAATAGTGTACATTTTTAAGTGATTGTTTCATTTATTTTAATATTTGGTTTCGTTTATTTTTGGCTTTTTAGTGCTTTTTTTTGAAGGCGGTTCAATTTTTTTAAAAAAGTTTTTGATAGAACATTCAGTTTTCAATATTTTTATTAAATTAATTGTTTTTTTAAATAAATAAATTTGTAATAACTCATTTAAAACAAGTGAGTGAGTATAAGTAGTGGAGTTTATACGTAGGCGACCTTAGTTACATGTTTGGGGAAGACTGGTAATACTCTTAAAAAAGTAACCCATGACTTAATGAGCTAGCTAGGGAAACAACATCCTTTAGAATGTTTAAATGTTACAGTAGCTTGTACTTTTGTATTATAAACAATTTTAAATATGTCATCTTTGCAACACTCCGCCCGAAATTTTACAAATTTAACAGACAAAAGTTTCCTACCACTCGATGTAAGGTGGCAAAATTATACACTGAGGGAAAGTCTGATGCCAGAATGGTCACAACGTACGTTGTCTGCCAAGATTATAATTGTTTATAATACGAAAGTACAACAAAACAACTAGTTTCTCATGACCCTCAAGAGGGTCTTAATATTACACATTTTCGGTAGGTCTGGAGTAATAAATGCTGCACTCTATTTTATCAGTCATTTTGTATGTTATTTAATAGTTAAGTAATAGTATATTGTAATACAAGTGTTACAATGACAGAGGTTTCGTAGTACGAGTTCAGTTTGTGAAACGAACCGCGAAGCGGTGAGTTTCGCAAAGAACGAGTACTACAAACCGTCATTGTAATTCGAGTGTTACATACTATTTTTTATAATGAACTTTAAAAAGTATAAAAAAAATAAAATGAGAGTTTTTAGAAATATTTATTTATGTTGGCAATCTTGACAGTTTTGACACTTGTCAGTTTTAATGATTTTAAATTAGAATGTTTGTCAAATTTGTATAAAATATTCCGAATTTAGCAATAACGCTGATAATGTAGTTAATAATTTACTAAAACATACTTCTTGATTTACTACCTGAACTCTTTCGTTGAAAATCAGTGCAGTGCAACCAATTGTGTAAAACAAAAAGTTACCAAAAACAGTGTTACAATGAACCTATTTCGATACTGTTTTTAGTGTGGAAATAGAAACTTTGTGAACGTGAATTATAAAAAACAGTTTTCTAAATAAAATTTAAATTTATTAAAGAGTTGCTATCTTCGATACTATTTTTATAGTAAAATTTCTATCTAGAACTAAAGTACGCCTTAGTTTCGGTGAAAACCTTTTCCTGATGTTTTTCCCAGCAAACAACGTTTGAAAAAAGTTACTGCTGGCCAGACTGCCGAATACGGTGAATATGGATCAATTTATAGCCTAATTCATTTTGCTATAATTTTTATTAATTTGTATCATCGTACATTGTCTTGATAAAAAAACTAGTGTGGCAGTCAGTGGGACTGCCGGCAGAAGTTATACTTTTATGCACGCGCATGGATTTATAAATTTGTATGCGAATGATTTAGCAAACTCATTATATCATATTCGTGGTAAGCGACCCAAAAACCTCCTAGTACCGTGTGCACACTCTTTTTGTATCGAATTTGCATAAAATTTCTGGAGACGGGGTCCGTCTTAAGCACCAGGTGTTTCGAACACCATCGCCATTACTATAATCGAATTTAGCGACTCAAAAAACCACCGAGTACCAAGTGTGCACTGATTTCGTACAGAATTTACATAAAACCCCAGGATAAGAGGTAAATACCCTAGACACCATATGCCGCGGAGACTTTCGGAATCGTGATATTCGTGTTCAGCGACTCCAAAAACCCCGAGTATATAAATTGAACCCATTTACAGTAATACTTACCGAGTTGTCAGTTTACTCTCTATTGTCTGTTCGGAATGTACTTTTCGAATGCAGAAATGCAATTTCCATTTTTACATTATAAAATATAGCGACAAATTTCTTGACACTTTAGCGAAATCAATGCAAAAAACGCATTCCAAACCATCTTACGTTACAAAATTCGGAGGTTTTGGTGCAACAACCTGAAAAGCATAGTGCAGGATATACTGCAACCATATGACGGTATTTTAGACTACAATACAATACAATACTTATTACTGAATATTCTTATTAATATTATTAATATAAAATACTAAACTTAATATGTTAACTTACGTGACAGAATATAAAATAATCTGTCAAATAATCATGTGGTTCGTCACTATGATATTCATACATTAGTTCAGACTGTTTTTTGTATATCTATCCCTTTTCAATGTACTGAATGTTGAAACGGTATTCAAAGAGCTTATAACTAATAACATGTGATAAATATTTCATCTTTGTTTTTACCGACTAATATATTTTATAAGTGTGTCTGTCCCTTTCTTACTCACACCATTACATATGTAATAATTTTTCCAATTTCACTGTACACAAATCTTTTCCACCGAGTGCATAAATACACTGAAGGACAAAAAAAGTGGCGCACCCAAAATTTTCAGAAAATATAAACCTTTAAAACTTTTGAGTTGGTAGTCCGATTGCAATGATTCTTTTTTTATTTTAGAGAATGGTTCTTTGGTATTACGACGCTTTTATAAGAGGTTTTAATAATTTTAGGTTTGTAGCCAGTATTGCTTAAATAACAAGTACACGTTTTTTACGCTATTTTTGAAACACCCTGTGGACGTTGCTGTTACTCTAGTCGTACTAAGTCTTTTATGGGCATATTGAGTAGAGCCTCCCTTACAATTTTGGTCCGTAAATCATGTCTCTATCTTAGATGGTTCAAAAGATACAGGCTTTCAAACAAAGTTTGACTTTAATTAGGAATTTTATAAGTTCACAGAACAACAACAATAATAACAATTTTGTGGAACAATTTGACGAGATCTAATTCGACGCCCTAGTTCATCCCACAAGTGGGTTCATATCGGGGCTATTGGGAGGCCGTACTATGGTTGCTATACCAACTTGGTTCAAATATTCACGAACAATTTGGGCAGTTTGTGGCCTTGCATTGTCGTGCATTAATAAAAATGCATCTCCAACGAATGGTGCAAATGGTACTACGTGCTGCTCTAAAATGTTCTCTATGTACATATTGGCCGTTAGAGCATTTCTTGGAAGCACGCAAAGTTCTGTACGGGCTTCAATTGAAATTCCTCCCCAGACCATTACGGAACCACCTCCAAAACTCTGTCGCTCTCTAATCATATCCTGTTCATATCGTTCTCCAGGTCTTCTCCATACTCTTTGACGACTATCACTTGAATATAAACAGAATCTCGATTCATCGGTAAATTACACTCTAGCCCATTCGGGATCACGCCAATCCCCATATTCCTCGACGAAGCGACGACGAGCTTTCCTATGTCTTTGAAGTAATCTTGGTCCTGTTGCTGGTCTCCTAGCTCTTAGATTAACTTCCATCAATCTTCGACAAATCGTTTTATCACTTACATGCGTTTCGCGTACTTCTCTTAATTGATTGTTGGTTTTAACAGCAGTTTGGAAACGATTGCGCAAAGTTTGCAATCTAATAAATTGATCATCAATATTGGAGTTACTTCTAGGGCACCCTGAACCAGCTCTTCTATGACATTGGCCAGTTTCTTGATACCTCTGAATTGCTCGCCGTCCAGTCGTTTCAGGAACACCAACCGCTCGTGCTGCATATCTTTTACTTTTACCATCCTCTACAAGAGCCATCATTCGTGCAACCTGCTCGAGTGTAATTTGTTGAACCATTATAAATTTTTGCAAAAAACTACTACACAAACTACTGACAATCATCAGAAGTTTAGCCAAAATGACAGTGTCACAAATAAGCCGTTTCTCGGCCTACTTTTTCCTATTGAAAAAAAAATGTATTTTTGTGTTGGGAGTAAAACTTTGCTTGAAAGCCTCTATCTTTTGAACCATCTAAGATAGAGACATGATTTACAGACCAAAATTGTAAGGAAGGCTCTACTCAACATGCCCATAAAAGATTTAGTACGACTAGAGTAACAGCAACAGCACAGGGTGTTTCAAAAATAGCGTAAAAAACGTGTACTTGTTATTTAAGCAATACTGGCTACAAACCAAAAATTATTAAAACCTCTTATAAAAGCGTCGTAATACCAAAGAACCATTCTTTAAAATAAAAAAAGAATCATTGCAATCGGACTACCAACTCAAAAGTTTTAAAGTTTTATCGTTTCCGAAAATTTTGGGTGCGCCACTTTTTTTGTCCTTCAGTGTAAAAGTATAACTTCAAAAACATTTTTTTCTTCTGTTTGATGGTCTGGTCCGTTTCGAGGTTATTGATGAAAATTATACCTTTTGTATCTCAGAATACTAATGACAGAACATTGCCAGCAAAAAGTTTTCCATAAACATATTAAAAATGGACGAGGTAAGTCGGGTGGTAGGTGAAACCAAGAGCTTTCTCACTTCTCACGGCTTTGTTTTACAACTCAGAGTGATATCTGGCATATATTAAAATATTCAGTAACGGTATGTACTACAATACGTTTCTTTTATATAGCTTAAGTCTCAGCTGGTTCTTTAGCTCGAAAACAGGTGAGGTCAGAACGATTGGCAAAAAGGTACTGGCATTAATTTTTTGGGATGCAAAAGGAGTTTTGTTGATTGATTATCATGGATAAGATAAAATAATTAACTATGAATATCAGCTGGATAAAAACTTCGTGAAAAAAGACCTGGTTTACAGAAGAAAACAAACATTTTTCATTATGATAATGCACGTGTTCATACAAGTTTGTTGCCGATGGATAAATTGAACGAATTAAAATACGAATTGCTTGAATACCTACCGTATTCACCAGATTTGGTTCCCGCCGACTCTTCAGAAACTTGAAACAGTTCTTCGTGGTAAGCGTTTTTTTCCAGAGATGGTATAAAATTACTAAAGAATTATTGAAATAAGTGCGTTTAAGCTGAAGGAGATTATATTGAATAAAAAACAGTTTCATTAAAAAATATACATGCTTTCATTTAAGTGCCTAAAAATTAGACAAGGGTGTCAAATCATTGAAAATTTAAATTGGTCGGTATAAAGATTTTCGTTGTTTGGTAACAGTATCTAATAATTTATTGTTGGAAAATTTTGGGTGTAATCCTGTTTTAAATTATTGTTTGTTAGGATTCATTTGATGAAATATAGTATAGAACAAAGTGAAAATAATTAATTTGACCTTGTGAAAATCTGCTAAATACATTAACGAGATAATATCTTTAACACACAATTGCATGTACTTGACATAAAATTAATATGAAACAGAATGTCTTACAACTCGCCTACAAGAAATGTCAATTATAAAGGAAACAGCATACTATTGTTTATCTAAAAACAGTTTTATTTATATCTATAAAAATTATAATAACTTCAGTTTCAATGTAGCGTGGATAAAATAATATTTTCAATAAGATAAACATCTTTCCACTATAACTTGAAAAACTAATTTCTCAGCCAACGGGGATGTATTCAAATTTATTCGCAACCGGTAGTTATGGACCTGCATAATACAAGTGCAAACCTACATACTTTCTGAATTTTATAGCATTTGCTATTTTTGATATTCTGAGCTCGTTTACTGCAATCTTTAATTTGTTTATGGAAATATGCCACGTGGAGTGACACAAAACTGAATGTGATTAAAATAGTAATGTTTATATTTAGAACCGGTTATATGAACTATAAAATTATTATAGCAAATAAAATCTTTTATACTAGAATCCCTTTAATAAAACCTCAAATACCGTAAAAATTATAAGGTAAGTTTAAACACGACAACAGAAGTTTAAACACCAAAAAATAAAAGAAAATTTAGCTGCTGGTTTCTTTAAGAAAATGTGCATTTTTTAAATGCTAAATAGCACGTACTTTTTATAAAATATTAAATGAAAATTGTGTACTTTAATGAATATAATCAAATATAATGTATATAACAGTCTTTTTCTAAAATAAAAATAAAATCAGTGTGGCATTAGAACTCATATTGTCAAAATGAAACAGTCTTATTAAAGCAATTAAAAAGAATCAAAACAAGAAGACACGGAAACGAGTTAAAAAGCTAAATAAAAAAACATAATGCTACTTGTTTTTGGAACTAAGTTCCTTACGGCAGGCTTGGATAAGATAGGGATTTTGCGGCGTGACCAAACTGAAAAAAATGTAATAGTAAAAAACCGTAACAATAAAACCGTAACGCTTGTAATAGTGCCACTATATCTAGTAGGCAGGTTACCGCTAGCCTCCACACAACGCTAGCCTCTACTCATACATAATGTTGACAGTTATGATATAATTTTTAACTGTCACCGAAACTTTTTTGAAAGTGTCTACAAAAAATATAATAGGTATAGATAATGAATCAAGCAAAAGATGATCTTCTCATTACAGAATCTCCTCACGAAAGGTAAGTTTAATAATATAATATAAACATTGTAAACAATATAGAAATATCCAACGATGTCAACTTTTGTGATGTCCTATAAATTAATGAAAATCATTGGTTTTTAAATGTAAAATGTGTAAATTATGTTGTAATATTTTATTTATTTGGATTATCTACACCTGTTACTAATGTTAATCTCAAAATTTATAATATATTATTATAATTAATATAATCAAAATTTATGCAGTAAATACATAAAAATAATTTGACTCTTCACGATTGGATATCGTTGGAGGATCGAATACGCGGGATGGTAATTTTTTTTAAATTTTTTTCCAGTGTTAAACAAAAAACTAAATATTATTTTAACTTTAAATAAAATTAATTTAATTATCTTGTTCCGATCATTATCATTATAAAAATTATATCTTTAGAGAATTTATTGATATATAAGGTGCCCAGACGAAAAGTACAAATTATGTAAATATGTACGACCAAAAGAAATGTAATTATTAATCTACAACGTAGTATAATCCAAGGTTTGGAGAAGATAGGGATTTTGCTGCGCGACCGAACTGAAAAAAATGTAATAGTAAAACCGTAAGAAAAAGTCAGTGGTTAATAAAACCGTTAAATGAGACGTGCGCAGGCGCTACAGTCGTATACACAAGCGAGTAGTGTCGATTCTACATTAGCCGAAGGAACTTAGTTCCTACCTGGTGTCCCACGACACCATTATAACTTGTTTTTTATATTCCATTTTCTTGTAAAAAAAATCCAATTAAATATTATATATTTATAAATAAAGGAATTGTCATCTGTCTTTATTATTGTTAAAAAATCTTGTACTAACCTACCTTTACTATATAGCAAAAAAAATTGGTTTGTATTTAACCATTTCAGTCATGCTGTACACTAAGGTGCTTAACCGATTTTCCTGCTTTTGAATGGCTCTCAGTAATATTGTATATTCTTTGCAGTACAATTTTACTGATTTTTTTTCTTGCAGATGAACTGTTTGCTGCTCCTACTAATCATGTTATTGTTTAACGTTTCGTTCTCAACAAAAAATTAAGAAAATTCAAAATTCCTATCTAAGATTGATTTTTGGTATACGAAAGTACGCATCTGTAACTTATAAGCTCAAAGAAATGGATTGCCTCAATATGAAAAATAGACGTAGGTATTCTACACGCGGCTTGTTTATTTCATAAAATAGTGTTACGACTCGAACCGAACCTACCGCCCAGGAAGTAAACGAGACAGACGGGTTCTTGAAACCTGAAAATGTTCGATTGGATGCCGAGAACCTTCGATGTTAGAAATGAACGTTATCGACGTTCTAGAAGAATTGTTACTGTGGGATCTTTGTAGATATTTCGAGAAGAATTAATCTGATATATAAAGGATCGCGTTGGACGGAGAGAGAGTATAGTAGTTGTTATGGTAATAGTTGGCGATAAATAATAGTGGTGGTTGTATTTGTTGGCGATAAGAATTAATTGAATGGTAATAGCTAGCGATACAGTGCGATTGTTGTACGAAATATTTTAAAGACGTTATTTAGTCATAATGATTGTATCAAAGTTGATTAAAATAATTTAAGAAATTGTTATTTAGTGTGTTTACCAATAAGATGTTAAGTTTGTCTGCTGTTGTCACTTATCCCGAATCCACGAAGGAAAATTTATAACAATAGTAACTACCAAAGAACCTACCTATCTTTACAATAAAATTAAATTTCGGACAGACTTAATTTAAGATTTAAGGGCTTGTTAACGCCACCACAACATGGTAAAGAATTATTTAAGGGGTCTTTCAGTTACCAAATCTGCAAGGTGTATAATAACATTCTATCTTACTTGAAGGGACTCACAATGAAAAAATTTAAGAGAGAGTATAGACATCATCTACTTAATTTACAGAATGGTTAGCCCCGCCCCTGTGTTTCATTTTAAAATTTACTTTTCTGTAACAAAAATAGTGTAGTACATAAACAGGTTGAGTAGAAGAGCAGCGAAATTTTCAAAATATTTTTATTTTTTTCTCATATTAATATTTTAAACTGAACTCAGCCTATTAATTTCACAGTTTAATTGTAAAAAATATACGTATGAACTTAAACCCTATGTAATTATCACTGTGAACAATAAAGACGCTATTATTATTGTTATTATATGAAATAGAAGCGCTTCCACTAGGTGAAACTGTTAATAATTCAACAGCCAAGTCCACAGAATCAGGCGTTTTATCTTTCCAGACGACCCAGGAGTTTGTGATGGCTTATTTGAATTTTCAAATTCTCAAAGAAAATAAGGATATAAAGTAAATAAAAGGAATTTTTGAAATGGCGTCCACAATCGAGTTGCTGGAGTAATGTGCAAAAAAAAAACAAATTTGTATGTCGTTCAAAATTCTACAAATTTGTCCACCAACAACAACTCTAAGAGTTTCAAATTGGCGCAGCATAGTCCAAGATGAGACGGATGTAGGTTTTGCAAATAGTAGCTAGCAATTATAGAGACAGATTTTTGAAAGAATGTCTAATCACGTGCATTATATTAACCTTCTTGACAATTGCCGTAATATGAGGAGCCCACTTTAGGTCAATTGAAACTACAATCCCAAGATCTTTCTGTGGGAAAAATCTAGCAATATTGTGGGTTATTGTGTCCTAATTGAAGAATGTTACATTTTTGTTTAGTGAGTTCTAGAAGCCATAAGCCATTGTTCAATTTTAATCAGATCATTAATTAGTTCTTCATAATGTAACAGTGGAGTAAAAAATGCTTGGTGTCATCTGTAAGTAGTGATACCTTGGACAAAAAAGACTGACACCATATTGCTGATATATAAGTTCAAGAGCAGAGGACCGATAACAGAACCCTGCGGTACACCATTGGTTACCAGGAATTTATACGATAATTTATCTTTAATTCATTTGACTTAACATACTCTCTCAGATAAAAAGGCACGAATCCTGGATAGCAACGGATCTCTCACACCAAATTGCTGTACCTAATTTATTAAGCCTATACTTAAAATTAAGGAAAATTATGTCAACAGAGTTTCCCTTACCTATTTTGGACGTCCAGATATATCGGTACATTACAGAAGGTTTGTTGCCGAGAACGAAGAATGCCGTGTTTAAGAAACAAAAACATTAAGCTCTTTAGTAATGATCCTGTTCATGTATTTATTGGCTAAACAAGTTAGGCTAATTTCTCGATTGTTAGCTGAATTTAACTTATCGCCACTTTTAAAAATCGACATAATTACCTACTGACTTTTTCCAGTCGATAGGCACCGAACACTAACGAAGTGATGAGGTCATTAGTTTTAGAAAAAGAGGGGCTAAATTAGAGTTATAGCTTTTTAAATAATGTGGATGCATGTTGTCAGGTCTTTATGTTGTATACCTAATCTTTGATTTTACTTATCGCCGAAATGATTTTGTCTAGTGAAAACTGAATGTTAGATACACTGTTTCTGTTTTGAGATTGATCAGGAAGGGTCGGAAAAGATTCCATATTTTCTCTGGTGTAGGAATTCGTAAATCTAAGGCAAACATATCAGAAACACGTTTAGGATCAGTAAAATTGCTTATTACTCTTACTGTCCACCAGTTTTTGCTCATAAAACAAATTGGCTGGTTTAATTCGAGTGGGGACTAAATTTGAATAGTTTCTATAGTAAAGATAATCGCAGTTCAGTTTGAATTATTTATATTTGTGCCAAAAATGCCTTTTCCTGCTTATTTCTTGCCTTATTTCAAAATTAATCCACGGTAGGAACTCTTGGTTTTATCAGTTTCAGAGACAAATTGAAGAAAGCGGTTAATTTCCTGAGTCAAGTACAGACACTGGTCATTGATATTCTTTTTATTAGAGAGATAATCTGCTAAACAAAAGTTCTTTATCTTTTTATTATTACTGGGGTAAACATAACTTAAAAATGAGTAGTGATTATTAAAGTACAATGGCCACTTATACCTATTGGGCCTGTGTTAATTAATTTACGGTCATTCAAAAAGTACTTACTCAATGCGCGAGGGTTCATTGTTAATTTTAAATCCGTAGGTTGATTAATTTTCTGAGATAAGGCAGAAACTATAAAGGTATTAAAACGAATATTGATTCAGAACTGGAATTGTCTGTAGGTACACTATTAGCCCAATCAATCTCAGGAAAGTAAAAATCTGCACATATTAGTAGATAGATTTTTTAAGTTATAGCTGGCAGAAATAATGACTTAATCCATTCATACTGTTCATGTAATACTAGATTGCCTGGAGGATATGAGCATCTCAAGTTTAATTCAGTGTTTAGTTTTTTTACAATTATACCAATAGATTTTATTGGATTGAATTCAATATGATCATCGAGATCTGAGTCCTTTTGTTTTTAAGACATTTTGAAACTTATATACAGACACCTCCTCCGATCAATAATGTTGTTTGGCACTAATGGCGCTAGTTAGATTTCTAGTCTAGCCTTCGAATTTTGTTGGAGTTGCCTTATATGCAGCAGGAACCTTTTTTAAAAATTGCTTTTTTAAACCACCCTTCACGGAGCGCCAGGACAATAATAAGAAGTTGGAGAAAGGCTTTATGGAAAATGTCATCTGTCAAAATTCTGCTGTTGCTTTGACCAAATGGATCGACAGTAGTGTAGAAACTTTTGGTTCCAATTTCGTTGCTGTACTTCCACATGATATGTGTCAAAGATGGGACAAAAAGAACAAACAATAGATGGACGTACCACGATCAAAGGTAGTGTCACTCTATAATAATGGAATGGGAGATAGGATTCGATAACAGATGTCCGTTTTGATAATTTGGGCCATTTTCCGAGATTTTGTGAGAAAATAGGAATATGCAAAGAAGGGCACTGCAAATCCCAAAGCTATATACAGTGCACAAAATGTAACATATGCCTGTGCATTAGTAGGGACAAAAACTGTTTTTATTTGTGTAATACAATAGTATATTGTAATGTGTTACAATGACAGGTTTCGTAGTACGAGTGAAGTTTGTGAAACGAACCGCGAAGCGGTGAGTTTCGCAAAGAACGAGTACCTACTACAAACCGTCATTGTAATTCGAGTTTTACATACTATTTTTTATAATGAACTTTTAAAAGTATAAAAAAATAAATAAAATGAGAGTTTTTCGAAATATTTATTTATGTTGGCGATCTTGACACTTTTGACACTTGACAGTTTTAATGATTTTAAATTTGAATGTTTGTCAAATTTGAATCAAATATTCTGAATTTCGCAATATCGCTGATAATGTAGTTAATACAATATAATTCTTGATTTACTACCTGAACTCTTTCATCTTTCGTTGATAATCAGTGCAGTGCAACCAATTGTGTAAAACAAAAAGTTACCAAAAACAGTGTTACAATGAATCTATTTCGATACTGTTTTTAGTGTCGAAATAGAAACTTTGTGAACGTGAATTATAAAAAATAAATTATTGCATGGAGATCTGTTGAGTTTTTTTATATTTTTTTATGTTTAGCTTCTTCGGTAGTCATGATCCATAGGTTTTAATAATTCATAACTAAAAGGGTTAATATAGCAGCAAATATGTGTATCAGTATTGCCAGAAGAAGCTTTGACCTTTTATTACAATAATTGTTACTCTATAACCGATCTATCAATTTTAATATAAAAATATTTATAATTTTAATAGCTACTTATTGTTTGATTAAATTGTATTTACCCTATATATAGTTACCCAACGTGTACCCTTAAGCAAATTCCTGCGCTACCGCTATATTTTTCCCTTGAATTTCATGTTTTCATTATCTCGCTACATTTTTTTGTGATGGAAATTGTCCTCAAACAAGATTGTATAAATAACAACGTAAATTAAACGAGTACAGCACCGATGCAGGTAAACTTTTCTCATTATTTTTGCATTAAAAGTTTAACGAACCACTCGATTCCAGATTTAAGAGAACTTTCTATTCTTTATGTGTATTTATAGTAGCTAGTAATATTAAAGTTATGTATTGTAACATTTAATGGTTATAGAACAATGAAAATAAATATAGACAAAAGTATTTTATAAATGAAAAGAATCTTAATTAATTGAAAAGAAAGATTAAGATTGGGTTCACAATGGTTAATTTTCATACCATTTTTCTAAATAAAAAAACCTTTCCAATAAATTTCAATAGTTGGTGGATTTGTACCATTATTTAAGCTTTTTTTATTAAGGGCTATAAATTTATATTTTTAAATTAAAACTAATGCCTTAAAATAAACTAGGTTATATAATAAAAGAAAACGAAAACATTCAACTTAAGTTCAAGGTTTAATAAATTATAATTCAGATAAATAAATTTTTATTTTAAATCACAAAACAAATAACAAGGAAAAAATGAACATTGTAAAAGATTAGTTAAAATTTTTACGTTATTTGCCCTTAAGGATGTTTAAGAATAGAAACTGTTTCCGCTTTCAAATTGCATCCACTAAATACTAAATGTATAACTTATAAGATCTAATTTTTGAGTAAATTGGCGTGTCTAATCTTATGTACGTAGTGTATGTTCAATGGTTTCCAAAACAATCTCAGGACCACTAATTGAATTGATTTAGCCGATACTTGGGGGAGATCCACAATATATAATATTAATCAAATAAAAAAAACATTCACTTTAAATCTTCACTGTATTTAATTTATTAACGCAGAGCGATTTCTTAAAATTAAAGTTAAAGTGAAAGTTTTTTTGACTTCCCGCATTAAAAATTGAAAGTTTTTAAAACATCCGAAAGTTATTAGATTCACCCCGATTTTTGAATATCGAGTTTTTATCAGATCTCCATGTTTTCTCTTAGAAAACCTTCATGACTATACACGCGATGATGTCCGTATGCCTGTGAGTGTGCGCGCACATTTCTTTGTACATCTGCGAGCGAGTGTATGTGCGTGCGCGCACGCGCGTGTGTGTGTCTGTGTGTGTGTGTGTGTGTGTGTGTGTGTGTGTGTGTGTATCTTCACGCGCACGCGTGTAGTTTCCGATGAAAAAAAAAAAACGAAAACCAAAATCAAAAATGATGGTTTGACGATCAATTCCTAATCAGTTCTTAACCTCCAAAATAGAGGTCGGATGCCGATTAATTTGTTCGTGGGATATCGTTGTCGAAAAATTTGGAAAAAGTGTTTTTTCTATAATAAATTTGAGATTTTTTGTGTAATCAAGGATAACATTTTAAGCACATAAGAAACTGCGTCGGATGCCCCTTCGAACATCAAAATCTCTCAACGCCTTAATAAATTTTTTCTTGAACACTACAAAAATACAAAGCAACAATATAAGTATATACATTTTTGGTGTCAAAAATTAGTTTTAAGGATTGCCTGAAGGATCAACCTCTTTTCTATTTTTTTATTTCATTAATATTACCACTAAGTTTAAACGAATTACGAAAATAAATAAATTTTATGGTCTTTTATATTATATCTTGATAAACATATTAAAGAAATTAAATGAATTCAAATTCTTGACAGTTAAGTCAAAGAGTTTTTATTGCGTCAACAAAATTTAACAGTAAATCAACAGTAACGAATAGCGTAAATCTATACATATAATAAAACTGTAGAAATGAAAATTCTGTACATTAAAGATATTTAAAAAATAATTAGCGGACGGTGTTACTACATCTATATAGAAACCAAAAATGTGATTAGATTTTTGTTTGTCTGTCTGTATGTTTGTGCGCGCATCACATGAAAACTACTGATCCGATTTAAATGCGGTTTTTACAGATGCATTTGTCTTCTTTCAACTTAACATCTGGTGTATAAAAATATTTCCTTTCTCCCCTTTAACGGAGTGGGGGAGAAATTTTTATACAAAAATCAACACGCCACGCAAACAACGTCGCAGGTACATCGATATAGAACCCAAGAATGTGGTTAGATTTTTTTGTCTGTCTGCTTGTCTGTATGTTTGTGCGCGCATCACATGAAAAGTACTGATCCGATTCGAATGCGGTTTTCACAGATGTATTTGTCTTCTTTCAGCTTAGCATCTGGTGTATAAAAGTTTCTCCCCTCCACCTCTTTAACGGGGTGATGGGAGAAATTTTTATACAACAATGAACACGCCACGCGAACGACGTCGCAGGTACAACTATCCCAGACAGCACAAGATGTCTTAAAGACATCCAATTTAGGTCAATTTTAAGTCTTGACGCCTAAAGACTTATAAAAGATATAATAAAGACGTCTAATACAGACGTCTCTTAGACGTTACACAAAGATATCTTTAAGATGTATTTTTTAAATCTTTATTGGACCTGATTACTCTTATGATAATTTTATTATTATTTTTAATATCAATTTAAAATTTACCGATACGAAACAAATTAATTATGCAAATTTAATTAATTTTTTTAAATAGATACATAAATAATTATTTATATTAATTTGAAATTTATTTTATTCGAATAACATATATAAATATAAACAAATAAATTTTTTAAAGGGGCGTGAAATTTTAAAAATATAAAAAATAACTATAAAATACAAAAAGTTTAAATTTTTAAAAAGACTCACTCCGAGAGCCTATTTGAACCCGGGCCTCCTGTATCAAATTCAGATACTATTTCCACTGTTCTACTTCAACAATTATTGAGTTAAGTACCTGTGGTAAACTTGTACTTCGTCCAATATCTATACCGAAGGTACCCGGCTAACTCCGAATCAGCTTGCGCGCGCGCTTACCAACCAAGCCAAACCAAGCTGTCGCGTGCCTTTGTTCGGTTCATACCGTAAAAGTAAACCATAACCTTACTATACTTTTCAATGTGTCGGTGCCGAGGTGGTTTTAATTTTCTTTGTTTGAATTTAATATTGTGGTGTGCTTGTGGTTTTATTATTATTAACTGATTTATATAATATTGATTTCGTTTTTTAAAAAAGACAATACAGTAGCTGTTAACAATAATTAACAAAGTTTGTTACAAAATTTACATATTTTTGAAGATATAGGTAAGTTGTTTTTTTTAATATGATTATTTCTAAATTTTAAAATAGTGGATTTTTAATTTAAGGTATGAAACGCAATCTATTAAAATATTATATGAGAGCTAAAAGGGCCATTGATAAAAATAAAGATGATTTTATTAGTGATAGTGATGATGATACTGAAACTCCTTCTAAATCTGCAAAACAATGCAATGAAATAGTAATAGGTTCTAATGAACCTGGATGTAGTGGTGTATCATCACAGTTGTTACATTTTGATAGTGAACATGAAAATATATCCAATGAAAGTTCTTCATTAACAAACGAACAGGCACTAAAATATAGTTGGCTAGGAAGGAAAAATAATCGTCCATTTAAGGATACCAACCTAGCAAGGGTTATTATTCGTAAGTATAAAATTTTTTATTTTAACTTTTAAATAAAAGCTTTCAAAATAATTAACGAACGGGAGTATGCAGAAACAGTTAAAACATGAATTTTGGAGGAAGAAAGCAATGGAAGATAAAAATAACAAAAAAATAAATATTTTAATAATTTTCAGAAATTTTGCATTACATTTTAAGCGATTTAATATGTATATTTAATCTAGTTTTGGTGGACAGGTTCAGCAGAGTTAGCAGGTTTCGACAATATCTATAAAAATAATTGAAACATCTATACAAACCTGGCTAAGAAGAGCTTCGGACAGAAGAATGGCAAGGGAACGGCTAAATAAAACGTTATAATGATTGTTATTATTTTAAGTTTATTTCTAATTTTTGTTTTTTTTTTTAATAATTTAATAAAGTTTAGTTTGCGCAAGATCTTTTTTTAAATTTATAAAATTTCAAAATAATAAATGTACGTCTTAAAGAGTTCCGAAAAAGATATCTTGACGAGGTCTGAAAAAGACGTCTTTTAGACGTTACCTTTTTTAACATTCGACGTCTTTAAGACGTCTTTAAAATGTCTGGCAGGCGTCATAGGACATCCAAAAGTTGTCTTAAACATCCATGTCAGACGTTGTTTAGACATCTTAGAGATGCCTTTGTGCTGTTTGGGTAGTAAGTAAATATAAATAGTTATGGTATTTTTGACTGTTGATTTAATAATTATACATTTTGGGAGATTTAATTTTATAACCGGTGGTCAGTTAATATTTTTGCTCTCCTTACACAGGGCTCTAACGTAAAAAAAAACGGGTATAGCAATCAGTGGGACTACCGGTAGAAGTTATACTTCTATGCACGCGCCAGGCGTTAGAAATTTGTATGATGGTGATTTAGCAAAATCATTATCTGCTTGAAGCATGGAACTACTATACTATAAATCCGAACTTACTTGTCCAGTTTATAGGTCAAAATGCAATGCACAGTCAAAAAAAAATTCACATAGTATAATCAAACTCTTTATCTTTCCAATAGTAAGTTAAAAAATATCGCTTATTAATCAAAATCTAAAAATATTTATTGCGAAAATATATATCGTAAGTATATACCTACATACCTACTATAACCTAAAAACTGTATAAGTATAAGATTAATCAGTGCCGCCAACGTGTGCAGTATCAAATATTTTAACTAGCGTATAGGTTGACAACAAGGTGAGGGAGCCTCTTTAAGAGAGAAAGATCGAAGACAGAGAGTAATACAAAAACTAGCATCAAATAGTAAAACTTCAAGAAGAAAAAGTTAAACTCTAAAAATCTCAGAGAAGTAACCTATACGCATATATAATGCGATGAATGAAAGAACCGAAAAAGCATAGTGCAGTATATAATACAAGTAATAATTAATTATCGGCTTGTAAAAAATCGTTAAACGGGAAAATACCAATTAATTATATTTAAAAATGTATTTGTTTTTCTTTGAAACACAAAAAAAACTATACAGTTGGGAATCGAACCTAGAATGTCAACGTGATAGACAAACAAGCTGACTACTGGACCAATAGTTCCACGCGGGCTGCAACCATGTGACGGTACTATAGGCTACAATACAATACTCATTACTGAATATAATTATTGATATTATTAATATAAAATATTAAACTTAATATGCATATTTACGTGACAGAATAATAAAATTAATCTGTCAAACACAATGTAATACGTCACTATGATACAAAAACATTAGCTGAGATTGTTTTTTGTATATATATATATATATATATATACTACTATATATATTCCCACTAGGGAAGCTGCCATAATTTTAAATAACATATATACTGATAAAAATGAGCATTTTGCAACAGTACTACTATAAATGCTACGTTACCTAGAATTTTGTAAGAAATAAAAATGCTGAATTCCTTGATTACCTACTAATAATGAAAAGGTAACATATATGGTACCAACATTATGAAGCACCATGTCACAGTTACATAAATATTCGAGAATTGCTTCTACAAACGGAAAAGTTCTGGAAGATTTGTGGACGTTGCTTGGCCTGCAAGATTTCCGGTCCTGAAGCCCCTACACTTCTTCTTGTAGGGATACTTAAACCAAAAGGTGTACCTTAAAAGACTATTCGAAAATATTAATCATTTGAATCAAACAATTATGGAAACATATGAAGCTGTTACTCTAGCTGTGTTAAACATGTATTAAAAGAGTTTTTTCAAAGAACAATTTCCTGTTTAGAAAGAGATGGAGGATATGTTGAGGCGTATGTTCAGTAAGGAAAAGTTAACCCGGATTTGTCTTGTTCATGTCTGATTGTCCATTTTGAAAATAAATTATTCTAAAATGACTGTATTTGTCTATATTGTATTACTGATGATTCTACCAGAACAAATTCAAAGTTTATTTTTGAAACAAGAAAATGAGTGATGTATCCAGTAAGTGCACATGGACAATCAACATCTTAAAATTACATTTAAAAGCACTTTACACTTTAGCTTTCATCGAAAACTTTTATTTTGCCTTTTTCCTTTCTGAATATTGATCACAATGTGACGCAGAACGTTTTAACTTCTTATGAAAAATTCTCTTACATATATATATATATATATATATATATATATAAGGTTTGTTCAGAAACGAGAATTTTGAATTTCACGGGCTACGTACAGTCGATTCTAGATGTTTTTCCTTATGTTGGTACACATGTACCTAATATATGATGACCATATCAGCCATTTTGCATTGTTAGTTTGTGTTTGACAGACAAAAAGGTTAGACGTGTTTTGGTATTCGATTTTCTACTATCGAACAAAAAGGATCAAGGCATCTGCTTTAAATTTTGCGTTAAAAATGAAATAAAGTGTGCTAATGCATTTAAAATCTTGACTGTGGCATTTGGTGAATCTACTATGAGTAAACCAAGAGTGTATGAATAGTATAAACGCTTCAAAGAAGGCTGAGAAGACATTGATGATAATGACCGCTCTGGACGTCCGAGCACGTCAACTACTGATGAAAACGTTGAATCAGTGAAGCAAATGGTTTTGGAAAATCGTTAAATTACTATTAGGAAAGTTGCTGAGAACGTTGGAATATTAACTGGACTATGTCATGCGATAGTATCGGAAGTTTTGGGCATAAAACGTATGCCAGCGAAGATTGTTCCAAAATTGCTCAATTTTGACCAAAAACAACGTTGAATGAATATCGCTCAGGAGCTGTTTAATAACGCCAACAACGATCCAGATTTCTTCAAAAGGATCATAACTGATGACGAAACATGGGTATGTGGCTATGACATCGAAACCAAAGCCCAATCATCCCAATGGAAGTGGCCAGAGGAGCGAAGACCTAAAAAAGTTCGGTCGAATGTGAATGTTTTGCTCACTGTTTTCTTTGATTACAATGGTGTAGTGCATCATAAATTCTTGCCACAAGGTCGTACGGTCAATAAGGAATATTACCTGGAAGCTATCGCCATTTGTGCCTTCGGCCCGCTGTGCCCACATTTCGGGGCTACGACCAGCGTCGCCACGTTGGCGAAACAGACTCATAGGACTCCTGTGTGAGCGTTCGTTGTTTGTGTTTTTTGACACATGTTTCCCTACCATCCTTTGCTCCTAAGTACCCAACACTTTTGCTAGCCAAGTGCAATACCTTACTTGGTTATGCCGCACTGATGACGGCTAACGAGCCAGAAACATGCATGTCTGCGGTTACCATTCCTACTCGTTAACCCTATGATCCTTTTTGCGTACATGCCCGTTAATTTGCCCCTTTGGTTTGTCATAAGTACGCATACTTGGCACCCCTTTTTGGTTTTATATATATATATATATATATATATATATATATATATATATATATATATATATATATATATATATATATATATATAAAAAAAGGAGGATAACGGGAATGCAACGCAACAAGGATCATGGTTACAAGTAGGAATGGTAACCGCAGACATGCATGTTTCTGGCTCATTAGCCGTCATCAGTGCGGCATAACCAAGAAGAGTATTGCTCTTGGCTAGCAAATGTGTTGGGTACTTGGGAGCAAAGGATGTTGGGGAAACATGTGTCAAGAAACACAAAAACAACGAACGCTCACACAGGAGTCCTATCGCCATTTTGTGCTTACGGCCAGCTGTGCCAATGGGTTTTCGGCTAGCAACCAGCGTCGCCACGTTGGCGAAACGGACTCATTGTGTTTGAGTCGTTCTAGCCCAGGAGATGAAATAAACAAAGTGCCAAGAAAACGCGTATTAATATAAAAAAAGGAGGATAACGGGAATGCAACGCAACAAGGATCATGGTTACAAGTAGGAATGGTAACCGCAGACATGCATGTTTCTGGCTCATTAGCCGTCATCAGTGCGGCATAACCAAGAAGAGTATTGCTCTTGGCTAGCAAATGTGTTGGGTACTTGGGAGCAAAGGATGTTGGGGAAACATGTGTCAAGAAACACAAAAACAACGAACGCTCACACAGGAGTCCTATCGCCATTTTGTGCTTACGGCCAGCTGTGCCAATGGGTTTTCGGCTAGCAACCAGCGTCGCCACGTTGGCGAAACGGACTCATTGTGTTTGAGTCGTTCTAGCCCAGGAGATGAAATAAACAAAGTGCCAAGAAAACGCGTATTAATATAAAAAAAGGAGGATAACGGGAATGCAACGCAACAAGGATCATGGTTACAAGTAGGAATGGTAACCGCAGACATGCATGTTTCTGGCTCATTAGCCGTCATCAGTGCGGCATAACCAAGAAGAGTATTGCTCTTGGCTAGCAAATGTGTTGGGTACTTGGGAGCAAAGGATGTTGGGGAAACATGTGTCAAGAAACACAAAAACAACGAACGCTCACACAGGAGTCCTATCGCCATTTTGTGCTTACGGCCAGCTGTGCCAATGGGTTTTCGGCTAGCAACCAGCGTCCGTTTGTACCCAACACATTTGCTAGCCAAGAGCAATACTCTTCTTGGTTATGCCGCACTGATGACGGCTAATGAGCCAGAAACATGCATGTCTGCGGTTACCATTCTTACTTGTAACCATGATCCTTGTTGCGTTGTATTCCCGTTATCCTCCCTTTTATATATATATATATATATATATATATATATATATATATATATATATATATATATAGTCTTTGTGTTTTATGTTTTTATTTATGAACATAATTTTTTGGACATTACAACTTTTAAATTTTGTTCTTTATCTGTTGCTTAGTCAACTTAATCAAAACCTATAAAATAATTTTTTGTTTTTCATACGTAGGTATTTAAGTTTTAATATATTTAAATGGATTTTAAGTACGTGTAAAGTATATGTTTATTATAAACTTATTTTAAATGCTTGATGAAATAAATCAGTTTTTAGTTTAATCTTACGACTTTGTAAGTACCGTCCTGAATGGCGTGCTCATATTTAATTTACGTCACATCATTAATTCGGAAAATAAAATTTTTATTTCTTCTTACTTTGCTAGAATAACTCACCTGATTATCAAATAGCAGCTCAGTGTCATCAAAAATTATATAATACCATAGGAGCCACAGGGCGTTGTTGATGATAAAAGAGGCAAACAAATTCATATGAATTAGAATTCTTGCACATCTTAGAGATCTGTAATGTATAATAAAATATATTTAAAACAGTTTATATAGTAAATGAATTATTTAAAAAAATCTCTTATGGGATTTTTAAAATTTAGAAATCATCAATCGAAAAAAATGTCACATCCGGCTAGACTCGAATCTACGATTTCTTTCTATATCCTGTAGCACCTCTATAGCTGGAAATAAGACTTTTTTGATTTCTCCTTAATAATATTTCTTGTTGTCATTTCTTAAGTTTAAAGAGTGTTATGTAGCTTATAAAAAGAAATTTGAAACAGTAGATTTTGTGTTTAGTTTACATACTTTATCTGCAACATTTACTAATGCCGTTCGTAAATTGATATGCAGATTTAATTGTACTTTATATAAAACTATTTAACTTTTCAGAAAAAGTTTTTTAAACATAGACTTTTGATACGCTTTTTTGGTGTATTGATTTTGATACAAATTTAAAAAGTCCACAATAATTTTTTAATGTTTCAACGATGATTGGATAAATTATATATACACACGTATAAAATAAACAAAAAGATATATTGTATACAAGTCAAATATTAACTAGTGAACACTGTAAAATAGTAATATCTGTTTGAATAAACAGTGCAGTATATTTTCAATTGATATAATTTTTGCCAGATAAAACATCTTCTACAAATTTTAATACCTGAAGTTTGTGTTATAGAAATTTAATAAAAAATTTAATATGAATATTGGGTAAATAAAAAAAGTATGTTTCCTCGGAATTATAAAAAGCTTTAGCTTCGTACACCTACGTTTTATACTGTTTGTGCTAACTACCTGTTCGCTTAAATATGGAAAAGAATAGAATTTCATTTAAATTGTCGAATCTCTCCTCACAAAGAAATTTGATATATTCTGTTTTGAAAAATAGACAAAATAATAAAAATAGAAAACTGAATTCTACACAACGACATTGAGAACAAATATAGTTTTCTGTTGTAACCAAAAGCGATATAATGCTCAAAAATACAGAAATAAATATACGCATTGCGCCATAAATTATTTCCCGAAAAAAAACTTATTAAATATTTACCTCAGACAAAGTAAACAACATTGGGCATAATTGCTTGATTTCTAAAAATCTTTTTTATTTAATCATAAAGAGACTTGATCTAAACTACAGTGATAAGTCCCTATAAAACGGAAACTGGTCGGTTTTAGGTCGACATTAATAAATCAGAAGTTTGTTGAATCACAGTTAACATAATATCTACATATTTTGAATATGATCTACTTATAAAATAAAGCTTTTAGTTTTATGTTTTGCATATAGCCATTAAGACAAAAAGTATACTTATACAGTTAAAGTACTTTATTGCTTTTCAAAATACATATGTCCCACCAACATCGATAGACGTCTGCATACGTTCAAACCAATTGGTAAAACAGTTATTCCGGTCCCCAGGTGACACCTGCAAAATCGCTGTTTTAAAGACTTCTGGCAACTGGAATCGCTGCCCACACATTGAATTATTGATTTTCGGTAACGTGAAGAAGACTTAGGTCTAGACTATTCAGAAGATAGTCTAACAATTTGCTGTTTTGAAGTACCAAAAACTCGCTTGCTTTTTGGGCAGTGAAAGCACTTATATTGTCATAATGTTTGTCGGAGTTTCGCGATAACTTCTTGTAAACAGACGTTTACATTCTATTCGGAAGTATTTGTTTTCTTATCTTTTAAAGCAATTGTTTCCACATGACCAGATTTTGACACAAAAGTTAAGATCATCACCTTTGAAGGGACCACTTTTGTTGATTTTTCATCATCTTGAAACAATCACAGAGCGGATTGGCCTTTACTTTTTGGTTCCTAGGAGTAAATCCAAGATTCAGCGCCACTAATAATACTATCAACGTTTTTTGAGCTTCCTATGTTGATCCGTTCCAATATTTTTCGACACCAATTGACGCGAACCAGTTTTGCTTGTCCTAAGTATCCAATGGAAACTAACTTAGTAACACCCGGTTCTTCATGTAGAATCTTTTGGATGGAGTACTTTGAAATGTCCAAATATTCTTTTATCTCCCGTTATTTTGTGGTGTGACTGCTATTTTGGGTGGATTCATCGCTGAGACTGGAGCGACCAGGTTGAAATCCGGAACACCTGCAGAAAATGGTTGACTGGTATGTTCAGAAACTAAAGGAGCAAAATGATTTAATTTTAAAGGAAAAAAAGAGCAAAATGATTTAATGTTAAACAAATAAAGAAGCAGAATCACTTACAGGGATATAAGGAAGAAATAAATAAGCATAAAAATTAACTCAAAGATGAGATGAGGAAGTATATGGATATGACCATAAAAACATAAAAGAATCAAATACAGAAATGAAAACAGAATCTCCAAAAGAAAAATTTATGTGGGAATACAAAAATGTTGAATCTGAATATGAAGATGCACATTATTCAACAGAAAATTATGAAATCGAGACGTATAAAAATGAAAATGAAACTAAACCAGAAGGACGATTTGAAAACGAATTTATTTGTTAAGAACGAAAAAATCAAAAATAAATATTATAAAGATGATCATACATACATAAATAAAATCAAACGAGAATATTAAATTATGAAATTAAAATTAATTGATGATTATGAAGTTGATAAAAAAATATAAAACTAAATCTTATGAAGATGAAGAAGTGCAATATAAAACCGAAACATATCAGGATAATGGAACCAAATATAAAACTAAAGCACATTACAATGATGATAAAGAATTGAAATATAAGATTAAATCGAATTACGATGATGAGGATGGTAGAAACGAAACTTATAAAGCAGTTATAATCGCAAGATATCAAATGGATATTTTTGTATACTGTCTAAAAATTTTCAAAAAATCCCATGAGAGAAATCTCAAATAACCGTTTACTAAAAAATGGATATACAGTTAGAAAAATGGGGAAAGAAATTTAAATTTATAAAATTTATGTATATGTATTGGAAAATATCAAGAAACATGGTAGAACTTTAAGTTTATAAAAAATATTATATATAAGAAAATATAGGGAAAGGGAAAAGGAATCTAACTTTATTAAAAAATATATATTGAGAAATATTAAAAAGGAAGAATGAATTTTGTTTAAAAAAATTATAGTATATAAGAATTATAATTTCAAATATTTTGGATAAAGAAAGCTTGATTTTATTAATTAGAGTTAGAGAGTAGATTTTATGTAGAAAATGATCATCAAACATTAATATTAAATTTTAAAATTCTTTTAAAAAAACAAATAATATTTATAAACTTGGTGGGTGCAATTGAAAAAAAACTATCCCTATCCCTACTAATATTATAAATGTGAATGTAAGTTTGTTTGTTACGCTTTCACGCGAAAACTACTCAACCGATCATCATGAAACTTTGTACACATATTCTTGGAGGTATTAGAAGTAACATAGGATACTTTTTATCAAAAAAAATATTTTTTATTTTTTACGAAAAATAAAAAAAATTGTTTGTCAATAAATCTCAAAAACTAGCTTCTTCAACGCTATCTAGCGGTTCAGTAATGAAGTTCCAACCTTGAGTAGGCCACCGTATGGTGGCGCAGTTAATATCTTATATATTTAAACTAGCAATTACGACTTAATAAAGTACTATGGCGCCACCGTAAGATGGAGCAGTTAATATCACATATATTTAAACGAGCAATTCATACTTAAAGCTTATGACGCCACCGGAAGGTGGCACAGTTTATATCTCACATATTTCAATAAATTCTTGCTAAATTAAATAATATGACGTAAGGTGTCGCAGTTGCTACCTAATATATTTAATTGATAAATTACAAAATATAATAAAAAAATAGTATACACCTGATAACTTACGAGAAAATATGATAAAAACGATAAAATCAAAAAAATAAATGAAAAATTTGAAAAAACCAAAAAAGACATCAGTTTCATGCGGTACGAAGTCCGCCGAGCCAGCTAGTACTATATAAATAAAATAGAAAAAAACTCAAGATTGAGTGATAGGGATTGAAATGTTAAACAAAAATAATGTGAAAATTGATTATGAAAAAAAGTGGGTCAAAATATAAGAGGATAGATTAAAATGAAGGTATGAGAAAGATAGGAGAAATGAGTCAAACTGAATAAATTTGATAAAGAAAAATACTGATAATGGAAAAATGACAAATTTAAGCTTTTTTATTTTATAAAAGTTTAAAAACATGTATGAATGATAATGAATATTAGTGTATTGTGGGAGCCGGAAAATTTGCCAAGAACAAGTTGCTGACGGACGATTTGCCGAATACAATTGGCCGACGAAAAGATTTGCCGAATGGAAAATTTGCCGACAAACAATTTGCCGACGGAAGATTCGCCGACAATATTAAATTTGGTGGTTTATTTTATGGGTATAAGAAATTATTCTACTCATTTTAAGCACAATATTTTTTTCTTTGGACTCCATATTTATTATATCATATTTTCTGTCTGAAATAAAGTTGGATAATTACATATAGGTAGAGAATATTTGCAGATTATCCCAGAATTTATTTTTGAAAATCACCATCTCAAAACATTGTAATTAAATAGAAATAAAAATTGATATTATATCATAAATACCTGATAATCATAAATATTTGGAAAGATGATTCCTAGAAGATTTACAGAACAAGATAATCACTTCAATAATAATTTAGGTAATTAGGTATATAAAGATTATTAATATTTTGAATATGTTTTTGTGTAGTTTTTCCATATTTTTGGTTAGGAAATGAATTATACTTAAATATTCTCTACCTATATGTTATTATCCAACTTTATTTCATACAGAAAATGTGAGACAATAATTACAAAGTACATAGAAACAAATATTCTGCTTAAAATCAGTAGAATATTTTCTTATACCTGTAAAATAAACCATCAAATTTAATATTGTCGGCGACTCTTCCGTCGCCAAATTGTTTATCGGCAAATTTACCATTCAGCATATTTTCCTTTCAGCATATTTTCCTTTCGGCGAATCTTCCCGTCGGCCAATTGTATTCGGAAAATCGTCAGTCGGCAAATTGTTCTCGGCAAATTTTCCTAGACCCGTGTATTGTATTAAATTTAAAGCTTGGCAAATGATGATGACGAAAAATTTCGTACAGAAAGGAAATTTGGTTTGGCAAGTTGAAGCGATTAACCAAGTCAAATAAAATTTGCGGAAAATTGATTTCAATTTTTCTTTGAAGACGCGTTCTATCAGTAGATTTGTCGGAGTGTGGTTACAATATTGGTTGCCAAATTTAGTTGTGTTTTTTGTATTTTAAAAATCTTTGTTTTGGTTGTTATAGATATTAGATATGATTAGATTGCCATAGAAATTTATAAAAGAATGTTATAATCAAAATAAAAATATAATTAATTTAAATGTGTTGGAATGGGCAGGCAATCTATCGCGAATCTTGAACTGCCTGGAGCTCGTTGGCTATGTTCAAAGTGAAGATGTGAAAACGTACAGAAGCGCAGATCAACCAAAGGAGCAGCACTCTCCCCATAGAAATCATCCGATGAAGATGACATTGAGAAAGAAGAGCCTATGAAATAAGGAACTAACACCATAAATTCTTAAAACTGTTCAAACAGAATTCTGAACTAATGGTCTCTGTTAACTTTTGCAGTGATATGATTTCTACTTTCGAAGCAACCATTAAAAAAGTCACCGAAAGATTGGATAATATCGAAAAAATAAGTAAGGAGAAGACACTTTTAAAACAATAAATAATAACTTTAAACAGCAGAGTTAAATTGCCGGAGCAACAAATCAAGTCCAACAACTTAGAAATCATTGGAGTTCCGGATAAAGAAAATCGCAATCTTCAAGAAATATTTAAAAAAATAGGAGATCACATTCAGTGCCCCATCGCCAAGAGTGACATAAACCATATTTTCAGAGCTAACACTAGAGTCACAAACTAACCAAAACCTATTTTTGTCAAGATGGTATCAAGAAAGAAAAGAGATAATATCCTCGTAGCTACCAAAACTATTCGTGAACGTACGAAAACGAATGGTAGACCAGCTCATGCACTAAAAGTAGAATTGATTTCCGATCAGCTATTCATTAACGAACATTTAACTGGTAGTACCAAAAAACTACTTAACAAGGTTAAGGAAACAGCCAGATTGAAATATTTTAAATATATATGGATCAAGGAAGGTCAGAGCCATTAAAATCACCTGTGAAAATGATATCCACAAAATAAAATAATTGAGTTATTTTTTCATTCTAATATCAATTCAATTGTTCATTAATATTTACTGTTTAGTATATAATTTTTCTATTCTCTTATTTTTGTGATGATCATCCCAGTCTTTTATCAAAACGTCCGAGAATTAAAATCTAAGTTAAATACAATATATAAAACATTGAACTTGATGTCGTGTGCCTAACAGAAACTTGGCTAAATAGTTCCATTAATTGCTCTGAGGTCTTGAGTGACGATTTTCACCTTTTTCGAAGAGATCGTGAGAATAGTGGTGGGGTCCTAATAGGTGTTACATAGTGTTGTTTACTACGAGTTATCTGATGCTGTAGACCTCTGGGTAACCATAGGCCCTGATAAAGAACAAGAGTTTAAACTCCATGTGTGTTATGCATACATTCCTCCCGGTACGTTATTTACTCCTATGTTAAAATATTTTCCTCTGAACTTAATAGCAAAGTAAATAAATATCCCAATGACAATTTTATCACATGTGGAGACTTTAATTTGAATCCACGCACCAAGAAATTATATTGATAAGAAAGTGTCCCTTTAGATGAGGTATTATATGAAGCCACCGAAAGTAAACTTTACATAATACTATCCTAAACCTAGTTTACAATCCGGAGCCGTATATGTAGCTTGTAATTGTTTTACCTTGTCCTTAATATCTATTGAATTTAATGACTGATGAGCCGCGTGAAGTGTGAAAATCAAAGCTTGCTCCTATCTGCTTATTATTCAGCGATTAAATATATCATAAATTCAGCAATAAATACTCTATCTATGCCCGAAATAAAATTGTTAAAGGTATTAGGAATGTAAATATAAATATTTATATACAGGGTATTTCATTAAGACTGGCTAGCGGCCATATCTCAGAAACTACTGAACATAGAAAAAAAAATAAAATATTTTTTATAAAAACCGTGACCGTGACCATGAGAAATCATTTTTTCGCAATTCACCACGAGATCTGATATAAAACTCATTAATGTATCAATGTTAATAAAAGTAGGAAAAGCTATTGAAAGCGTAATCCTTAAAATCGTTGTAACCAACAAACGATTTATCCTTTTTTAAAGAACAAAAGCTTGTTTGGTGAAAAAAGTAGTTATTTTAAACCGACGTATTTATTTATATCTTAAAATTTTTAATAACTTTCTTATAGAACGCAATTTGTAATAACAATAGTTTTTTTAATTTTGCCCCAAAAATTCGATAGCTTTTTTCGTTCCAGAGTTATGGCATGATAGCAATGAATTCTTTAAATTTAAATGGTACAAATACTTTCAATAGCTTCCCTCACTCTTATTGGTGTTGGGACACTAATGAGTCTCTAATCAAATTGATGCAGAATTTTCTTAGTTTTCTAATGATGTTACCAAAATTATACCTTAACTTGGAAGTTTTCAGAGAAATTAAACATTTTAATATTTGACTTTCCAGTGCGCCCTCTCGTAGAAAATTGTACAACTTAAAAATAATCTCCAAGATTTTCTCATGGTCGCTTTTATATTATTTGGTTTCCCAACTGATTAGTTTCTGTGATATGGGCGCTAGTCAGCCTTATTAAAATACTCTGTATATACGAGGATGGTCCGATAAGTACTTAGTCGTACTGCCTCGTAGCATCACTGTCACAAGAGAAATTTATTTTCGTGTTTTATATACTTTTGGATTAAGTAATTAGAAATGAAGATTTAATGGGAACCATCTCTGGATCAAATACAATTGCATGAAGACTGCCTTGCTTTAAGAACGATAAGAACGAATACAATATTATTATCACCACTATTACAACATTTGTCATTCCAATGAGCATAAAGGAACATAATAGATGTTCATTTACACATATGACTACAAAACTAGTATACAGAAAAGTTTAGAAAACAGGATAAAGCATTCCAAAAATAAAGTATTCCTGTTAAAGTAATCTACCAGACAGGGTCAATATCTTAAATGCGTTTTTCGTCGAACATTTTGATTGGTATTTTGGGCGATCAGTTACTAGGTCCGAATGTACTGCCTAACCGATTAACAGGGGCTGATTACTAAAAATTTATGCAGAATACATTGGGTAATCTTTCAGACGATATTCCTTTAATACAAAGAAATCAAATGTGGTTTCAGCACGATGGTGCTCTGGCCCATTTTTCAATTGCCGTAAGGGAGTATTTAGACGGATCTTTTGGAAAAAGATGAATAGAAAGAGGCGGACCTGTACCATGGCCTTCAAGAACACCTTATTTAAACTCCCTGTACTTTTTCCTTTGGGGATACTTAAAAAATTTCATATACGCCACTCCTGTGAATAATCTCGTGGAGCTGTAGCAAAGAGTAGAGAAGAGATGTCATCGAATTCTAGCCAATAAAGGTATTTTGGAAAGAATTCGACAGTCACTGCATTGAAATTGAGGGACGGCACTTTGAAGCTTTGAACATCTTATTTGACTATATATTTCTGTTGTTTGTTAATAAATATCATTGTTTAATTGTATACATTGTTTGAACGCAAAATGGTCCGTGTCTCCGAAACCGTTAATTTGCGTACATAATTTTATTAACACTTTTTTTTATTATTTTGGTACATACTATTACCCGTTTTATTTTGTGACACTTTTTTTAACACCCTGTATGTATAAGTTGCCTCTCTTAGTATATTTATTATTCAATACACGATCCCTAAAGCATTTCATTGCAGTATGGTTTATCTGTGATTCTAATTCCTGCGTAGGGTTATGGTGATATATGGAGTTATTTGGAATTCTAAACATTTTTCTTGGTAGTTGACTTATTTTTTAGTTTATAAATAATATTTATTTCGAAAACCCATTAGATGTTTCTAGTTAAGTGCATTCGATATAGAAAAAAGTTACTCTTATGGTGTACTTTTGTGTTTACTTCTGTCTAAGATGCAACCTCAATTTGAATTTGTCGGCGTAGTTCCTCGTTTAAAATGCAAATCCAGTAATTGTGCGCGGTAGGTAGCTTTTAGAGCGACTGCCAGAATAAATTCGTTATTAATTTAGTGTAAATATTTGAATTGCTATTAAGTAGCAGAGACATTGTGGTCGAGGTTTAACGGCAGCAGAGAAAGTAGAACAAAGTTGATTTTTCGTTGTAAATTATCTTATTTTTTTGGGAATTTAATGAAATCTTTTTGAATACAAATGTAATTTACAGACTTTTTGTTTAATTTGGTGTAGAAAAACAATCCGGAATGGGAATAAATCGTTAATTGGATAATGAGATTTTCGTCAATTTAATATCGGATTTCGATTATTGGAGTATTTTCTGTTTCCTCTGCTAGAAATATTGTTATATCAGTCCTATCTGTCATTTTTAAACCAATTTTGCTCTAAGTATATCTTAACCAGAAAACTCTAATAAAAGCGCAATTTCGGTAATTAGCTGTGTTGATATAATTATCTACATGATTGCTTTCAAAGTGTATAAAAAGTTGCAGACAACGTAAAGAGAAAATTTATTTTTTGTAATTTCATTAAAACCTTTCATAAAATTGTTTTTTGTAAAACCACAATTTTACTCTATCTTAATCACATAATAATCAAAAAAATTAGTTCTTATGTATGTCTCTTATTGATTATGTTAATAAAATTCATTTCAGATAACTAATACCAGATATTGCTAATAATACTTCTTAAAAATAAAAATGAATATTACTTCTCTCTTTGTCTAAAGCGTTTAGTTTCTTTTTGAAGTAAAACTTCTTTAGCGAGACTAGGAGTAAAAAAGTTATTTTAACGGACGTGACGTCATTCAAATAACAGAAACCGGAAACAAAACCTAATACAAAATACCTAACACGATTCTGCATGGGCGCCGGCAGCAGGGTGCAAGAGGGTGCGCTTGCACCCCCCTGCTATGAAAGAAAATACCTGAATTTACCAGAAAATTATATATTTTTGTAATTTTTTTATTAAATTATTGTTTGAATAAAAACTAAAGGCGTCGCGGTAGCTGTCCAAATCATTCTACATTCTATATATATATATATTAGATCATAATAGTGTGTAGATTCAGATGCACCTCCCTGAAAATAATCCTGGCGGCGCTCATGCGATTCTGCCTACTATATTAAATATAATTAAATCTGTAATTGTATGAATTGACAGCTTGTCATCTTGTCAACCAAAATACATTACTGGTAAATAGTTTTTTGTGTATAAAGTGTTTGTATTAAATATGAATAAACAAAGTGGATTTATTAATGAAGAAAGTGATAAAAAAATATTGAATGAAAATGAGTTAGTAAGTAGGTACTCTATATGCATAAATTTTATTTTTGGTGAGTAATTACACTATTTATATAAGATCGCCCAACGAAAGTTTGGGACAGCCACGTGGCTTCTCGTTCAATGCGCAGTGGTTTTTTTACGAGCGTTACGATAACAACGACCGTTCTGAAAGCTTGTCAGTGTAGTAGCTAGAATGGTTTTGTAAACTGTATTTAGCTACGAAATATGCTGAGAGAGTTTCTGAGTTGTTTTTTAAATGTATGTATTTTTTTAGTTTAAATTAGGCAGTAACAAATTTATATAAAATAAATTCTTCTTAATTGGCATCATACATTAAAAATTAATTTAAGATGTATAATATTTTTTTATTTCCGTCCGCCACTGATAGAAAGACTCCGCCTACCTGCGCCGACTAACACGTGGCTGTCACAAACTTTCGTTGGGAGACCTATACCTAATTATTTATACCTATTATTTATACCTAGCTATTTTCGTTTTATAGACTTAAAGAGCTAAAAAGAAAAAGAAATTGTGAACGTCAAAGGGCATATTATAAGCGCCAGAAAGATTTGAAGAAAAATGACAAAAATGAAAAATTCATTATGATTTGATTAGGTAAGTTTATATACATACATATTATGATAGTAAATAATTGTTTGTACGGAAGCTTTACGTTAAGAAGCATGTTGCACGTTTTTTTTCATAAAATAATAATATTCGAAATGTTTTAACACTTTCTTATACTTATTTTAGGTTTGGTTAGGTAGCCATAAAGGCCATAAAACCACTAGTCAGGATGGCTGATCTTTTACCAGCAATAACAGATCCATCGTAGACGTGAAGGAAACAAACTTAACTCAGGATTTTAAATTTTATGGAATATGCTATAAAATGCTACAAAATGAAATGGTTATCTAACTATCGAAGGCTCTTGTGTTGTATTACAATAAGGTAGATACAGCTACAAAATCACACATTCTAAACGTAATGTGTGTATATTTTTAATATTGTTTACCTATTATTGAAGCAAAACTTCTTTAGGCGCGACTAGGGGTAACTCTACGTTAGATTCTAACGGAAGATTCTGATGGAAGTAACTGTGTAATTTCAGCTATGGGAGGAGCTTAAATTTTCGAAATTTATTTATGAAATTTTCAAACGGATTTAAATACATTAATGGTATTTAGAGAGCAAAATCTATGTTTCACATTTTAGTTATCATAAACCTATTATTTCATATATAAAAAAAATAACGATAACTTTCAAATTCCTATTTCTAATGAATAATATAAATATAACATCTCATTTTTTTGTAAAGTATATAAGCAATAAATATGATTGAATTGTAATTAAATATTTATTTTCCGATACGTACGTCAACAAGTTTTACTTCAATCGCGCGTAAAGGTTACACGCACACTCTTTTTTTCTTTCACGTATACCCACAATATGTTTGTGGCCTCTTGTAGCATTTAAAAAAAATCCATTCATTTCTTTCAAATAAATTCTTTGCTGAAAATTACGCAGTACCTATATGCCAACGTTACTATATCACGTGATTTTTGTGTGCAACTCTATGATAGACCAATCAGAGTAATTTCTCGTGGTGTCATCATTCCTGCGAGGTACTTGATAATTACTTTCATTTTTTTAACATCTTTTAAAAAATATTTGGCTCGAGCGAAACCACGACTCGCTTTCCACTAAACAGCTAAGTGCTGTATGCATCGGTGAACCTTTATTGAGCAATTAAAAAATATATATATATATTGAGATGATATAAGTTACTATGCTATTTCAATTAAGTAAATATAAAGAAAATTAAAAAAATAGAGAAAAGGAAAATATATTCTCATTCCAAGGCAGAGTGCAAATGTAGTTAATTTGGGATAATTTATAATCGTCGTTTTCTTCTCAATACCTAAAAAGAAAAAATAAAACAAAATGAGAAATTAAAATACACAAGTACATATAAGAGATATTCAAAGAATCAAAATAATATAATTTGTCTATAACATATAAAATTCTAATAATCATGTATCAAATAGATAATGAGAGTAAATATTAAAAAAGTTTATAAATTTTACGATACCTTAGTAATTAAAACCGATTTTAAATAAATTAAGATAAAATGAAATAAGAAAACCAAATGTTAAGACATCAAGGTAAAGTTTTACATAAATTTCAGTATAAAATATTAGAACTCATAGAAGGAAATAAAAAAAGTTTGCACTTACTTTTAGAATAGACAATGTTTGTTCTCAAGACATATTGTGATTTGTTATTAGTTTAATTTCCAAATGAAAAATTCTGAAAATAGAAAGACATTAGATTATATTGTAGATAAGATATTATAAAATTAACATTTCATTTAAAGTATAGCAGATTTTAAAAGAATGATTATTGTATTAAATATAAATAATGAGTTAAGTATTAGATTTTTAGTAATTTGATTTGACAAAGAATTAGTAGGCAAAAGATATTATAAAATTAACAACTCATCAAAAGTTTAGCAAATTTTAAAAGAATGTCTATTGTATTAAAATGTAAATAAGGAATTAGGTATTAGATTTTTAGTAATGTTATTTGATTAATAATTTAGTAGGCGAATAGAACATAATAATGATAGTGTAAGATTGTTTGGGGATTCAGTTGTTAAATTGTTGATTTCCTGAATCTCTCTCTTGTTTTTGGGCTTTTGAAGTGATAGCATGTAATAAATTTTGCTCCGTTAAAATTTCGATTTTTTTATTTAAATACTTATAAAAGAAAGTATAAAAGTAGTAAAAAGTGTTAACAAAGCCACAAGACTACTCCTGATAGCCACTGGTAAGAATTAAAGTTCATATATATGGAGAAATAAATGTTAGGAATGGTGTGCTGAGCAGTTCAGTTATATGAATGCTTCCTGAGTAATTTAACTAAAGTAAAACTGGTTTCTAATAAGAAAGAGAGTATTAGTTTACTCACCATTTGATGCAAGAGCAAATTATTTCCGGATGAAAAGCAAATTTATTCGTCTACATCTATAAAGTGTCCGTATATCATTGATGTTCCTGGGAAATGGTTGGATTCCAATAGGAAATGATAGCCTGTGCCTTCGTTTGTCCAGAGAGAATACCAAAGATTCAAAACACGGTATCTATTTCCAATTTTTTTAAAAATAAAGAACATTCCTGTGTTTGATTTTTCTGTAGTTGATGAACATTTGATTTCACTTGTACACTGTTTCACTGTTTAAACAAGTTGTTTTTACATTCTTTAATAAGTTTAATTTGATTTATTGATTACAAAATTCAGAATTTTTCATAACCCTTGATTTAACGATGTATGAAATTTGAAGGTAATGTGTCTATGCGCACAAAACAATAAGAAAAAGTGAGGTTAAGGTTAAATTGGAATTATAATACAAAAACATAATTTGGTATATAATTGTTGAATTTTATTAATTTTTTTTTGAAATTTTCAATATCAGTTAAATTTGAATCCATTTATTAGTTGACATTTTTTGAACTCTGACCCTTAGAAAGAGAATAGATAAGAACTTATGTTAAAGTAACAATCATTAAAATAAAAGAAATTAAGTTGAATCTTACCTTATCCACATCTATATTAAAATAAAAATTTTCAAGGTATTTTCATATATGTTATAATATATATGCATTTTCGCTTATATGTTATAAATTTATATATAAATATATAGCAGATATAGATTATACTACTTCAATGATTAAAGATACATCAATAAAAAATATCACTATTGCTAGAATAACCAACATTTTAACTAACCATATGCATGGTACGAATCATAGTTCATCCATCTTTCATGACCTCCTTTATAGAAGTAAAAAGTTTCTTAATGACAACCCAAATATTATCCTAACTAAATCAGACAAAGGTAACGTTACAGTTCTTATGTACAAAGATCACTATATGCAATTATGCAATGAACTGATAAACAATGATACAACTTACATTGAATTAAACAAAGATCCAACACTAACTGTACCTACAGAAAAAATGTAACGATTTCATTAAGAGACTCTTTACCTCTAAACAAGTAGATGAAGTCACAAAAAAGAAATTAACTTGCTACAACGGTATCTCTCCGAAATTTTACTCATTACCAAAAATTCACAAGCAAAATTTAGCTGTTCGACCTATCGTGGCTTCTATTGGAGCTCCTACCGAATTAATAGCATCATATATAACGAATATTTTAACCAATGCATATGATTGCGATAATGACTATTACATAAAAGATTCCTTTCATGTTTCTGAGCTATTTAACCAAAAAAAACTTCCCAACAACTATGTTCTGGCGAGTCTTGATGTTGTGTCCTTATTCAGCAATGTACACTTAGACATAACTTTAAGAGCGATTGACAATAATTGGGACAATATTAGGAATTGTTGCACTATAAACAAAGATGAATTCTTTAACATAATAGTTTTTTTGTATGACAACACCTATTTTGCATTTAACAATAAATATTACAAACAAACATTTGGTTGTCCCATGGGTTCGAGTTTGTCACCTATTTTGGCTACATATGTTATGGATTACATACTAGACACTGTTTTGCCAGTATTATCATTTGAGGTTTTCTTCATTAAAAAATATGTTGATGACATTTTTTTGGCATTACCGGAGGAGGGTGTAGAAGAAATTCTGTTCACATTTAATAGTTATGACCCTTACATACAATTCACAATTGAAATCGAAGACCAGGACAATTCTGTTCCGTTCGTGGACACTAGATTAATCAGATCAAGTGATAACATCATACTAGTTGATTGGTATAGAAAACCTTGTCACTCAGGTCGTTACCTTAATTTCAATTCTTATCATAAATACCAGATGAAGGTAAACCTTGTTCAACAAATGAAGAACAGAATTTTGAAAATATCAGACAAGAGTTTTCATACAAAGAACCTGAACATCTTAAAACAACTATTCATAGATAATTCTTACCCTCTACGGCTTATTAATAACATTCTATTCAATAAATCATCAGCATTAACATATGGGGCCCAAATGGTTGGTGAACCACCACCGAACAACCCTATTACACACATTAATGACAACACAGACACTACCAACTTTAACAACAACATAAGCAATGCAAATACTAACAACAATACCATTGTACACAATCCTGATGTTACCCAATCAGCTGTCAGTTATATTTCCTTACCATACATAAGAGACATAACACCACGAATTTCTAGAATACTTAAATCAACATTAAATGTAAAAATTGCTAACAGAATAGCTCTAAAAATAAATTCTATATATAGTAATGTTAAGGATAAAACACCAAAGGAATCTGCATGTAATATCATTTATAGAATTCCATGCAATGATTGCAATCAAGTTTACATAGGTGAGACTTCTAGACCACTGAAAGGTAGAATAACTTCTCATAAAAGCGATGCCAGGTTATATCCAGAGAGATGCGCGTTAGCAGAACACATAAATAAAACACAACATAAGATGGACTACGATTCTACTAGAATTTTAGATATTGAACCGAATTACACTAAGAGACTTTTCCTAGAAATGGCTTGGATCTACCAAGAACAAAACTGCATTAATAAGAAAACTGATATAAAACACCTAAGTGAAATTTATTCATACCTATTAAGTTACGAAGTCAATAAAACATCAATTGACTCTAACAGTTTACTACCAGATATTTAAACATAAATAATATTACGTCAATTAGATAAAATTTTAATAATAATAATTTTAATGTTTTGAATTTGTTAATGTATAATAAGTGTTAAACAATTCACAAATGAGACACTCAATCATTATTTCCTTAGTAAATAATTTCTCCACCAAATGTAATTTCATGGTTTATGTTGTTTTCTCGATTTTCTAAGATTGGTACATTATAATAATCCCAAATTGATTGTAATTTCATCATTACTAACTTATTGTACTGAGAGGGCTTACAGCAAAAGGCCAACCTTAATAGCAAACTGACGTCTGTCTAACATAATAAAAGAAGAATTGTTCTAACCTTAACTTGTACCGGCCGAAGTACGACCATGAATTTTAATCATTATGGTGAATTTTATTGAATTTTTAAATAACTTTTAATATTTTATTGTGATTAAGTAATCCGGATACTATTTATGTGTTTTTAATTATTTTATTATACAAAGCTTCAACTGTAGTAGATAGTTTTGTTATTCATGACGATCACTCATCATATTTTAACATCATTGTGTAACATCCTCAAATAAGATGTTAGTGCACATTGTAATTAATTTAATTCTTAACTAACACACCACACATTATAGAATCCCTGATGATGGAAATCAGTTAATAAAATTTCCGAAAGCTTGGAGACATCTTTACAGAGTTTTCTTTACACCTTTTGCTGCTGTCCCCAATAGATTGGTTTATAGTTCGATTGGTTTATAGTTATATATATATTATAACATATATATATAACTTGCTAAGTATTTAATTTATAAGTATATATGCTATAATTTAAACTTTTAATAAGATATTTTAATTAAGGTAAATGACTTTTATATATGATATATATTTTATATTGCCCGTGCTAGTCTTACCTTCAAAGCAGAGTTCAAAATTTAGAAAAATTAATTATTGAAATTTAACTCTTAATTTTATTATAAATATAATTTTTATTTTAATTTTAATACCTTATTTGGAACGCCAATGGTAAGAACAGACGCGTGGATAATCGATTTTTAACTGAACTTAACCTTAAAAATTTCTTAATTAATATTTTGTGACTGTGAATGTGCAAACTAATTGTTTTAATCAAATTTTAAAGTGAAAATAAGAAATTCTAAATGTTCTTAAATCTAGTGATGTGCAAAATTATATTTTATATGAAAGTGAAAATGAATATAGTTTATACAACAAGAAATTAAACACACAATTATTTATTTTTATATTAAAATACCGTATAACTGCTGCTAATTTAATTCTCCAAGCCTTCTACCATATAAGTACTGCTCAAACCATATAAATGAAGAATTTTCTTTAATTCTTGAGAAAAACTGCTATATTTAGAACTGGTAAGTATCTATTTCAATACTTCTCTTCTTAACCTAATGATTTAATCTTCTTAGCAATGATAAATATTCTTTCTAGTCCAATATCTCTTCTCGACGACTTTTTCAATCTTTTAAAATAACTTTAAATAATCTTTCTTCTTACCAAACTCGTACAAACTCCTTCTATTCAACTTTAGTACCAATATTATATTATTCAAATCTCTTTTTACTTATTATTTTATCAAAAAAACTCAATTTTAATACTCCATAACATTTATTACAACCATTCTCTTCAAAAGATCAAGGGAAAGAGAAACAATCTCCAAAATCAACAAACTAGCAAAAGCCTATCACTAACAATCTATATCCTATATAAATTTTTCCAAAACAAACTTGATTCTATTTAAATAAAACAAATCAGCCCTACTAGATTACTTATCTTAATTTCTTTAACAATTTCTCTCATCATACATACTAGATTTATAACATTATTTTGCAAATTTGTCTTATAACCTTACATACTAGATTTCTAACAAATATTATAAATTTTATTTTCTATTATGTTTTAAAATAAATTAAATTTTTTTAGAATTTCTCAATTTCGTATTAATTTTATAAATGACAAATATGAATATTATGAAAATAATAAATATGGAAATTATGGAAGTGAAAATTTATACACAATCTATTAAAAGTAAGTATTCAATTATTTATTCGACTAATTAAATTATTTTAAACCAACGCATGTATTTTAATATTTAAGTTTTAATTCATCTTTCTTATTTTATTTTTCCTTTGTTTTCAGGAATGAAGAGAATAATTTTTAATATACTGAAAAATGAAACTAAATTATACAAATATCAAAGCTTTGAACTCTTTCCTGGGATCAAGAATATTCTTTTTAATCATTTTATATTTAATTTTACATATTATATATATTATAGAATCATATTTCATCTCAATATATATATACATATACACTCTTTGTGATTGTTTCTCACTTGTAAACATAATTTATCAGGTATTAGTTTACTTAAAACAGAAAATAAATATCTATTTTTTGTTCTGTCACATTTATTTACCAAAACCTTTACCATTACCTTTATCTCAAGTTATATCTTTTTGTCTTTAACTTATCTTTATTGAGATAAACTTTTTTTTTCATGTATAAAAAATGGCAAAATGAAAACAAATTCTTGATCTTTGTTTGACACCTTTTTATTTCAATGATCTTTCAAAATAATTATCTAAGAGAGATGGAGTAAATATATATAATAGCCGGCAAAACGAAAATTCTTTTTTTAAGCAGGAAAGCCGAAAAGTTTAGTAATTTGAAGTATTTTATTTTATTTTGGCAAAAGTAAAAAGTTTTTTTTTTTATAAATTTTTCAAGTTTATATTTTAGTTTGTCCGTCAATAATAGTAATTGAGGTAATTAACAGTACAATTGTTTTATTATCTATATAGTTTATCTCTGACTAATATGCCGACTTTTCTCTACTCAGTTTACAAACAGATGAGGATCATTATGTAATCTTTGATGTCTACTTCAAAGACTTGTAAGACCTAAATTTGTTTCTGCAGCCTGCATTTGGTTTTAAGATCAATTAATTGAAATGTTTGTATAAAATCAGAAACTGTAGAAATCCAACATTTATTAACGTAAACATTTTGCGTTTCATTCAAACATCTTTTGTTAAATTTTCAATGTAAATAGTTTAAATAAAGGTTGGTTAAAAAATTTTGAAAGTGACACCTATTAACCTGTAGAGGAATAAAAATTTATAGGCTATTTTAATATTTCGATTTTCATTTGAATAGGCAAAAATTCTATTCTGATTTGACAACTCATTTTTTGTTTACAAGCTATTTGAAGTTGACATGTCAGTGTATTTTGTGAAGTGATAAAATTCTTTGGTTTGAAAGGTTTATCAGCAACAGAGATGCATACAAAAGGATGACGGGGTACTTCAGCCTGGCCAGCTAGTAACGACCATTTTCACTATCTGAATTTTGAGACAGCCGCACTATTGGTGGAGACATCGGGTCCATTTGAAGAACGTCCCCGCTCTTGCTGTTCTCTACAATCTGGATTTTGACATTGCCTCCCACAAGTGACTTGCTAGCAGCTACTGCTTCCTTGTCTGTACCAATCTGAATCACATGATTTTTCTCAGGGTTAGTTACCTCTTTGGTTGCAGAAGAGACGGATGCCCCCGGTCCGAAATTTAACTGAGGAGTTGGGTTTGCTTTAAGGCCATCTATGACAGTACCAGGTGGCCACATATTTGCGTCTTTTAGGTGCATATATAAATCCTTCTTCTGTATGCCAACTTTAAAAGCGGAGTCTGCGCTGCCCTTGTCTTTTAACATAGGGAAGCATCGGATAAAATCAGATGTTTTAAGCTTTTCTTTTGCGTACCTACAGAGCTAGTTGGTTTACTGTATAGTGGGGGGGAATATTAAAAACTACAACATAATGCCATTCTCTCAAAATCGCTTTTTGGTCGGAAGGAATTTTATCTTGTGTAGAAGGAGGATAACCATCAGTGTCCTTGTCGGTCTGCGTGGAAATCGTCTTTTTAGCCAGTGGTGGCGGTTTTTCTTTGACACTTAATTTCTTAACCTTAAGAGCCATTTGGTCGATACTCTTGCGCAGCAGCTCGATCTCCTTATAATAGTCTTGCTTGGGGAAATCGTGGATTTGGATCTTAACTAAGTCGTCCTGATTTCCGATAAGTAGCGATGATATATTAAATACTTCTTGATTCATTTTCCTGAGAGAATGAAATATTGAATGCTGGCCACTTACGGATTCACAATTTGTGAGGAGGTTATGAATCTTATCCATTTTTTCATAGAACAATTTCCATTTCGAATCTTGATTGCTTAGCAAGTCTTAGAGCTCGGAGTCACATAAAATCGGATGTTATGGTACTTTTCTCGACTTAGTACCTTAATGGTCGCTTTAGACAGTCCCGTGCATACAGTGTGTGTGTGTGTGTGTGTGTGTGTGTGTGTGTGTGTGTGTGTGTGTGTGTGTGTGTGTGTGTGTGTGTGTGTGTGTGTGTGTGGTGTGTGTGTGTGTGTGTGTGTGTGTGTGTGTGTGTGTGTGTGTGTGTGTGTGTGTGTGTGTGTGTGTGTGTGTGTGTGTGTGTGTGTGTGTGTGTGTGTGTGTGTGTGTGTGTGTGTGTATGTGTATGTGTGTGTGTGTATGTGTGTGTGTGTGTGTGTGTGTGTGTGTGCGCGTGTGTGTGTGTGTGTGTGTGTGTGTGTGTGTGTGTGTGTGTGTGTGTGTGTGTGTGTGTGTGTGTGTGTGTGTGTGTTTGTGTGTGTTTTTGTGTTTGTGTGTATTCCATGTTTTGTTATTATAATAAATTGTGTGTTTTTCTTTCATTAAGAACTTAACAACCAACTTTTATTGTAAAACACTATAGGATCAAAAAGGGTTATTATTATTATTTGAAGCACTTTTAATCAAAGACATATTTTAGTGGCGTTACTCGCAATCATTTGTAATCACCTGAAATCACTTGTATTCACCAACAATCACTTGCGATTATTTTTAATCACTTATAATTAATTCACTTGAGATTACTTGCTATTACTTGTAAACAGTTGCATTTAGTTGTGATTACCTGAATTTCCTCAAAATCATTTCTAATTACGGTATAAAGCATAATAATGCGTCCAAAACTTATAAAAATTTGTAACTTGTTAAATAGTCACTTTTTTATCTTTACATAGTAAAAATCACCTAGAATAAATAGACTTGTATCGTTTATTATGATAATATATATTTTCATCCTACTCAGAATGGCGTGCCCCAAGGATCAGTCCTAATTACTACGCTGTTCTTAATTTGCATTAATGAAATCTTTGTTCAATTTTCAATCGAATATGACTTAATAGTTACGTCTACCAGCTGGTCCAGTGTCCAGTGTCAAGCAAGGGAATCAAAGCTTTATATCCGCCGACAACGACTAATTCTACCATCTAAGGATAAAGATCTGTTCTGCGATCGTCACAACGAAAGTAACAATAGCTACATACGGACTCCCACCTGATTGCAGTATACACACTGCGGAACTATGTGCTATTATGAATTCCACGATAACGGATAACTCTGGTCCATCCACTCGATAAAAAATATGTACCCTCAGAATCCAGTTGTCTAGAACATAGGAAATTCCTACCATGGGTTAATCATGAGAGGTACCCTCGTAACATTCATATTAGTACCATCCCACACAGGCATCACTTGAAATGAAACTGCTAATCAAGACGCAAAACGAGCAGGTTGTTCCAGCCTCGAAGTAGAAAATATCCAACTGCACCAATATCTCCAAACCAGAATCAAATCAATGGTACAAAAATCCTAGCGAAGCGGTTGGAGTGGAGAATTCTTAAAATTCCCTCCCCTTTCCAGAAAAGAGAAAATTCTTATAAGAAGATTATGTCCAGTGAGTGCACTTCTGTTTGTAAACATTGCAATACTCGTCGCTCTGTAAAACACCTCCTTACCTAATGTGAACTTTATACATCTTCCGGCAATCACCACAACATCAATGGAAACGTCAAGCAGATACTCAGCACAACCAGAAGTTATAGTGCGGTGTTAAAATTTTTGAAAGACTGTCAGTTATACCACTTAATATGAAAAGAGGAAGTAAATTTTTTGTTGTAATTAATTCAGAACCTTAATTATTTATCCCTATATAATGTTCGATATATAATGTTTGTAAACTTTTTATTAGTGTCAATGGTCTCTAGCACCAGAACACGCACGCTAAGCTTTAATAAAATATATAATTTGCTTTCAAAATTTTCCATAATCTTTGCTATATATATATATATATATATATATATATATATATATATATATATATATATATATATATATATATATATATATAAGGGGAAAAATTAATGGGCATGTACGCAAAAAGGATGATAGGGTCACGAATAGGGAATGGTAACCGCAGACATGCATGTTTCTGGCTCGTTAGCCGTCATCAGTGCGGCATAACCAAGTAAGGTATTGCACTTGGCCAGCAAGAGTGTTGAGTACTTGGGAGCAAAGGATGGTAGGGAAACATGTATTAAATTAATCCCGTACAGTACGAAAAAGTTTGTTGCCCAGCAACGCACTAAAATACAAGAATAGTTTATTTTGCGGCTCGAATTTGATCCGAGAAACTGGACATTTCCAAGCAATTTCAGAAAAAGTACTTTTCCATTGATTTTGTGCGGGGTCCTGTTGGCCTTGGTAATAAATTAGTATAATTTGTATACATGATTTAGAATTATGTAAAAATTTGTGTGAGTTTCGTTGTTTGTGTTTTTCGCTTTTTAATACATGTTTCCCTACCATCCTTTGCTCCCAAGTACTCAACACTCTTGCTGGCCAAGTGCAATACCTTACTTGGTTATGCCGCACTGATGACGGCTAACGAGCCAGAAACATGCATGTCTGCGGTTACCATTCCCTATTCGTGACCCTATCATCCTTTTTGCGTACATGCCCATTAATTTTTCCCCTTTTGTTTGTTATAGGTACGCATACTTGGCACCCCTTTTTTGTTATATATATATATATATATATATATATATATATATATATATATATATATATATATATATATATATATATATTGATATGGATTTTTCTTCGTGGTGCATGTTCTTTCAGTGAAATGTTGGAACGTGTTCATGATTTTTAAATCGGTTGTCTTGATTAAGTATTTTTGTGTTTGGATTGTTTTTGTTTAGTTTATAGATTGTTATGTTGTTAGGATGATTATTAGATTAAGGATTTGATTGTCATGATATTAAGTAAAAATTTGTCATTAATGAATGTCATTGAATAAACTAAATTGAATAAAATAATTTGAATTTACATATAAAGAGATTAATAATTAAATAAATAAAAGATAAAAGATAAAATCATACAAAATAGAAAGAAACTGGAGATTGGAAAGTATAGAAAAGCAGAGAGGTCAGAGTTGGAAAATTGTAAAAGAAGAAGGTATAGAGAAAGAGTTGAGCAGCAGAAAGGTATTAAATAGATGGAAAGGCAGTAGCAAGAAGGAGTTGGAAAGTAGTTGGAAGAGGAAGATATAGAGAAAGAGTGGAAAAACGGAGGAAGAAAGAATTAGAAAGATTCAAAAGAAGATAATTTTTTTTATATTTATAATTTCTATAATTTATTTTAGGACAATCAATTTAAAAATTCTTGAATCCACGACCGAGAATTTCATTGAGAAAGGGTGTTCCGGAAGGAGGATCCATTTCAATATATATTCTTCTATTTCGTTTTACCCATATTATATATGCATAAAAGCATGTCAAGGCAAACGACTGATATCCAGAGAGAAATTCCAATAAGTGCACTGTTTAAGTTTTATATCACAATTTTAGTACGCTTCGTTTCATTAAAAACGATCACCTGTTGATGTGTATCCATTATATAGAGGGGAAGATGATAATCATCAGCAATTTAGAAAATTTTATAAACAGTTTGCTTAGGATAAAAGCTATTTGGGGAATAAATGAGTTCATTTTCTTCGATAATCCATAATTAATTTAAATCTTTTTTATTTAAAATAAGCAGATATGTTATCATCTGGTTTTTTTCTGATCACTGAAAGAGTAAAACATGTTGGAGTTTCTATAACAGAAAATCTATAGTGAGGATTTTCCTTATTTTTATTATAGATTTCTTTAAATTAGTTCTTAAGGTTACCGTATGTAAAGTTGTTGTCCTTTATTTAATTATTAATACTGATACAGATCTATAAAATGTAAAAAAAATTATTGGTACAACTATAAAAGAAGAAAGTTTTAAAAATGATTAAAAAATCAGGCTAAAGTTAATCTTAGCTAAACACACTTTCACAGAGCCAGATTTAGAGATCTAAAGGAGTTGAGGCAACAAAAAAAAAACGAGCGCTCTCCAGTGAGTGCAATTCGAGACCATCAAATTTTAGTAAATTTTTAAGATAATTTTTAATTTCCAAACGATACCTCTGAAATTTTGATTTCTAAGAATGTCTCCTTAGCTTGGTTTTTTTCATACTAATTTTTACATAATTCTAAATCATGTATACAAATTATACTAATTTATTACCAAGGCCAACAGGACCCCGCACAAAATCAATGGAAAAGTACTTTTTCTGAAATTGCTTGGAAATGTCCAGTTTCTCGGATCAAATTCGAGCCGCAAAATAAACTATTCTTGTATTTTAGTGCGTTGCTGGGCAACAAACTTTTTCGTACTGTACGGGATTAATTTTTCATTACTGTAAGGGATTAATTTTTCCTTACTGTACGGGAATGATCATCAAATGATCATAAAACGTTTATAAGCAAACTCATATATTGACTTGGATGTATTTGGCAATAAATTTAAAACCACATTAGTAGCGGTGTTTACTAACTCTGAAGGCATTTTGCACCTCTGGACATTATCGTCACTGTCCATTTTAAATATAATTTAAAATATTTTAAGCAATATGTAACTAACCGAACTGACACCAATAAACAATGATTAACAGACAATGTCAACGAAACGGTTTCATAGATAATAAGTTGATAATCAAAAACAGTTATGTATAGGTATATAAAACTTTCTTAATTTACGATTATATTTATTGCGATTTCAGAAAAAATAGTATGTTTATCTCGTAGTAAAAGCACATTCCCGGACTCCAATGTTTGTTGGTCTCGGCTAAACGCCTCGGCCAACAATTTACATTGTCGTCCGGGAATGTATCGCTTTTCCTACTAGATACACAATATACTATTGCGTCAAATTGTCTACACTTTTGTGAATGAATAGTTCGAGGTGAGTAGAACAAATGTCTAGATGGACACCAAGCTCAAAAATGGAAAGTTTTTTAGTTATAGAGGTGTGAAGCTGGACCAAAATAGTGATTTATTGAACAAGTCAAGATTTGATAAGAGTATTTCTGGATCTCACTGTTAGATTTTTCTTAAAAACCCCAGAAAAAGAAAAGAAAGCTTTTCAAAGAAGTAAAATTACAATAAAAAGCCCAGCCCTTGAAGAACCGTACAAAAGAGCTAACATCAGAAAGGAAAAAAATAAATTAAAAAGTATTTGCTACACCTGAAACAATATAGGGAAATGAAAAATATAGAAAAAATAAACTAAGAATGACATCCAACATAATATAAAGTAAGGCTTAAGAGATATGAAAATACAAGTGGAAAAAACTGTAATAAGATAAAAAAAATTAAAATATGAGCTAGCTAAAGCAAGATGTAAAAAAATGCATACTAGAAATAAAGTTATGATCAGAAAAAAATCAAAATTCTAAAAAAATACTTTAGAGGAAATAGTTATTATTCTAACAAGTGCGGAAAGTTATACTTTCCCGCACGCGAACTGCCGATGCCCGAACGACGCGAAGCGGAGTTCGGGCAAGCAGTTAAGTGCGAGAAAGTTAATTTTAAGAGTTAGGATCAATATTTTTTCTACAAGCAAAATCACCTCGAAAATTATTTAGATATTTGAAAAGATGCGATTGTGACAATTAAATCTTTCATAGTGTCAATAAATACATGACTGTAGCTATAGCAACCCTACTTAAACAGGTGAGTTTGTTGTTGCTTTGAGTAAAGTTTACAGGGGTGATTTAATAAATTATGATTTTTTTAAAAACAAACATTTTAAACATCCCTATTTTCATGTAAAATAATCTTAATTTTTTTTACTATTTGTATGTAGTCCAACAAGATAAAGGTAATAATACAATAATTTGTCAAAAAGGTTATCGGAAAACATATTCAATTAATTAAAAAAAAATGCGTGCGGGAAAAATTTTACCCGCACTCCGTGCGGGAAAGAGATATTTTCTGAACTAAAATGCGTGCGGGAAAGTGTTGTTTTACACATGCTTGTAGAAAAATATATTTTTACAGAATCAGAACTAACAAAAAATTAAGAACTATACAGTACCAATAAGTTTCACACAATTTAACACTGAAACACTTTAAATGACCTTGAAATAACCACCGAGTGACCTTGCTGAAAAGGCAAGTGCCGAAACTGGATTCAGAGACTTAGTCGCTTAGTCGCGTGAAAATGTTGACCATTCTACACGAGCGGGTTTTTTTTGGCGCCGTTTTGTCGCGAGTGAAACGAGACCCATTCTACACTGCGCGACTAAATAGCGAGTGCTGCTATGGATCCCGTGCAAGTTGGTTGTGGTGCTGTACACCAATTAACATTGTTGCAGTTATTATTAAACAAACGTCGTAAAGAAAAGGCGATGGTGGGCACACCCTGTCGTTGCGAGCAGGCTAACATTAGGGATTTTTCACACAAACTTTGCAGAACATCGTAGCTATCCTGAGAAGTTTTTTCAGTACTACCGGATGTCTGTAATAGTATTATACGTTACAAGGTCGGTAGGTAACTTATTACAGTACGAGTTAGTTTACGGACAAGGCGACGTAGGAGCCGCGTCTGGAAATAAAAACAAGTACTGTAATAACACCTAACGACCATGTATCGTATTATATTTTATTTCATCCTGTTTTTATAAATTAATAAATTCATAAAAATTTTAAAAACAGTTCGTAACTTGACTAGTTACGTCAAATTACCTTAAGTGTCAGTTAGTGTCAATTTTTTATTTTATAGTTATTATAGTGTTTGTAAATGTCAAAAATTAAAAGTAATTGTCTTCCCTAAAGCAATCAGAGCAGAGTTGCTAGGCAACACATCACATTACAGTACATGATACCGTAATGTTTTACTTACCGGCGCCGAATTGATTATAGGGAAGTTTATTTACTGGACAGGATGAAATAAAAAGTGTGAGGTGTCAAGGGACACCCGGATGGAACGAATTAATTAGTGAAGGAATTAGTAATTTGTAAACACAACAGGAGTGTTTATACATACATAAGCATTTATTATTGTCTGTATAAAATCTCTACTTACCTAACAGTTCGTTTCTTTTAACAAAAGTGTCCATTTATACAATACCAGAGCTTTAGATAACACATCTTTTTAGAATTACTTTTTATAATTTAAAACAGGAATTAACAATTCAATACAAAATTTTAAAATTAAAATATTTGACAGTAACTGACAGTTAAGGTAATTTGACGTAGAGGTACCTAAATAGTCAAGTTACGAACTATTTTTAAAATGTTTATGAATTTATTAATTTATAAAAACAGGATGAAATGAAATATAATACTATAATAGGTAATTATTTTTTTTTCTACAGTATTTTTTTTTTAATGTACATTTTCTTTTAATTTAAAATAGTGTCTTTTTAATTGTAATATATCTATCTATGAGAGAGAGGGAGAGAAAGTTATTTATTTTTTGGTCTGTGAGAGAGAGAAACATGCGTGTGTCGTGTCGTGACAACTTTTGGTATGAATTTTTTTTGGCTAGCTCCTAGCGTCAGTCGTAACTGTTCGTAACGCCCGAAAGGGAACTTCGTTCCAATAAAGTCATTTGACGAACTTCTGGCTGTAGTGGACTTTCAATCTCACAAATAAAGCGTTCTGTGTCAAACATTTCTGCATATGCTAGGAGCCAAAAACACAATCTACGTACTGCACTGCTGTATGGAGTGTGACAAGTCACTAGTCAGTGGTTTCGGCCGGCCAGACGCTTGCAAGTCGCTACGTGTAGAATGACACGCGACAAAGTAGCGCGCGACTTTTACGCAACCTCCGGCGTAAAAGTCGCGCGCTCGCCAACGAACGCGTCCTCACGCGACCACATTGTCGCTCGTGTAGAAGGTCCCATTTAAACTCTGTGGTTCTGTTACGTACGCATTTTACTCGCCACTAAGTAGTCGCGTTTTTGTGGTTCGTGTAGAATGGGCTTAAGAACTGTGTCTTGTTTTCTTCAGTTTTTTTTTTAATCACACTTTGACCTTAAAATTGACGTGATAGAGGTCAACCGACCCCGGATTCGAAATCAGCGACCCCAAAAGCCGAGGGTATCCTAATAACCTATAAGGTTTATTGGAAAAAATCTAATAGTGAAATCTAAAAATACTCAGTATATCAAATGTTGACCTGTTAATGATATGGTTAAAAATTTTTGTTTAAACACAAGTGCTAAAGACATATGAAAATTTACAATTAGTAAAGTAATTGTTTGCTTTATAGCGTCATTATTTGTAATATGACATCTCTCCTTTGCAACAGGTTCATTCAATACAGGTATATTTACGTTCCCGCTCAGGCGGACATCCTAGTGGATACAGGGGAGGGGGTAGCTATAATGGTTGAAAGTTGGCAATTTTTATTGAAAAAAATCGTCATCGAAATATGGATAAAAAAAATTCCATTCGAAGATGTTGATACGACAATTTGAATTCCCGACGGTCGCACACCTAAGTGGATACAAAAGAGTTAAAATGGCTAAAATTTGAGATAAAAATCATCATCGATAATATGCTCGACATTTTTACCACGTAATGTTGGACCCAAATCAAGAATGACGGAGAGCTCGTCTGGATTTCGAATTGTTGTATCAACAACTTCGAATGGAATTTTTTTATCCATATTTCGATGACAATTTTTTTCCATAAAAATTATCAACTTTCAACCATTATAGCTACTGTATCCACTAGGATGTCCGCCTGAGCGGGAACGTAAATACCTGTATTGAATGAACCTGTTGCAAAGGAGAGATGTCATATTACTTACAAATGACGCAATAAAGCAAACAATTACTTTACTAATTGTAAATTTTCATATGTCTTTAGTACTTGTCTTAAAATATTACTTCATTAAAAAAATGGATATTCATTATTAAAATATTTTCGTTCATTTTTGGTTTATTTAAAAAATTTGTTTAAACATTTCTTTATTAAAAAAAAATGGATATTCGTTATTAAAATATTGTCGTTCATTTTTGTTTTATTTAAAAAACCAATTTGAATTAATCACAATCATTTTTTTATTTAATTGGTATCACAATCAATGTTCATTAATCTATTTCTGATGACAAAGGATGCATTTGCCGAAGTTGTAGAAACTTCCATTAAAGAAGTTACCAAAGTTGCGTATTTTATGTGCGAAGTTTGGCAGGTCAACTGTGTAAGAAAGTGAGGAACTATTTTGAACCACCTGAAGCAATTCATCTATATTATGAGACGTTAATTAGGGAACGAAAACTCACATAACTACTTTCGTTGATAAATTGATTTAACTTCAGATGAAAGTAATTAAATTTCGTATTGTACGTTTTAAATAGATATTCTTTCGAACCAGAGTTTGTTTAGGAAAATAGCAAACAAATACATATATATATTTTGCTTTCTCCTTTAGTTTTTTTAGTTAGTTACTACGATAAACCTTGTATGAGAACGATTGATTAAATTACCATACAAGAAAAATTTAGTTCTTTGTAAATTAATTAAAGGGAAAAAACAAATTAAAACACTTACTTGAAGTAGATTAGAAGCGCCAACGAAATCAGCAAGGCCAAGAATGAGAAACTGTAGCCTACTGAGTGAATAATTATCACAATTTTGTGAAACTGTAAGTTAAAAAGTTGCAATTAGTATCAGAATATAAATTAAGTTAAAAAGCTGCTTGCATTACTAACAAGATACAAGTATTCATTTCATACTACCAGGATATTTTACCAAGGTGGATTAATAATGTACAAAAAAATTATATACTTACAGAAAAAGCATCTGTATTGACACAGGTTGTATAGTTGACCCAATTTTTGTTGTAGGGTTCATGAAAATACCAAGTACCATTTTCTTCACATTTGTAATAAACAGTATCTGAAACAAATTTTTAATTAAATATTTGCATGTATATTTTAATTACTGCTTCGCAGTAATTTTAAGATTATATATTCGTGAAAAGAAGTAATACTTTTAATAATTATTTCATATATTTTTGTTTTTTTTTCTTCTTTACATTGCCGCCTTCACCAACGAAGGTTGACGACCACATTTTAAAAACTTATCTTTATTTGGCAACGTGGAATTATTCTTTTACACTCATGTTTGTCTAGACTCAAATACTTCGCAGCCATAACTTTTTCTTTACACGAATTCATTTTTTACAATTTAGAGAAATCTTCGTGTGGGATTAACCCGCCGAGACGAGCACCTACTTTTCTTCGCACTGGTGAGCAAGCAGGAAACCACCCTGGTGTAGGCATAAACATCTGCTCGCTCGCCTAGCCTGCACCCACTTATTCACGTTAGTACTTTTTTTCTTTATTTTTTTTCTCCCAATCGCACTCACTCAACTTTTCTTTTTCCTTCGTCCATCTAACACACTATATCATCATAAGTTGCACAGTGTCCAATGCCCGTCTGACCTAGTGAAGGAATGGCCATCTCATCTGTCACCATTTTGCTAGTTGAAAGACTTTGAAATTATTAGTTGTGTTTGTTCTTAACGTCTATCTTTCTACCACAGTCAGTAGTAGTCCAAACTCGTTACTCGGGAGTTTTCGGGTTTACTAAACAGGAATCACTATGACGAAGTTTACTGAGGCACCTGGTGAAATGAGTTGACATCTTCTCCTGGATATGTATAGATATTCGGTACAAAATCAGTCGAAATTCGTTACTTGGAAGTTTTTGAGGTTGCTGAGTTCGAATATTACTATGGCGATGGTCACCCAGACACCTGATGACCACTGTTGACATCGTCTTTTTAAGTTTTAAAAAAATGCAATACAAAAACAGTACAAACTCGTTACTGCCGAATACCACAACAACGACGGTCACTAAAGCACCTGGTGCCTAGGATAAACCTGACCTACTGAAATTTTATGAAAATTTAATAAAATGTATTCCAAACTTGGTTCTCGGGAGGTTTTGGAGTTGATGAGCACAAATATTACTTTTGCGAAAGTTACCGCGCGAGGTCCCTGCTGACCAGCGTTTGCATCGTTTTCTTGAGTTTCAAAGATTATCCATAAAAAATCAGCTTAAACTCGTTGGGTGTTTTTGGATTTGCTGAACAGGAATATCATGACTTTTATAAATATATAATAATAATAAATAATAAATAATAATAATAATAATAATAATAATAATAATAATAATAATAATAATAATAATAATAATAATAATAATAATAATAATAATAATAATAATAATTAATAATAATAATAATAATCACTGAAATCATTGACAGCTGCCAGCACCCAAGTTACGCAATACAAAACTAAGTTTATTTTTTTATCTATTAGAGTTAATATACTTCTAAACTAGAATACATGGCTGCTATGAGCGGGAGACACCAGATACACTTTTTCAACCCCTCTGCAGTAAAAGTTGTTTAAATTTAAATTTAAAAGATAGGCAACTGAGCGTTTTAAGTTCGGAAGGGATTTTATTATAAACTGTTACAATGCAATATGAAAATGCTCGTTGAAATATACTTTTATGATAACGTGGTATAGATAAAAGACCTCGATGCCGGAGGTTGAGATTATGTACATCTGTTCGGTAGCACAGTCTCCGAGCAAGATATGGTGATTGCTTGAGTAAAATAATTTTGTGATAAAAAAGTGCCCGTCAGCCATATTAAGCCATTTTGCTAATTTTAATGAATATATAACACACTGACGACGACGTTTGCCAAAACAAAAACGTAAACAGGAGTTTTGCACTTTCTAAATTCTCTGTGATGTAGATACTTCTAAACAAGGTCCAAACACAACATCACAAAAGTTAAACTGAGACAAAAATAAAGACTCACAGAATTTTACGCACATAAACTGACATAAAATGACGGTATGGGTATATAATCTTAAGGGAAGAATATGCTTTTCTGATTAAACGGGAAGTATGCTTTCTTACCGCAAATCTGTGTCCAGAAGAAGACCCAGATCCCTTGAATCTGAAGTAAATTCTAATGTACGTCAAGATACAGAAAAAGTGAGATTCCCCTCCAGAAAACGTCTATCCTTCTTTAACCAATACAACATAATGGAAGATTTTACGGGATTTATAGTCAAACAATGTTCAGAAGATGCAGAAACCAAGGACCAAGAACCTCTATTACTCACATCCTGTGCGGTGGCAACATTATTGGTGGATAAAGAATAAAGGAGCTGCGTATCATCAGCATACAGATAATACCTGCAGGAGTTTAAACACGTAAATAATCTGCTAGTGTTAATTGTAAAAAGTAAGGGACCCAGAACGGATCCCTTTGGGAACAGCACTCCTAACTTGCTTCAAATAAGATAATTTATCACATAATTTGACCCTTTGTGCGCTATTAGAAAAATAATTCTTACAAAACAACACTGCCTTGCAAAAAATCCAACATATTTTAATATAACCAGTAACAACTAGTGGCTGATGGTGTCAAAGGCCTTCGAAAACTCAAGTAAGATATGTGCAGTGTTAAGATTTGAATCAAGGCCAGTAACAACATCATCCACGACTGCAGACAGCAGTGGAACACCCATAAAATTGTCTAAGGCGTGACTGAGTATCGGGCAGAATATTGTTTTCTGAAAGATAAGAGCGAACTTGGCTATTAACAATTTTTTCTAAGATTTTGGAAACAACACTTAAAATACTAATAGGTCGTATATCTTTTGGTTCATTACATTTACCACTTTTGGGAATAGGTATAACATGCGAACCCTTCCAAGTAGAAGGAAATACCCCATCAAGAAGACATGTGTTTATTATAGATGTGTTAACATATGCAAAATTATTGGACAGCACAACTTTATCATAAAAATTGATATTTCATTAGAACGTACAGAATTAGATTTAATTCTAGAAATAATTTTAAACATCTCGTCTTCAAACATAAGACGAAAAGAAAATGCTATGTTGGCATTAGCCCATGGGCCACTGCGATAAAAATTAAGTGTTTCTTCGCTTACTTGACGTAGTTTATTTGACACTGAAATGAAATAATCATTAATCAGATCAGGATTCTAAAGATGAACAGGCAGAGGTGAGGCCGATTTACCTACAACGATGATGGTTTTCAGATCTTTCCATACTTTTTTACTATCACACAATTTCCAGACAAATAGTCAAAAAAGGAACGTTTCTCTCTTTCTAAAGCAGATCTCACTAAGTTTCTCAGGCTTCGATAATAATTAAGTGTCCCTGCATTATATATAATTCAGTCTAAACTCGTTATCGGGAGTTGTTAGCGTTGATAAACATAAATATTAGTATGGTGATGGTCACCGAGGTACCTGGTGACGAAAATTAACATCGTCTTCTGGGGTTTCTTAGAAAACCCTAATCTGAGCGTAGTATTTAGAATTCAAAGTTCATAATCACTGGGTTGTCTGCAAATCTAATGGTATTAATTATATTTCACTAAAAATTCTTATCCCTTCTTTTCGTTCTCATAAGGTTTTTCTGAAAATGGAAGATTACTTGCGAGGATGCCTTAAACAACAGTCTAATCCCTATCTCAATCAATGAATTTATTTTTATCTTGTTTACTTTTATTAGTGTTTTCATTATTATAGAACCTTTATGATTTTATTTTGTTTTTACTAAATTAATCTTTTTTGATAATCTATTATAGCTTCGTATACTGAACGGATAAAGGCCTTTCAGAAGTCTATAATACACACATATGCAATCTTCTTATCTTCTCAATATTTGTACAGAAGGATTGCCTTTGCAAATATTACTTCTTTTATACCTATCCCACTTCTGAACCCAAATTGCGTTTCATATATCTGCTTCTCTCTTTTCTTGTATATTCTGCTGTGAATAATTTTTAATGCAATTTTTTAAAGGGTAGCACATATAGTCATTACATGTTCTGGGGTTGTTATTTTTTTATTTTACGTTTGGAATGTTGTCTTTTGTATGTATGTGATTTAGAAGTCTAGTGAATCCCGCTATATTACTATCGCGCTTTTAGCAATCCATTTGAAATTTTATATGGGTCTGCAGCTGTTTTTGGGTTTTATATTCTTTATAGAGGGGTAACCTAATCCTAAGTAAATGGATACAAAAAAAGTTATCTGTATTGATGAAATAAATGTATGTTTGTTTATAGTTTATAAATATTTCTTTTAAAACGATAAAATGTTATGTAAATAGCAAAACTTTAAGAAAACTTTTGATTCTGCTTTCAGACAAACTTTAGTAAGGTCCAAAGTTTAAGTGTTGGTTTAAAAGTTGTATGAATGATCGAATTTGAATTCAGATTGGCATTGCTTAAAAAATCTGACAAGACTGGAATTAGCCGAACAAAGTTTGTTTCAAAGTTTAATAAAAGTTTCCGAAAGAAATGCAGTTTTCAATAAATTGACAAATAAAATTCTTTTAATATTTGGTTCCGGAATATAAAACTAAATATTTTTATAAGTTTAAATTATTCATTAATTATTTTGTATAGATAGAAAGTTACTCATTTTGTCGATTTATCGTTTTGTCTCTTGATCAATCTTACATGTTTTATTGCCATTTCGTCTATCAATACCTAAATGGTGTATTGCCATTATATTGTCTTTCTTTATCTGCAGTACCTGGATGATCGAACTTTGCTCGTGAAACATCCAATGGCTCCTCTACACAATCGAGGATTAGAGACAATTTCCTGCTCCTACAATTATGTAGAAGGCTAATCGTCTTTGGTTGTCGATCATATTGGCCATGATTACGACGACCGGTGAATTATCAGTTTTTTCGAGACACATCAAAGGGAATTCGCAATGTAAAGCGAGTGGCGCCATGTCGCGGCTCGATACTCAACTACTTGCTCAACCAAAACATAACATAACATTCGCGCGTAGAGGGTTGTTGCACAATGATAAAAATGACAAATTATTCAAATAAATGGTTTCTAAATATGTAGTGTTCAATTTTGATACTAAGTCACTTAATAAAAGCGTTATTTTAATAAAACCCACAGATTTGTAAATGTTTTTACCAAAATGTACTGAGAGCAGAGTTAAGACGGCAGTTTTTTCTATGGAAAGAGTTCAGTAAAATAAATTGTGTGGACTGTTTATTTGACGTTATTTTTTGGTGTATTTACCTATATATATATATATATATATATATATATATATATATATATATATATATATGCCGCACTGATGACGGCTAATGAGCCAGAAACATGCATGTCTGCGGCTACCATTCCTGCTCGTGGCCTTATTGATCCTTTTTGCGTACATGCCCAATAATTTTCCCCTTTTGTTTATATTAATACGCGTTTTCTTGGCACTTTGTTTATTTCATATCCTGGGCTTAGAACGACTCAAACACAATGAGTCCGTTTCGCCAACGTTGCGACGCTGGTTGCTAGCCGAAAACCCATTGGCACAGCTGGCCGAAAGCACAAAATGGCGATAGGACTCCTGTGTGAGCTTTCGTTGTTTTTGTGTTTTTATGTTTCTTTGCACATGTTTCCCCAACATCCTTTGCTCACAAGTACCCAACACTTTTGCTAGCCAAGTGCAATACCCTACTTGGTTATGCCGCACTGATGACGGCTAATGAGCCAGAAACATGCATGTCTGCGGTTACCATTCCTACTCGTGGCCTTATTGATCCTTTTTGCGTACATGCCCAATAATTTTCCCCTTTTGTTTATATTAATACGCGTTTTCTTGGCACTTTGTTTATTTCATATCCTGGGCTTAGAACGACTCAAACACAATGAGTCCGTTTCGCCAACGTTGCGACGCTGGTTGCTAGCCGAAAACCCATTGGCACAGCTGGCCGAAAGCACAAAATGGCGATAGGACTCCTGTGTGAGCTTTCGTTGTTTTTGTGTTTTTATGTTTCTTTGCACATGTTTCCCCAACATCCTTTGCTCACAAGTACCCAACACTTTTGCTAGCCAAGTGCAATACCCTACTTGGTTATGCCGCACTGATGACGGCTAATGAGCCAGAAACATGCATGTCTGCGGTTACCATTCCTACTCGTGGCCTTATTGATCCTTTTTGCGTACATGCCCAATAATTTTTCCCTTTTGTTTATATTAATACGCGTTTTCTTGGCACTTTGTTTATTTCATATCCTGGGCTTAGAACGACTCAAACACAATGAGTCCGTTTCGCCAACGTTGCGACGCTGGTTGCTAGCCGAAAACCCATTGGCACAGCTGGCCGAAAGCACAAAATGGCGATAGGACTCCTGTGTGAGCTTTCGTTGTTTTTGTGTTTTTATGGTTCTTTGCACATGTTTCCCCAACATCCTTTGCTCCCAAGTACCCAACACTTTTGCTAGCCAAGTGCAATACCCTACTTGGTTATGCCGCACTGATGACGGCTAATGAGCCAGAAACATGCATGTCTGCGGTTACCATTCCTACTCGTGGCCTTATTGATCCTTTTTGCGTACATGCCCAATAATTTTCCCCTTTTGTTTATATTAATACGCGTTTTCTTGGCACTTTGTTTATTATATATTGTTTATTATATATATATATATATATATATATATATATATATATATATATATATATATATATATATATATATATATATATATATATATATATATATATATTATGACTTCTGTGCGGTTAAATGAGCTTGTTAAAAGTAATCCAGATATTTGGAATCCAAAACGTAAATCTCATAAAGGTAAAAACAGGGTTCGTCATTTATTAACTACAATGTGGTTTCATTACTTCCTTAACAACTGAATTTGTAGTCTGCGTTAATAATTTAAAGACAAAATAAATATTATGTAATTATATACTTATGTATTCGGCTGCAGTACACTGAGCAACCGATTAAACTACGATTGTGTGGATACTCGTACGATGATGATGCCAATCATGGACCATCACACAAATAACCATCAGCGTCGAATGGAGCCATAAAACATAAGAACTTTCTAATCGTATCATGTTAAGTTTTGCATGCATCTTACTTTAGCAACACGTCTGGGACGACCGGTAATCTGATTATTTCCATAAAGATTATTTTATTTATTTATTTATTTCTACGGGAAAAAATCCCTTTATAATAAAACTAACAGAAATATAAACATAAAAAATATAGTACATAAAAGTGCAACCAATATAAAAGAACAAGAAATAAAAAATATAAATAAAATAAGGGACAACACAATAATACTCCCAAGAAACAAAAAAGGGTATATAGCATTGTATATATAATGCATTCTATTTAGCAAGTTCAGGGCGAAATTGACGCATACGTTTTTTTAAATTGGGAAACAGAAGTATTTAAAATATCACAATTAAGGTTATTGCTATTAAATAAACGCATTCATCTTGATATGGGATTAAAAAAGCCATAATTAGTTCTGTGAAGAGGCATCCTGAAGAAGACAACACTACGCGTCGTCCTTGACGGCACATGATTAGGCAATGAGGAAACCAACTTAATATAATTTATTTTACCAGAAACAATTTTATATAGGAATATTAAGTCGTTAATATTCCTACGTATATATAAAAATTCCAAATTTAAAAAACTTAAACAAAAAATAATCACAGTACTTAATTGAAGAGTATAAGTCATTAATAAAAATATTTAATAAAAAGGGACCCAAGTGAAAACCTTGAGGAACACCTGATCAAACTTTAATACTCTTCGACCTAAGGTTAATCAAAGACACACTTAAAGAAATAACAATCTTCAACAACTTTAAAAAACGAAATATTATAATCATGAATCCACAAGCACGACAACTATATTCTTTAATTAAACTACATAAAAATAATTTTCCTATCCGCCCAGTTGTTTCTTTTGTTTCAGCCCCTACAACAAAATTGTCTAATAAACTTTTGAATATCCTAAACTCGCATTGTACATTTAAAAGCAAATTTAGTATAAAAAACTCATATGAATTAATAGATAGAATCAAACATATTTCACTCCCTAATAATGCAAAATTCATTTCTTTTGATGTCCAAAATCTATTTCCTAGCATTCCACCAAAAGAAACCATAGAATTAGTAGATTTATTATTGACAAAGAATAGATTAAATGTAGTTATTAAACAAGATATATTAGCTCTTTTAACGTTATGCTTAGATCAGAATTATTTTCATTTTCGCGCTATGACTGTAGAGGTGATCGCTTGGGAGAGCGAACGTCTCCCTTCAATGGAGAATTAGGTTATCTGGGTCCTGCAGGAAAATCTCCAACATGCAAAGGCTGCATCGGCGAGTGTGTGTCGAATATTTGAGAAAAAAGGAATTGATGTAGCACTTCTGCAGGAGCCATGTCTATACGCAGAAACGGTTTCAGGCTTAAAACGATTAAAACCGCACCATGGTTAGTTGATATACGACACGCAGGCCGTTAAGCACCGTACCTGTATTTTGTTTTCTGAGACAGTAAAGTAAAAGCTAATTCCGGTGCTATGCACTGGTGGTTTTGTTGTAGCTATATCGTCAATATCCACGGGAGAAGGCGCCAGATGGCTAATACTCTGTTAGACGTACTTCCCTGGAGAGGACAAAATCTGCCTACCTGGCTTTCTAATGGTCACTATAATCTATAGCCGGAGAATGCACATAGCGTGGGAATTCACGGACGTCAATCCTAGAGGTGAGTATCAACTACAATTTATACAACGTAATAGCTTACAGGTACTAAGCGGGGGCAAAAAGTCAATGTCTTGCAAGGAAAGTAGAAACCGGCTGTTCGAGTTACTTGAAGAGGCCATTGTAAAGGCTATTAACTCTCGTTAAGAGAGCAGGGCCAGAGAAGGTGCTTTGATCATATTTTATAGGTTTTATGGGTGTTTCAATAGATCTGTAAAGGTCACAATGATACAGGCTAACAGCCAATCCAATGAGTGTCTATCTATCTAAGCCTTTTACGTACAAATTATTTATTAGTATTGTTCTAACATTTTTAACCCTTGTTTTTTATGTGTTGGATGTGATATTTTATTTTTCTATTTCTGGGTCTCAGGATTAAAATAATTTTTAATTTTTGGTCGATGCGATGTTCAGAATGTTAGTTTATAAATCTATAATTATTTATTAGTTTCTGATACCATTCTGTTTATACTGTACTTTCTTGAGTCACAAATTCCTAGAAGACATTAAGATAAATTTTATCTATCCATTTGAATCCATCGTATTAAAGAACTTCAGCGAAGTCATCCGTTGATATAAGTTTCAGTGAAAAAACTACTTGTTATATGTAATTCAGGGTGGTACTTTGACAGAAAATGGATACATTCCGGATATTTTACAACCCAATGTATTGCCCTATGTCCAAAATTATAGTGAATATATTTTTTTTTTCAACAGGATAATGCATGTCATTATGTTGCCACGCAGGTTTGGAATTTTTTCCAAGGAAATCAAATTACAGTTTTGAATTGGCTACCTAATAGTCCGGACTCAAATTATACATACTATCTATGGGAAGAGGTAAGCGAATGAGACAGAGAGAAATGGCAAATACCCTACAACAACTTACACATACTTTGCTTGAAGAATGGGAACAGATACTTTAACAAACAATTTGTCATTTAATCAATAGCATGCTACGTCGGTGTCTCAGCGTAATAAATGCAGAAAGAGGTCATACCTGCTACCGAAACTTAAATTACAATTTCTAAAAAAAAACATTTTGGTTAAAATATTTATTTGTCTCTTACTGAAAATTCTAAAAAATATTTGTTTATTATTATTTTTTGAATAAATTATTTTATTCATATTGTATCTGGTGTTTTTATATTTGATTAATAATATATTTTTATTTACAATAAAGTACTATTTAAATTCTTAACCAGGGTTAAATTATTAATATTGATCCTTATATTTTTTGCTTAGTATATATTGAAGTAAGAGCTAGAATTAAAAGAAACAGTAAACGCGTTTTACTCCGTCTAGTTATTATAAGATGTTCATTCCATTTTTCCGACGGTTGTGTGCCAATCAGGACATTCACCAAACTGCTTAAGCAGCTAACACCGCAACATGGAAGGAAGGTGGTGACTCTGGGGTCGTGTGCACTATATAGACGGCCTGGCATGGGCAGTTTATAACTACAAAATTGCTAGGTTGGTCTTCAAACTTAAAGTGTACTCCGCGGATCAACCGCCACAATTCTAAGGTGTAAGGCAACCGGCCCATGAATGAATGGCCGCTGGGCCATAAGTGGTCGAGAACGTTCTCCTGGGGAAACCAGGCGAAACTTATTTATAAATAGCCTTATTTGGGCATGTGGGACTCTGCCGGAGTGAACCGACAATTTCTAGCTACTCGTGGGAACGAAGAACCATGAAAGAAAGGAAAAACAAAAAAGATTATTAGCGGGAACACCCACCAAACTAAATAACAATAAAGAAGAAGGCAGGACGAAAACAGTCCCTACCTTTAGCCTCTCGGGAGACAGTAATGTTGAACGTGAGCAGGAATGGCACCTGAGACAGCTAGGAAAAATGCTATGGAACACAAATATAGAGAACCTGTCCTCAAGCAAATCCGCAAGTGGACTGAGACCACTATCAGCCCCATCCAGGACCTTAAGAAAAAGAAGACCACCTAAAAAAGAGCAGCTTTATCACTGCTCTTAAGACAGAAAAAGGTTCCATCCTCCCCAAAGGGTCCCCTGAGAATACACTCAGTGCAATTGAGGAAACTTTGATAAAGGAGGCGATAGTAGAAGAAATGGTCGCCGGAGGGAGCACAAGCTTTAATTTGGTGGAATACATTTTAAACTAGGGCTATTCATAGTCGATTGTAAAAGGGAAGGGAAAGGAGTTAACAACATGTAGGGCCTTCCTTTTCAGAAGCAAAGGGCTAACGTTTAAAACGAGGGTCAGAGGACTGACCAATAAATACTTCTCAGCCTGAAAGAAGCGGCTGCAGGACAACCTTTGAGGGCAGCAATAGACAATCTATTCTGTAAATATATAAGAAAAGGGTTTCACCTTGTTCTACTGGTTCGGGAAAAGCAAGGGAAAGCAAACCCAAGGACCAGGAAAAAACTACCAGTGTGGAGAGTGCAAGCGGCTCACCAAGAGGGGCACCGAGCGATGCCGAAAGCAGTTCTTCCACGTCTCTGAACTTCCACGACCATGAGAGAGTCATAGAGGTCGGAGACGTATGGGACAAGGACGTCAACCTCATAGGTGAGCTCGACAGAGACGATACCCTTGTTGGGAGTGAGAAAAGGGTCCTCATTTCTTTAGGAGAAGTGCGGTAGGAGGAAGAAAAAAAATGGGAATAAATATTGCTTAACAAAACGCCTACCTAACTTAAAAATAATACAGGAAGTCGACAAAAAGGGAATTGTTAACTATTTTTAAAGAAAGGTTGATATACAAAACGGGAATATTTCTTATAGACGACAAAAAGATAAACGACCAAGTAGTACCAAATTTTTTTGTTTAAAATTTTCTTAATACCTATATTTAAAAATAAATAATAAGTAATAAACACTAATTACGTATTTTCCTGTTATCGGTGTGATGGAATACAAATCTAATACGAAATGTTCCCTAATATATCATAATGTATAGCAATATCTACTTTAACACACAACCATGATTAACGAGCTTTGAAAACGTATTCCTGCAGCTATGGAGGACATTACTAATAGCCGAAGTGATTAATTTTACAGTAGGATTAGCTAAAAATGACATATCTTTTGAATTTTGAGCGTTAAGTTATTTTCGTTGTTTTAGTTTCTGAACTAGTAATGAAGTTTAAACTGTGATACTTTAAATTCTTTTAAACTCGCAGTGGCATTGATCCGTATTAATCTTTATGCAGCATTTAACTTGCCATAGTCGTTATTGTCGGGGTAATTAGACCATTAAGCCAATCGAAATTGTAAACTGTTAATATTAACGTTTGTGAGAATAATTTCTAATCTGGTATTGATTATTTAAACGTGACCGAACAATCCAATATAACGGTACGATTTTCCTTATTAGTTAATTAATACAATCAAGTTGAATGTAATTAATGTAATTAATTTATTCGGATGTTCTACCAGTTGACAGTTAATGTGTTTAAAATAAACTCTTTTTGTTTTCACAAAGATTTATTCTAGCCTTCAATATTTTGTAACAGTCTAGCTGTGATTATAGGCTGTTTTCTAAAAAAATATTAAAAAGATTTTTTTGGATACAAAACTATTATTTAATCTAACAAGTGTTAATGTGACCAAAAAAGTGTTAATTTCGACATAGGATAACGATTTTACCTCAATATCAATTTATGTGGGAAAAAAATTAACACTCGAGAAGTGCTGACTAAAGTTAAAACTTAAACTAATCTATCTGGATATTTTTTTCCTAGCACAATTCGTTTTATATCTTATAATAACTACAAACTTCTGATAATGACTGCTACGGTTTGAGAATTAAAATGGAAATAAAAACCCAGATTTGCTTACATCTTTTCAAACACCTTACAATTCACACATACAACTTCACTTTACAGAGGGCATTTTACTGTATAGCACATCAGACAATATTTATTAACATATAATATAAACATTTGCATAGTAGGTACAGTAGAAAAATCTGTTTTTTTTTTAACTAAATACATGTTATACCCAATTTTTTGAAATTAAAACTTCTTTGTGTGTGCCTGTTAAAGACAGCAATATAGACATAAATACATGTTTTTTACAAAAAAAGGCTTTTTAAAAGATTGGAAAAACAATTCTAAGGGTATGGACACAACGGGGACCATCGACCCTAGACCATAGTATAATACCCTGGACCTTTGCTCTGACCCAGGCGCACCCGTGGTCACATCGAGGCTTGGAGCATCGTACTTTTGCGCCAGTTAAAGCGTGACCGATCCTCTATAAACATGGATTTTTCGACATCCTCTTCTTCGGACGAGGAAGATGTTATTTTGAATTCAAGTGCTAAAAAGTGGTACCTATATATAGGATCTCAAAAGACGAAAGTGCATCCCTTAAACAGAAAACGTATGTTGTATGGAGAATTTCATCATCTATATCAAGATTTAAGAAAAGATCCGCCGACCATCACTCCGACCATGGCATCGCACCATAGCTCCGCTCACCAAAAAAAAAAAATAAACACATACTATTAGATCTATATGGTTACGTCGGAGCAAAGCGGATAGGTTGGAGCTAAAGTCTGATACTTGGTGCCAGGGTAAAAACTGAGCTTAGTATTTTTTTGACCCTCGACCAGGGTACTCTGTAAAAATATAATGAAAAGTTTCTTTTTTCATTCTCATGTAGTCAAAAAAAGATCCGGATCTTTTCTTAAATCTTGATATAGATGATGAAATTCTCCATACAACATATGTTTTTTGTTTAAGGGATGCACTTTCGTCTTTTGAGATTCTTTATATAGGTACCACTTTTTAGCACGTGAATTCAAAAGAATATCTTCCTCGTCCGAAGAAGAGGGTGTCGAAAAATCCATGTTTATAGAGGATCGTTCACGCTTTAAAACTGGCGCAAAAGGGCGATGCTCCAAGCCTCGATGTGACCACGGGTGCGCCTGGGTCAGGGCAAGGTCCAGGGTTTTATGCTATGGTCTAGGGTCGATGGTCCCCGTTGTGTCCATACCCTAAGGGTTGCAAAATTATGAGTCATTATGATGGATGTTAGTGGTGACATATTTATTGTTGTCACCTTAAAAAAGATTTGAAATAAATTAAACCGTCGGCGAATTTGCATATGTTAGTTATTAAGAGTTCGATTAATAACAAAACTTTAGTTGTGCAAAGAAAATTTTAAGTGATTGTAAGATAATATTCGATATAAATTGATCAACGCCATTTCTGGGTTTACATAGGTATGTACTCCTTACATATATGTTTTATATACCTAGTACTTTTTTCATACTTCTAATAGAAAAAGTCCAAGAAGAGATTAAATAAGGTAAGTGCCGATAATAAGGCCTACGTATGAGATAATGTATGGAAATCAAAACTAATTATCAGAAAAAAACAATTTTAATATTAGCATACAGATGAAGTGCTACTATAAAATATTTGAAAAAATGGTATTTTTTGTAGTAAACAAACAAAATTATACATTTTACAAAACCTTGTCAATGAGCCTTATCATACTATGGTAGGATAATAAGGCCCAATATTTTAACAGACATAGTTAATTAAAATGGGCGTCTAATATTTGGTAATTAAGTTTAAAACTAATTACATTAGCGTTAATTATTGTCACTATTTAAAATTACAACATATTTCTATGTTTAACAGACATTAGGGCACTCAAAATGATCTACTTTATCCTCTGTCAAACGGAAACATTCTTTACGATACTACTTGTCGCATTTTGAACATTTTTTATTCTTCACAATAAGCAAAATAGAGAAGCAGTTTCGCGAGTTTGGTCATGTGAGGCAGATAAAAAACGCCGTTACCAATGCAAATTAGATGTTATGCTTGAGTTTGAGGAAAATCCACGTACATCGAATGAACAGGTATCCACTATATTCAAGTTAGCCACATATCGATAGTAAACATATCAAAAGAAAATAAAATGATACCTACTCAGGAGCTCATGGAAGACGATTTTGATAGAACTTATTTTTGTGATCAAATGATGGATATGTTGGATAACAAGAGAACAATCCACGGAATACCCTCAAAAGGTTAATGTTGGGACAGGGATTGTAGGAAACCATATCATTGGTTCATTTTACATTGAGGCCAATTTGAATGGCGATCATTATTACGTACTTCTTTAAAATAATGTCATTTTAACGTTGGCAACCTGATCTAGGAAACCCTTAAGTTCCAGTGAATACGATATGCTTTCAGCAGAATGAAGCACCACCCCATATACAAATTAATGTGTGTGGTCGATTCAAGTAAACAGTATAGTCTGACAGCTCCGATAATTGTAACCAAAATTTTAACAGTTTAAAACCAAAATCAATTATAGGTAAGCGATACTGTCATATTTTAATGCTAAAAACTTTCATAGTTACAACTTAACAACGCTTAAATCTGTTAAGAAACAACATTAAAATATTGTTATCGATTCCTATCAATATTGAAAGTTAGATGATAACAGTCAAAAAATTAAACAATTGGAAAATGAGAAACAGTTAAGGAAAAAATTATGAAAAATTAGAAAAGAAAACAAGGAAGAATAATGTTATAATTTGTGTTCGTGGATTCGGGATCAGTAATAACAGCAGAAAAACTTAACAATATATTGCTAAACACATCTAAATAACAATTTCTTAAACTAATTTACACAACTTTAATACAGTTACAATTACTAAATAGCGTCGTTAAAATTTCTCGTACAACAATTCGCAATATATCGCCAACTAATACAATCACCACTATTATTTATCGCCAACTATTACCATAACAACAACTGATGTTCCTCCCCGTACAAAGCGGTCCCTTATATACTGAATTAATTCCTTTCTGGAAACATCTACAAAGATCCCACAAAACAATCCTTCTAGAACGAAAGAGTCTCGAAGTTCGAGATCAATTCATCAGATACGCGAAGATTTTCCGTACGGTGAGTTACTTACACCTCATACCACTGACAGGTCCGGCTTGGCTCGGAACAATAATATTGCGTTTTTTGGACTGGATGCAGATTGCAGATAAAAGTACTAATTTGTACAAAGAGAATAAATAAAATTTTTCAAGAGAATATTACCAAATTTTATTAATATAAGATACATTGGGAATCCAGAAAATAAAAATAAACCACAGTAGAATTTGTATTATTCTGGAAAACGCTAGATATACTCAAAAAAGCAAGAATTCTCTAAGGAACAGATGTATCGATGTCCGAGGACCTATCCAATAATAAACAGAAAGAAATAAAGCTGCTTCTTCAACATCATAAAGAACTGAAAAAAAAAGGGAATCTTAGCAATAATGGGGTAACATGCTTATCGTACTTATTGAAAGACCTTGAAAATTGCGACGAAACAACACTTCTGAAATCCCATCCCCACTATAGAATGTCCGGCAATACCTCGATACAATATTTTCCAATCGGTGGATAGGGAGACGAGGATCGATTGAATGGCCAGCGCGAACACCTGATCTTTCATTATCAGATTTTTTTATGGGGATATGTTAAGAGCAATGTGTACAAAACTAAACCTTTAGATTTAAATGACCTAAAAGAACGAATAATGCTTGTAATTAGGTCGGTCACGCCTAACATGTTAAATAATGTCAGATTAGGATTTGAGATTAGGATGTTGCTAAGACATTTAAAGTAAAAATTTATGGCTTTTTTAGTTTTCCACATTTCATTACGTTTTGCATTACTTTTTATTTTTTGATGATATGTTATTGAATTTTGGTAATCACAAGATTTTAATTTATTTAATCTTAATTGTTGCAATAAATAAAAAAACATTTTTAAATAGAGAATTTATCACAAGCTTATACATCCCATTTAAAAAATTGAGGGTTGTACATGTCATTCGAAGGGGGTTGAAGGTAGGGATCGCATTTTTACGTTAAAGAATGTAAAATTATAATTTAAATTTGACGTTATAGAAGACGAAACAATTACCAAACATTCATAGCTTGGTTGTTAAAAAGTTAACGCGTAGAGCCAAAGGTTGCGGGTTCAAGTCCAGCTGGGTGCGACATTTTTTTAATTTCTCCTTAAAGACGTTTAATATATTCTTGTTGGTATAGTTTATAAACTTTCAGAAATTTAAAAAATTGTAAATTTGACGTGTTTTGGGATTTTTTATAAATACATACAGTAACTGTAATAATGGATTTATTTTATTTGACTTTATTTTTTATGTTTTTTTTTAATTATTATTTATTAAATTATGATTTTTTCCATTACTATTAATCCATTTACAAAAGATTATTACAATTATTTATGTATAAAAAATAGAAGTCGAACGGATTTGAACCCACAGGACCTACATTCAAAATAAATCATACTTAAAAAAAACTAGTGTGGCAGTCAGTGGGACTGCCGGCAGAAGTTATACTTCTATGGATTCATAAATTTGTATGCGAATGATTTGGCAAACTCATTATATGATATTCGTGGTAAGCGACCCAAAAAACCTCCTAGTACCGTATGCACACTCTTTTTGTATCGAATTTGCAGAAAATTCCTGAAGACGAGGTCCGTCTTAAGCACCAGGTGTTTCGAACACCATCGCCATTATTATAATCGTATTTAGCGACTCAAAAAACCACCGAGTACCAAGTGTGGACTGATTTCGTGCAGAATTTACATAAAACACCAGGAGAAGAGGTAAATACCCTAGACACCAAGTGCCGCGGAGACTTTCAGAATCGTGATATTCGTGTTCAGCGACTCCAAAAACCCCGAGTATATAAATTGAACCCATTTTCAGCAATACATACCGAGTTGTAAGTTTTCTTTCTATTGTCTGTTCGGAATGTACTTTTCGAATGCAGAAATGCAATTTCCATTTTTACATTATAAAATATAGCGACAAATTTTCTAATACTTTAACGAATCCAATGCAAAAAAAACGCATTCCGATCCATCTTACGTTACAAAATTCGGAGGTTTTGGTGTTTTATTTCCTCGACTATTCGTAAAAACTCTGTTTATGTAGCCAACAACCTCAAAAGCATAGTGCAGGATATACTGCAACGATGTGACGGTATTTTTGACTACAATACAATACTCATTACTGAATATTATTGTTAATATTATTAATATAAAATACTAATAAACTTAATAAACTTACGTGACAGAATTATAAAATAATCTGTCAAATAATCATGTGGTCCGTCACTATGATATTCATACATTAGTTCAGACTGTTTTTTGTATATCTATCCCTTTTCAATGTACTAAATGTTAAAACGGTATTCAAAGGACTTATAGTTATGACTAATAACATGTGATAAATATTTCATCGTTGTTTTTACCGACCAATATACCTTATAAATGTGTCTGTCTCTCTCTTACTCACACCATTACATATGTAATGATTTTTTCCATTTAACTGTACACAAATCTTTTCCACCGAGTGCATGAATAGAAGTATAACTTCAAAAATGGTAACTGATAAAGTCACTGAACCTAAATAACTTTTTGTTAAATGGAAGTGGATATGTGTTAGCGGAGTCATCCGCCAATATAGTAATTTCAATTTTTTAAATAAGTTTTTTTTTTATTATTTCTTTAAATTATGGGATTATCATCTATCCTTGATAAGTATGTAAAATTTCAGCTCAATCAGACACCAGGAAGTAGGACAAATTTAGCTTCCACCTTTACATACAAACATAATTATAAGTATAACTGGACGCACTTGGATAGGAATTATTTTTACGATTTTACCAGGAGAATCTCAGAAGAACGTCATTATATGAACGAACCTAGTAAAATATCTATTTAATGTTACTTTTAACTTCCCAACTCACACCTGTACGCCCATAAAGAGAATTCTTGGAAATTCGAAAAGAGCGTTGACTACGCCTATTCAAGTGGTTTTGGATAAACTATACAAATAAATTTAAATAAAAGCTTGAAAAAAAAAAACTTTTTTAAAAAAATTAAACCGCCTTCAAAAAATTTACTCTAAAAAGCCAGAAATAAAATCTTTATTTCTTAATAAAATTGGAACCAACTAGGCATCTGATTTCGATTTCCTTGAAGTCGGCTCCAATGGTTTATATCTTTGTAACTAACATTCGAAAGCTAGATTTAATACCTAAGATTAAATTAGAGGGTAATTTGCCATTGGAGCCGACTTCAAGGAAATCGAAATCAGATGCCTAGTTGGTTCCAATTTTATTAAGAAATAAAGATTTTATTTCTGGCTTTTTAGAGTAAATTTTTTGAAGGCGGTTTAATTTTTTTTAAAAAGTTTTTATTTTATCATTTTTAGTTGCTATTTGATTCATGATGTACTATTTTCAAAGACTTTCAATAACCGTGCAAGAGGTACTGAGTTTAATCCTCAACAATCCCGATATGTGAGTTTTTGGAGACATAAGTAAATTGTCTTACACCTAAAAACATGAAGCACGCACGGTAAAGGAAAACATCGTGATAAAACGTGGAATAAATTGTCTAAAATCACCAACTCGCAGTAAGCAAGAGAATTGATTAAATGCTTATTCCTTTTCTTTGTGAGAAGAGGTCTTTGGCTTTAGAGTGGGACAGTAATGGGCTAATTATTATGTTTTTATGTTATACATCATTTTTAACAAATTTACTGAACTGCAGAACTTATTCTGTTGATTTTTGTGGTAAATCTTGAAATATCTTCCACATTGGTGACCAGACAATAATCAAATTTCTATGGAACCACACGGACACTCTACTCTTTTGAATACAAAAAGATTTTTTCAAATCGGATTATAAATACCGGAGATATTCCGTAATATATATAAAAAGAATAAGGTCAAACTGAGACCCTTCTCCTTATTTCCTGGAATATCTTTCACATTGATGACCAGACCTTAACCAAATTTTTATGGGACCAATGGGACACTCTACTCTTTTGAATGCAAAAAGAATTTTTAAATCGGATTATAATACCGGAGATATTCGCTGAACTGCTGATTTTTGTGGTATTTCTTGAAATATCTTCTACATTGGTTACCAGACCCTAATCAAAATTCTATGAGACCATACGGACACTCTACTCTTTTGAATGCAGAAAGAATTTTTCAAATCGGATTATAAAAACCGGAGATACTCGGTAACATATATAAAAAAAAATATGGTCAAACTGAGACCCTTCTCCTTATTTTCTGGAATATCTTTCACATTGATGACCAGACCTTAACCAAATTTCTATGGAACCAATGGGACACTCTACTCTTTTGAATGCAAAAAGAATTTATTAAAATCGAATTATAATACCGGAGATATTCGCTGAAATGCTGATTTTTGTGGTATTTCTTGGAATATCTTTCACATTGATAACCGGACCCTAATTAAATTTCTATGGGACCAAACGGACACTCTACTTTTTTGAATGCAAAAAGATTTTTTCAAATCGGATTATAAGTACCGGAGATATTCAGTAACGTATATAAAAAAATATGGTCAAACTGAGACCCTTCTCCTTATTTCCTTGAATATCTTTCACATTGATGACCAGACCAAATTTCTATGGGACCAATGGGACACTCTACCCTTTTAAATGCAAAAAGAATTTTTAAAATCGGGTTATAAATACCGGAGATATTCGGTAACATCCATAAAAAAAAAAAATAAAAAAAAAAATATGGTCGAATTGATAACCTTCTCCTTTTTTGAAGTCGGTTAAAAACAACAGTCCAGTTAAGATCATCATTACGATAGATCATAGAATTAAAAAATCACAGGACAAACGAGAATTGGATGAAATTTCTGCCTTAAAAAACTAGTGTAAAGAAAAGTTTTAGCTACTGTAAATTATAGTAATCAAAACAGAGCAGTTTCTGTCAATCAATACCCAAATAATTTATGAACGAAATTTAAATGTTATGTTAATGTAGTTTAATTTATTAAAGTGATTTTGTGTCGTCACTACCGAGTTGTGTCCGTTTAAACCGTACGACAACCATGTCTGTGGAAACTTTGGCAGAATTAATTTTCCTGATGTAAGGTAAATGAAGGTTTTCCTTAATAGCATTAGCATTTTGTTTAGAGTTATCATACAGTTTTAGGATAGATTAAATGGAGCGGATTGTTGTTGTTTGAGTTGACCAAAATTGAAATGGATATGAGTAAACAGGAGTTTAAAATACATAAAGAAGATTTTTATAAAATTCCTTTAAAAATTTTTGGTCAGTCACGACAGTAAACGACGTTTTTTTTTTGAAAACTATCAGTATTTATTAAAAGGGTTTAGGATCCTACGAGTATTGGTTTTATAATAGCACTAGCGGACCCGGCGAACTTCGCACCGCCTAACACTAATGTTTTTTTCAATTTTTTTTTTAATTTGTTGTATTTTTTATCATATTTTCTCGTTAGTTACCAGTTTTTACGATTATTTATTGTACTTTATCAGTTAGGTATATTATATGTATATTAACTGCGCCACCTGGCGGTGGCGTCATAGTTCTTAGGTAAGTGAGTTTTGCTCTTTTAAATATATTAGATATCAACTGCGCCACCTTACGGTGGCGTCATAGTACTTAGTTATGTAGGAATTACAGGTGTAAATTTATAACATCTCAACTGCGCCACCTTAGGGTAGCGTCATAATGATTAATTTCGTAATAAACGCGTCCGATCGCTGCAAAATTTAAAGTGCAATATGGAAAATCGCGTCCGACGAGCTATTTATAGGCATGCTTCCGCCGCTCCGGCCGGCCAGTACCACCGCAAGCGCTGAATCCCGCAATTTTAAATCTGTAAATATCTTCGAAAATATTCATTTAAAACTTGTGCTGTAAAGGACCATATAGATATACAGGGTGTGTCACGACGAAGGGACAGTAGAAATATCTCGAGATCTATGTCGATTTGATATCTGAAAATTTGTACTTGGCCATTTTTATTGATGGCCTAACTGTCTAAAATAATGTCATTAATCTTACACTTCCGGTTACACCGGAAGTCGCCATCAACTTCGTTATTTTAAATGGAACACCCTGTATATTATTACATTTTCGGACTCCGCATAAAACTCTAGACTAATTTTATGTTAAGTAGTCTATATTTTAAATCGATAGTTTCTAAATTATTCAAATTTTTTCAAAAATTTTGACAGATGCGACTGAAATTTGAAAAATCAATAACTGGAATATTTCACAATCAAAGAAAACAAAAGTTGCCACGCTTGAACGGTAAGTGATGTTCTTTAATTCGATAAACAAATAATTTAGTTTCACAACACAGGGTGTCCTTAAACGGTGTGCCATTTTTCAGAACTTTGAATCAGAATAAGTCAAAATTTTCAAATAGGACACCCTGTATATACTTATGTCGTCTTACGTGAAATTTATTTGTCTTTCAAATTGTATTAGGGTTCCCTATACCTAAAATCAATAGTTTTCACATAAATCTGAAATTATATCCTAGGGGCAGATTTGCACATACAAATCGCAGATTATATGAAACTTAATTTGAGAAAATTTTTTAAAAACATGGCAAATTTTTTAAATTATGAGTTTATGATGCATTTATTATTGTCTTCCTATGACTTCAGTAACTATAAAACACTAAGCTTCCATAAAAAGAGGTAAAAAGGGTCATACGAAAGAAATTATTAAGAATGTCATTAGTGGGAGACGAAACTGTTCGCGATTTTTAGTAATTTCCACAAATAATATTGCATTTAAGAAAACAATAATTTAATATACTTAATCAAATTTAATAAAACACATTAAGGATTACTTTTAATTTAAATGTTCAAATTGCCGACCGTTTGTCGCTAGACATTTGTGAATGCGACGTACCATGCCTTCTGTTACGGCCCTTCGGATCTCATTAGGATCTAAATTCCTAAACGCCTCCCTAACCCTTTGTTTCATGTCTTCTTTGGTGGTGGGAGGAGTAGCATACACTAAGGATTTGATTTTTCCCCAAATGTAGTAGTCCAACGGTGTCAAATCTGGTGATCGCGGAGGCTATCTAAAAGGTCCGTTCAGCGCTATCCAACGATCGTCAAAAGTCTGCATTAGGAACTGATTAACACCATGAGTGCTGTGTACAGGAGCACCATCGTGTTGATACCACGCTGCTCTGTACTCCGCCAATGGTAAAGATTCTAATGCTTCTTGCAAATTATATCTTAGAATATTTTCGTATCCTACTCCATCAAAATTGTTATCATAAATGTGCAAGCACAGAATTCTGTTGTTTTTAATGGAGCAGTACACGTTGAAAGACCAAGAATCTTGGAATCACCTTTCTCTAAACAAATACATATTTTCATCTACCCAGTAATGTGAATTCCGCCGATTAAAGATTCCATTTTTGCAGAATTTCGCTTCGTCACTCCAAATTATTTTTTCTAAGAACCTTTCATCTTCTTGAGTCTTCATCAGCAAAAACTCACAGAAATTTAGTCGTTTCAAAAAGTCTTCTGGTGTTAAATGATGCACCAAATTAATCGAAAACGGGTTATACTTAAATTTTTTCAAGACTCTCTCAATAGTTTTGAATGCGAAACCCAAATCTCTTTGAGCATCTCGTAGAGAAGCATTAGGATCGGCAGGGAAGTATCCCAGTATTGTAATCGTAATGTCTTCATCGTTTAATATGGGTTTGTTCTTTTCAATTTTTGATTTAAATGATCCATAGTTAGTTAGATTTTTTATAACTGATCGTATTAGGGCGTGGGACGTCTGGGTATCTTTCGGTAAATGTCTCACACGTTCTGGTCAAATTTTTGTGACAACTACCGTATATCAACACTAAATTTAAGTAATTTTCGTTAGTATATGATTTTAAAAATAGTTGGTAACTTAGTTTTGTAACATAGAGTGACGACCAAAAAATGACACCTTATAATAATCACAATGCGAATTGACGGATTGTTAGCGCCTTTTTTTCATGGCCAACTTTTTGAAATCAAGTACATAATTTCAATAGGTAATAATCTCTTTCGTAAGACCCCTTTTACCTATTTTAATGCAAGCTTAGTGTTTTATAGTTACTGAAGTCATAGGAAGACAATAATAAATGCATCATAAACTCATAATTTAGAAAATTTGCTATGTTTTTAAAAAAAATTCTCAAATTAACTGTCATATAATCTGCGATTTGTATGTGCAAATCTACCCCTAGGATATAATTTCAGATTTATGTGAAAACTATTGATTTTAGGTATAGGGAACCCTAATACAATTTGAAAGCCAAACAAATTTCACGTAAGACGACGTAATTATATACAGGGTGTCCTATTTGAAAATTTTGACTTATTTTGATTCAAAGTTCTGAAAAATGGCACACTGTTTAAGAACACCCTGTGTTGTGAAACTAAATTATTTGTTTATTGAATTACAGAACATCACTTACCGTTCAAGCGTAGCAACTTTTGTTTCCTTTGAGTGTGAAATAGTCCAGTTATTGATTTTTCAAAATTCAGTCGCATCTGTCAAAATTTTTGAAAAAATTTAAATAACTCAAAAACTATCAATTTAAAATATAGACTACTTTACATAAAATTAGTCTAGAATTTTATGCGAAATCCGAAAATGTAATAATATACAGGGTATTCCATTTAAAATAACGAAGTTGATGGCGACTTCCGGTATAACCGGAAGTGTAAGATTAATGACATTATTTTAGGCAGATAGGCCGTCAATGAAAATGGCCAAGTACAAATTTTCAGATTTCAAATCGAGATAGATCTCGAGATATTTCTACTGTCCCTTCGTCGTGACACATCCTGTATATGAAATCAACAATGTATTTAAGCTATTTAGTTGGATAAGGATTAATGCTGTATTGGTTAAAATCGCTTCGAAAATTAGCCATTATTTGTTGTAAAAAGTAAATAACAAAAAAATGTTATTGTGGGATATCCATAAGAGATAGACATATACCATCGTGGAGTTTTCTGTAGACATTTTCAATCTGTACAAATAACTACTACATTATTTTGATAAATCTCGTAGGGTTCAGCCTGCGTTTGCAATGTAAGCGGAGAAAAATTGATAATTAACGACATCAAATCAGAAACCTCAAACATAACAGTATTTTTAGAAAGTTTTTTATATTTTCGCCGTGTTCTGTGTCTCTGTGTCATTCCGTGGAATTTGCAATCGAATTTAAACCTATTTCCTGACTACCTAGAGCTCTGAAATTTTCAGGATAGCTAAGAACTGGATGACAATGCATGTTTCAAGTGTGTTTAGGCATATACACAGATTTCGAAATTTATACTGAATTGTTATTAAATTAAATATGTATACATATCATCATTTTGAAAGACTTCATATAAGTTTGCGGTGGCCTATTTGGATAAGGGGTGAAGCGGTAGATTGTGACAATTCTGTTGGGTTATTGTAATAGGATCGAACTCGCGAGAGAGAAGTTTTTTTTCTTTTTTTTTTTGTTTATACATGTGAAAACAGTAATTATTATTTTAACTGGTAATAAAATAAACTGTTTTAGAAAGTTTTTAGATACAACTACCCTTGATTTTGTTAACAAGGAAACAATCTTCTCTATGATCAATCACAGCGTTGTATGACTTAATCTTTTTACAATGTCAGGGATGCTGTGCATTGTTGAGATGACACAAAATATGACCTATAAATCAGTAAAAAACTTTCTATTATAAAAAGTTCTTTTTGTAAATTGTGCTTATTCCACTATTTAATGGATTTTATTATACATGTAAACCTTGCTCTTGAATCACTCTATCTATTAAAAAAAACCGCATCAAAATCCGTTGTGTAGTTTTAAAGATTTAATCATACAAAGGGAAATAGGGACAGAAAAAGCGACTTTGTTTTATACTATGTATTGATTGATATGAAGAAGATCATAAAGAGGAATACAAGAGGAAAGCTTGCTTATTTAAATAGCGACAAAGTTAACTAGAATTTGTTTTTAAATTCATAGACTTAATAACTCATGAATAATTTTACATAGATGTTAATTAATCAAACATAGACGTAGGTATAAATTTTCATAAACAACATGGGCGTTAAAAAATTATTTGAATAAGACGATTACTTGATGTATAAACATCGTACAAAAAAATTTATGGGCACTTAGAAGTTTTATTATGATAAGAGTTCCTTTTCTCTTTTTAATACCCTCTCTCGTTGAATCAGATTTGATAGTTTTATGTCTTTTTTGCCATAAAATTTAATTGTAATATAAAACTTGTATTGCAAGTGTTTATAAAACGACACTATATTTGAACTAATTTAATTATTATTTCTTTAAGATCTTTAAAATTTACAAACTAAACAGAAAATGATATTAAGTTTAAATTGGAAAAATATTTGACCGACAGGAATCAAACCTGTGATCTCCATCTATCGCCGATCCTAGCAGTTCGTCGGTGATTTTGATCATATCTTGATCTAACTAAACTCGTCTATAAAATCTATTTAATTCCTTTCTAAACACATTTATGAAGTTAATCAAAACGTCTAAATCAATTGTTTATGTGACCGGTCTTATATTTTTATTTGGCTATGGATGGAAACCCTACACTTTTCTGCCTTGTCTAATAATTTTAATCTCTTCTGGATCTGGAAATTTGGGGAGGGGCGAGCTAGTGCTTAGCCAGCACTGAGGCCACATATGACCCATTGTGCATCCTCCCGTATGTAGGGATATCCTCACCTCAGGCTGTCACCAGGCCTAGTGATTTAAAATAGGTAATGAGGCTCCCGAGGGGGATCTCCCTGACACCGGCTGGTGTAAGCCAATACTCGCCCAACACAGATCTTCTGATTTCAGAAAAAGCAGAGCAGTCATACATAATGTGTTCTACTGTTTCCTCTTCTTGTTCGCAGCCTCTGCATAGCGGCGATTCTGTTAATTTCATCCTAAAGAGATGTTGTCGCAATTGGCAGTGACCTGTCAAGATTCCCACAGCTGTTTGGAGATTTTGTCTGGTCAATGCCTTAAATTTTTTTGCTGTTTCCTCGCCAGGATGGGGTTATAACTCTCTGGCCAGTCTACAGTTCGTAGTTTCATCCCAGCACTGTATAAAGTTTTGGTGAGAGTGCTGTTTGATAAGGTCCACGACTGCGGACAATGTTAGCTTGGTAGATGGGCGAGGGCAAACATATTTGTAGCCCGCAGCCCTCCTTTCTAAATTGTTCGCAATGCGGTTGCCTTTAGAGTTCCCATGTCCTTTGATCCAGCTAAAGGTGACCACGTTATTCTGGCTGGCCTCAGTTAGAGATTGGTGACATTCTAGTACTAAACTTGAAGTGAAACGTGGTCTATTCAAGGTCAGTAGTGCTTGTCGGCAGTCTGTGTATATATTTATATCCCTGCCTGTGACATTCCTATTGATTAATTCTTTTGCAGCTATGGTTACGCCTGTGAGTTCTGATTGAACCACACTTGACAAGCCACCCATAGCCCATTTTATTTTTAGGTTTAAGGATCTAGAGTAAATTCCACATCCCACACCTTGCTTTGTTTTTGATCCATCCGTATATACGCTCAGAGCGTTCACTACGTTGGGGTCTGCTGTCTTGTTTGTTAATATATTGGAGGGTTTGTCAAAGAAAAATCTTGGTGTGACGGCATCCGTGTCTGCCTGTCATCCATGGTCATCAATGCGACCTTCCTAACAAATATGTTAAGGGGGGTGAGACCGAGTATGACTTCCATTACGCTGGTCGGTGTGCTTCGCATGGCTCCTGTTACGAGAAGGCATGCTGATTTTTGGATTTGGTTTAATTTTTTGATAGCTGTCGTTTGTTTCACTTTAGGCCACCAATCTCTTTTCCTGTCTTAAATTTTTATTCTTTTTTTATATCCTGTCTTAGATTTTAAATTGGATATTTGAAAAAATACCTCTTTCATTAACGAAACATCAAACTACTGTCATATAACTGAATAACTGCTACTATTCTCTAAACATCTGAGATCTATACAACTTGTTATATATTACCATATGGTCTTTTACTTTTTAGCAAGTTAAATATTTAATTTGTATATGTTACTATTATCGTAATATACACGTTTTTATTGCATAACAGTAGTGAATAATCTATTTTAAACCCCTGACAGTCAAGCCCGTCTTAAGAAGGTGTGTTTGTCCCATTCAGATTTACTACCCAGTAGGTACTTAGGAGATGACGAATTGTTCTTTATGTATACAAGTTATGAGATTATGAGATTATTGAAGTTATACTTCTATTCGTGCACTCGGCGGAAAAGATTTGTGTAGAGTTAAATGGGAAAAATCATTACATATGTAATGGTGTGAGTAAGAGAGAGACAGAAACACATATATGGTATATTGGTCGGTACAAACAAAGATGAAATATTTACTATAGTCCATTTCATCGTTTTTGGCCGATTTGATATTAGAAACCACTGAAATAAGATTAAACTGTCATCCAAGTTACCAATGGCGGAGAGTTTTTTTTCTAAATTAGGTCGTAAGTTTCTGAATCTATCAGTGTGGTATGACATCTACAAAAATATGACATTAATAATTATTAAATTCAACCCTTCAACAACGAGCCGTACATGACGGTTACTAGGAGTGTGAATTAAGTCAAGACTTCCGTATTGAATACTTTTTATCTAGGTACCGGTAAAACAAGATGCAGTTACGTAAGTGTTGTATTAAAAAACAAACGTCCTCATTTAAATTTCTAAGTTGCCTGTATCTGAGAGAGATGTAACTCTAAATTTACTACGAGTATGATTTCTGTCATCGGCCAAAATCGGTGAAATGGACTATATATGTTATTAGTCAAACTATAAGTCCTTTGAATACCGTTTAAACATTCAGTATATTGAAAAGAGATAGATATACAAAAAACAGTCTGAGCTAATGTTTTGAATATCATAGTGACGTATAAAATTGTGTTTGACAACTTATTTTATAATTCTGTCACGTGAGTTAACATATTAAGTTTAGTATTTTATATTAATAATAATATTCAGTAACGAGTACTGTATTGTAGTCTATGGTACCTACCATCACATGGTTTCAGTATATCCAGCACTAATGCTTTTGACGTTGTTGGCTACATAAACAGAGTTTTTACGAATAGTCTAGAAAATAAAGCACTAAAATCAGCAAAACCTCCGAAATTTGTAACGTAAAATGGATCGGAATGCGTTTTTTTTGCATTGAGTTTGTTAGAATATCAGGAAATTTGTCGCTATTTTTCATAATGTAAAAATGGGAAATTGCATTTTGCATTCGAAAAGCGAACAGACAATAGATAGAAAAATTACAACTCGGTAAGTATTGCTGAAAATGGGTTCAATTTATGTACTCGGCGTTTTTGGGGTCGCTGAACACGAATATCATAATGCCGAAACTCTCTGCGGCACTTGGTGCCCAGGGTGCATGGTATTTACCTCTTCTCCTGAGGTTTTATGCAAATTCTATATAAAATCAGTGCACACTTCGTACCCGGGTGTTTTTTGAGTCGCTGAATATGAATATAATGATGACGATGGTCGCCGAGACACCTGATGCAAATTCGATACAAAATGAATGTGCACTCGGTACTAGGAGGTTTTTAAGGTCGCTGAACACGAATATGATATTCCTGTTTAGCGACCTCATAATGATTTTGCTAAATCCTCCGCATACAAATTCATTAATCCGAGAGCGTGCATAGAAGTATAACTTCTGCCGGCAGTCCCACTGACTGCCTCACACGTTTTTTTTTTGTTTGTTTTTCAATGTTATTTAGAAGATTTTGGTGTCATATCTGTAAACCACAAAATTTTGCGTAAGTATTATATATAGTTGAAATCAGAAAAAAATTATCTTTACGTTTCGGTTACTTATTTATTTTTATTTATAAAAAATTACAAACATAAATTTGTTAAATTTAAACAATACATTGTAAAATCGGGAGTGCATACAACCATATGCGGTTAGGGTCGGCGAAAAGGTCTTTTATTGGCTTCCCACTAGGCCTAGGTAAGGGTTGACGCGAAAGACTCTTTAACCTTTTTTTTGCTATTATTTTATAGTTGACCCGGCGAACTTTGTACCACCTAACAATAAATTATTTCTTTTTCAGATTTTTCGTTTTTATTTTTTCTCTTTTTTTCGATTAATTACCACGTTATTTTTGTCGATTTTATCGTATTTTCTTGTTTGTTTTCGGGTTTTCACTTTTGTTCGTTGCCTATTGTAATTTTTCCAGATTTTGTCTTTTTGAAGTTATACTTCTATTCGTACACCCTGTAGGAAAAGATTGTGTAGAGTTAAATGGGAAAAATCATTACATATGTAATGGTGTGAGTAAGAGAGAGACAGAAACCCTTATAAGGTATATTGGTCGGTAAAAACAAAGATAAAATATATACCACATGTTATTAGTCATAACTATAAGTCCTTTGAATACTGTTTAAAGATTCAGTACATTGAAAAGGGATAGATATACAAAAACGAATTCTTAAAGGGCTCGATGTCAGGAAGGCTTCTGGTCCAGATGAAATTCCTATTATAGTGCTCAAGGAATGCGCTGATGAGCTAACACCAATATTTTGTAGACTTTTTAACCTATCCTACAAAAAAGGAATATTTGCATCCTGCTGGAAGAAGGCAAGAGTTCAGCCTATACCAAAGAAAGGCAAGAAAACCTTGCCAAACAACTATCGACCTGTCGCATTGCTTTCAGTTATATCAAAAGTGATGGAGAAAGCTATTAACCAACAACTTCTAAAATACCTAGAGGGCCATAATATTATCACCGATCATCAGTACGGCTTTCGTAAGTTCAAATCAACAGGAGACCTCCTAGCCTATGTCACCCATCTTTGGAGCAACGCAGTCGAACATCATGGGGAGTCCCGGGCTATTGCACTAGACATTTCTAAAGCCTTTGATCGTGTCTGACACGAGGGGCTCCTAAGTAAACTGCGATCCTACGGTATGCCCGGTCGATTCTGTTCATGGCTTTCTAGCTTTCTTTAGGACCGTTCTCTGCAAGTAGCGATTGACGGGTTTCTCTCGGACACCTTTACCATCAATGCTGGTGTTCCTCAAGGGTCCATATTATCCCCAACCCTCTTCTTACTATACATTAACGACCTTCTAGCGAAGACAGAAAATCCAGTTTATAGCTTTGCTGACGACAGCACACTTATCTCATCGTTTACTTTGAACTCTCGAACATCGGCTGCTGACGCACATCTTCGCAGACAGCATAAAGTATCTTGACTCAATAAAGACCTGGAAGAAATTTTGTCTTGGGGTGACAGTAACCAAGTCGAATTTAACGCTAAAAAAACCCAGGCAGCAGTTTTCTCTAAGAAGGTTAACTTTGCAGAACCAAAAATAGTCATGGCAGGACATGCAATTCCACTGGCTTCGTCTATTAACTTACTGGGTGTCAATCTGGGAGGAAATATGTCTTGGCATAATCACGTTGTAACAATCGCCAAGACAGCTTTTTAGAAACTCGGTGTACTTTTCCGTACCAAAAAGCTGTATACACCACAACAACTTTTGACACTCTACAAAGCCCAGATTCGACCATCACTGGCATACTGCTCTCATGTCTGGAGTTCTGCACCGAAGCATACCCTTCGGTTGTTGGATTCCATCCAAAGGAGAGCCATTCGTCTGATCGGTGACCACGAGCTAACCAAGAACCTCGACAGCTTAGAACATCGAAGACAGGTTGGTAATTTGACCCTCTTTTACAAATATTTCCATGGCAAGTGTTCTACTGAAATTGCCCGCTTGATTCCACCTAGAGCAATTCATAGCAGAAATATACGACGAACCACTTCCGCCCATCCCTATGTGGTTCAACTTAATACTCCTCGATCATCATTGTTTAAGAACTCTTTCTTCTGGAGGACATCCTCTTTGTGAAACGGGCTTTCTGAGGCCGTATTTCCCACCGAACATAACCTCCAACGATTCAAGACCAACGTGAATCGCTTTCTTCGCACACGCACCGCTCCTAGAGCGCCTTAAAGGATTTTTCCTGCAGTGCTTGTGCTTGACCCTAAAAAAAACAGTCTGAACTAATGTATAAATATCTTAGTGACGGACCACATGATTATTTGACAGATTATTTTATAATTCTGTCACGTAAGTATACATATAAAGTTTAGTATTTTATATTAATAATAATATTCAGTAATTCAGTATTGTATTGTAGTCTAAAGTACCGTCACATGGTTGCAGTATATTTTGCTCCGTGCTTTTAAGGTTGTTGGATACATAAACAGAGTTTTTACCAATAGTGGAGGAAATAAAGCACCAAAACCTCCGAAGTATCAGGAAATTTGTTGCTATATTTTATAATGTCAAAATAGAAATTGCATTTCTGCATTCGAAAAGTACATTCAGACAATAGAGAGAAAACTTACAACTCGATAAGTATTGCTGAAAATGGGTTTTTTGGAGTCGCTGAACACTAATATCACGATTCCAAAAGTCTCCGCGGCACTTGGTGTCTAGGGTATTTACCTCTTCTCCTGTAAATTCTGTACGAAATCAGTGCAAACTTGGTACTTGGTGGTTTTTTTGAGTCGCTAAATACGATTATAATAAAAGCGATGGTGTTCGAAACACCTGTTGCTTAAGACGGACTTCGTCTCCAGGAATTTTATGCAGATTCGATACAAAAACAGTTTACACACGGTACTAGGAGGTTTTTGGAGTCGCTTACCATGAGTATCATATATTGAGTTTGCTAACTCATTCGCATACAAATTTATGAATCCATGCGCGTGCATAGAAGTATAACTTCTGCCGGCAGTCCCACTGACTGCCACACTAGTTTTTTTTTAATTTTTATTTATTTACTGTTCTTGTAATTATTTTCGGTTTTCTTTTGTCTGTTTTTCAATTAGTTTTTATTTAAATTTAGTTTCTCGGTTATATTTTTCCCTTTTTTGATTTCCTACATTTTTCTTGATTTTTCTTATTTTGCTTTAGGTAGTTTTATTTTATTTTTTCCGGTTCCTTTTTTTTGTTTTTTAATACTATTTTTTAATTTTATCGTTTTTTCGCAATTATTGCTAGTTCTTTACTTTTTTATTTCAATTTTTTAATTTTTTTTGCTTTTCGTTTTTTTTTATTTATCTACTTATTTTCAATTTTTTCGGTTTTTACCAGTTGGTTCAATTGCTTTTTTTTTTACTTTTTATTACGGCTTTTTAATGCCTAGTTTGATGTTTAGTAACCTACTTTTTTTTTTCATTTTTTAAGATTTTGCGTTGTTTCCCATATATTATACTAGCTGCCCGCCCCGGCTTTGCACGGGGATTAAAGAAAAATAACAAAAGCCATTAAATTTATTGGGTCAACGCTTCCCTGTAAACGATATTACATGTTGTTTTATTTTCTGGTAGCAAAATAAATTGATTTTCAGGTGCTCCGACCCGCCTTAGGTGGTTGGCCATGAGGAAAACCGATCCCTACTAATTGGAAGGTTTGACCTTGAGACTTATTATTAATAAAAAAGCGAAAGATGTTTTGATACGAAATTAAAGCGGTTTAAATGGATTTGGTAGATCAGTTGGGATCATCAGTATCCTCAGTGTATGAGCTAGTTGACCAGCTGGTGGTTCAGTTATAATGGTTGCTACAACTTAATTGTCCTTTAATTTCTTTATAAGTAGCCTTGTCCCATTGCACATGCTAAATTCGTGATATCTGTCGTGATTATAAAATAAGTTATTTTGATAAGGATTAATACCAAGATAAAAACTTTTAAAAAATTAAAAAATAGTTATTGTGACGTAACTATAACAGTTAGACATATGCTGTCGCGGCATTTTTTGTAGATATTTATATATTCTTCAAAATCATAGTACATTATTTTATTCTATAATCAATAGTATTCTCAGCGCACGCGATGTAAGGATTTTAAGGTCATTTTTGGTTACATTAATGGCGTTTTAGTAAGGATCCCTAATTTTTTGAAAATAAAACATAGCCTATGTCACTCGGGAATAGTGTAGCTTGCCAACGGTGAAAGAATTTTTGAAATCGGTCCAGTAGTTTCGGAGCCTATTCATTTCAAACAAACAAACAAACAAACAAACAAACAAAAAATCAAACCTTTCCTCTTTATAATATTAGTATAGATTGTAATACCTATTATTCTATCGGAATGAAAACAGATCCAAATTATCTTTCTTATTGTATTACAAGTTGTACTCGCAACGTCGTTCGCGTGGCGTGTGATTGTTGTATAAAAATTTCTTACCCCACCCCGTTTAAGGAATGGGAGAGAAGTTTTTATACACCAGATGTTAAGTTGAAAGAAGACAAATACATCTGTGAAAACCGCATTCGAATCGGATCAGTAGTTTTCATGTAATGCGCGCACAAACATACAGACAGATAGACAAAAAAATCTAATCACATTTTTGGGTTCTATTTCGATGTACCCACGACGTCGTTCGCGTGGCGTGTTGATTTTTGTATAAAAATTTCTTTCCTCACCCCGTTAAATGGGTGGGGGGAGAAATTTCTATACACCAGATGTTAAGTTGAAAGAAGACAAATACGTCTTTGAAAACCGCATTCGAATAGGATCAGTAGTATTCATGTGATGCACGCACAAACATATACATTTCTACAGTTTTATTATATGTATAGATTTAGAAATCAAAAAATAATCTAGTTTTTAAACGATGGTATAGATTTTTTCGATATATGTATTAACTTACTCCGCCATCTATTTAGAAATTCATAGACCTCAATAAGAAATACAATTTTTGCATTAGGAAATTAAATTGCCGTTTTTAAATAATTAGTATTTTTCTTTAACGAAGCGTGTATTTTAAATTATATAAATTGCTAGCTGAGCGCTTTCGGCCTAAACACTGGCCATCATCAGAGCTAAAAGTCCTATGTTAATCAATACCCCAGAGGATAAAATGAAAAAAAAAATATAAATTATAGCCTAGATGTTGACGAGGATTAATAGCTATATAACAAAAAAAAGTTTCATTAAAATCAATTTAGTAGTTTTTGCGTTAAAGCCAGACAGACAACAGAGATTCTCTTTGACAGGTTTATTGTATGTATAGATTATTTTGTGTATTAGATAAATCGTTTAAAATATGATTATAAGAAAAGAATTCATTTGGAAGATTTGTCTGATGAGAGATTGTTTGACATAATCTATTCTGTGAAAATCAATGAAAAAGTTTATAGCAGTATTGTTGGGGATTCAAACAATCTTGAAAATAATATCGAACCCAAAAAGCCTTATAGTTTAGCTGAGCTGTCAGATAATAATACACAACACATTGACAAATGCATTTAGAAAATAATTGAAGCATTTGTCACTAAATATCAGCGAGATCAATCAACCAACAGCTTTTTGAACATTAAGTTTAAGATGATGTTGCAATTATCGAAGCAGTGAAAAACGCACACCAGATACAGGAGCAACATCAAATATTGTTCATCACAAACTCTTTTTACTATTATGTACCAAATTCTATATTTTGACAATTTTTACACGTCACTCAGTGCCGAGCCGTCCATATGGGCAAGTCGGGCGGCGCCCGACGGCGCCGAGGTGATAAAGGCGCCGCTCACAGATTTTAGACCGGATAAAAGCTACAAATGTGGTAGCAAAAAAAATGTTTTTACGTTTTAGATTTTAGATATTTAAGAATAAAATAAAAATAAAATAAATACATTTTTTTTTTCAGAGATGTAGGTACAGATACATATAGGATTCGTCAGTACAGTGTGCTCTATAGAGCAAAGAATTCCTCTAAAGTGTATACATTATTGTCATACAAAAATGTCTTTAAACTAGCCTTAAAACTATACAAATTATTAATACATGATATTGAGTTAGGTAAAAATTTTTAAGCCTAAATAGTGCGGTGATCTGTATGAAAGAGCATAACGGCATTGAGGTACGTGAATATCCCTGGCTTGTCTTGTATTAAAGTGATGTATATCACTATTTAATCTAAATTTACTTCTATTTAAAAACACATAAACACACATTTCAAAAATAAAAATACTAGCAAGTGTTAAAATTTTTGCTTCCTTAAAATATAGTCTACAGGAAACTTGTCCTGGAATACCCATGATTACTCGTAAAATACGTTTTTGTACAATAAATACATCAGGTGCTTGAGTTGAAATACCCCACAGACAGACTCCATATGTTAGCCTTGAACCGACTTGAGCATGGCAAAGAACCAATAACTGTTCAACTGACGAATGTTTTTAATATTTCTGAATAAAAAGCAAATGGAATTTAGTTTGGATATCAGGGAGTAGCAGTGCTCTTTCCATTTTAAGCATTCATCAATTAACAGTCCCAGGAATTTAACGGACTTAACTGACTTTATAACGGTATTACCAAAGCCAAGACTTGGAGGAGTGCATTGCTTTTGGTAATTGTGGAATCTAACTACATTGGTTTTCGTTGCATTCAACAGTAAAGAGTGTGCGTAGCTCCAGTCTGCTAAGCATTCTACAACTAACGAGCATTTTTCTTGTAAACCACTATCGGATCTATCAGACACTAATATATTGGTGTCATCGACATAACCGACAACAGTGGCAATACCCTGGCGGTAGAGATGGCCATGTTCATCTTCTTTTTCTGCATGCTTGTTATTTTTATTATAATTAACGGTAGTACTGGCACCTGGATCTGCTACAGCAGGTCTCCGATTGCTTATTTTTTCTATGGTGTTTGTGTATAGTAAGAACAATACAGGCCCAAGTACAGAGCCTTGGGGGACACCCATTGTTACAAACTGATAATCAGAATTTACTGTATTTGAGGATTTATTTATACAAGATTTAATAGCCACCCGTTGTTGTCGAGATCCGAAAAAGCTCTTGACCCAACTCAGAGCAACTCCACGAATCCCATATGAATACAGTTTTTCTAGAAGCAACTCATGTTGAACGCAGTCAAATGCTTTGGTGTAATCGCAAAAAATACCTACAGGACTCTCACCTGATTCAATTAGCTCGATTAATTTATCGTAAATAGATAAAACTGCAGTTAAAGTTGATTTACCTGGTATGAAGCCATGTTGGTCATTATAAAAAATATTGTGACACAATGCAAAACTCATAAGCCTATTTAAATAGGCATATTCAAATACTTTAGAAAAACAAGAAATGGTGAAAGTCTCATAGAGAGTGGTTGCTTTATTCTAATTAAAAAAATGCGGTTTTTTGTTTATGCTGCAAATTATTCGATTCAAAAAACAAATCTTCATTTTGCAACGGAACAAACGATTGGAAACATTTGGCGGAATCTTGCAGTAAACACGAAAAAAGTACTGCTCATTTTAATAATTATAAAAAGTGCACAAATTTAAGTCAATCGTTAATTTTTGTTTTATTTTTTAAAGTAGTTGCATTACATCCTGATTTAGAAAAATCAGAAATTTTATATTTATGGCTGTAATTAAATGTCTATATAAATTAAACAAATTTTAAAAAAGGCGCTTCGTAAGTTTTGCCCGACGGCGCTGGTAGGGCTCGGCTCGGCACTGACGTCACTTATATTATATTTTAGTCTATTTACGTGCCTGACGTGTACATAGTTTAGGCACTGTAAGAGTTATCTGATTGTTAGTTTTTATAATGCAATAAAATGATAATTTCATTCACATAATAATGATAATTCATACTTGTTTTTGAAGTTATACTTCTATTCGTACACTCTGTAGAAAAAGATTGTGTAGAGTTAAATGGGAAAAATCATTACATATGTAATGGTGTGAGTAAGAGAGAGACAGAAACACTTATAAGGTATATTGGTCGGTAAAAACAAAGATAAAATATTTATCACATGTTATTAGTCATAACTATAAGTGCTTTGAATACCGTTTCAACATTAAGTACATTGAAAAGAGATAGATATACAAAAAACAGTCTGAACTAATGTATAAATATAATAGTGACGGACCACATGATTATTTGACAGATTATTTTATAATTCTGTCACGTAAGTGAAGTAAAGTTTAGCATTTTATATTAATAATAATATTCAGTCATGAGTATTGTATTGTAGTCCAAAGTACCATCACATGGTTGCATTTTGCATTATATCCTGCACTATGCTTTTAAGGTTGTTGGCTACATAAACAGAGTTTTTACGAATAGTCGAGAAAATAAACTAAAACCTCTGAATTTTGTAACGTAAGATTGATCGGAAGGCGTTTTTTTGCATTGGATTCGTTAAAGTATCAGGAAATTTGTCGCTATATTTTATAATGTAAAAATGGGAAATTGCATTTCTGCATTCGAAAAGTGCATTCCGAACAGACAATAGAGAGAAAACTTACAATGCGGGAAGTATTGCTGAAAATGGGTTCAATTTATAAACTCGGTGTTTTTGGGGTCGCTGTACACGAATATCACGATTCCGAAAGTCTCCGCGGCACTTGGGGCCTAGGGTATTTACCTCTTCTCCTAGGGTTTAATGTAAATTCTGTACGAAATCAGTGCACACCAGGTACTCGGTGGTTTTTTGAGTCGCTAACTAGAATTATACTAATGACGATGGTCTTCGAAACAACTGGTGCTTAAGATGGACCTCGTCTCCAGGAATATTATGCAAATTAGATACAAAAAGAGTGTGCACTCGGTTTTTGAGGTCGCTAACCACGAATATCATATAATGATTTTGCTAAATTATTCGCATACAAATTTATGAATCCGGGGGTTTGCATAGAAGTATAACTTCTGCCGGAAGTCCCACTGACTGCCACACTCATTTTTTTTGCAGCCAATAGTAAATTACCGGCTGATAATGATATAAAAAAAGGAGATTTTCTACAAAATACATGACCTACATCTATGGAATCGATGGAACTAACCACGTTGTTATGGAAAGATAACAAATGTGTTCGACTCTTTTCGACATATGATAATATTGAGTTTTTTACAAGAAACAATCCAGATTAACAAAAAGCATCTGGATATGTTAGAAAGATAAAGATATTCAAAGAAACAGATAGTCTTCAAATCATCCGAGATTATATAGCTCGTATGCGTGGAGTGGATTTGTTGGAAAGTATTCTGTATACCATTTTCTGGAAATGGCCACCGCAAGTGCATAAATTTTAATAATAATTCCAGTAAGATTTTCGAAAAGTAAAAGCTTCTATAGCATTCAAATTCTGTCACGAATTAGTTGGTTGCTGAGCTTATTTCCTTAAAAGAAAAAAAATATAGGTCGATCATTATCAGTTCGATAAACCTAGTTCATCTGCTGTTCGTAAAAGAGCTGTTCATCATGTAGCTGATGTTGGTTTTGATGTGAAGACTATTTTTTAATTTGGGTGAATCGGAAAGTTAAAAAAACTGTAAAAAACACGTCTCTGTTAAATGCGGCCTCCATTTATGCGGTTCCGTTAATAAATTGTTTTTGGGATTACTCCCAACAAAAATAATATACCTTTTTTGTTGTCAATATTTTCTTATTCAGAAATGTATTTTTTTTATATTATATTTCTTTTTGCATACCAAAATTTAGTTAGTTTTGTCACATAAACCGGCAAGAAATTCTCGAGACAGTCTACTATTTCCGACCTGTCATTTATTTTGGGCAAAATTTTTAAATGAAAAGGTTTTTGTTTATAAGTTAAAAATTTTTTACGATCTAGCGTGTTCGAGGGTTAATATTAATTTTTTATATAAATATAGCGGTATACTTAGGGACTGTGTCTAAATTAATTTAACAGCTACAACACAAACAAAATTGATCTTAGTGTTTAATCTTTACTTAAGTTCAGCTGTGTGTTGAATAAAACTTTATTTTATCCTTCCTGTCTCTTGGAAGTATCCGGAAATACTATAAACTATCCATTAGTATTCCTGAACCGCTTCCTGACCACTTACGAACGAAGTAGTGGCATTCCGGTCCAATGCATTCATTAAAATAAAACCACTAATGAATGTTTCAAAGTTGAAAAATGAACTTTCATTAATATTATAGCAACGAACTACACAAACCGTTGTAATTTTTGTTAAGACTTAAAAAGTCACAAGGGGGAATTTATATCACCAGCAGTAAATGAAATCTTGCATCTTAACTGCTTACTTTGATAATAGTTAAAGTTACTTCACAATAATGAAGGAAATTCCTTGTAAAGGTATAAAACAGAAACAAATAATACGAGAGGGATTTCAAGAAGTTAAAGCCAACATTTATTTGTAAAGTTTACCATTGTGCAATTTAAATATTTAAGGAAAAAAGTACAAATTAAACGTTCCTTGGTTTAAAAAACTGTTTTTTAATTTGCAGAATTTACCCAATTAACATTTATAAAAAAATAATGGACTGATGTCAAAAATTGGACGGTAAGTTCAAGGTGTAAAGATTTAAGAATATTTTGGCCTTCACAGAGTTTTCTGAAAAAAAGTAAAAAAGTTTAAAGATCATTTTTGTAAAGTAATTAGTGGTAACGCGTGTCATCATGAGTTGTTTCCAAGTTATATTATATTCTCTTGCTTCTGCATGCTATGTAGCCACAACGAAACTTGAGTTTATAGTCTTCGGCCCTATTCCAGCCAAGTTAGGCTTATTGTACTTCTTTCATTGTTTTATGTCACCACTCTAGAATTTTGTTACCCTCAACCAGTTTTTATATGTCTGATCTCTTTTTCCAGATGTCTTCTCCAATTTGTGGCGTTATTTTGTTGTCATCAACTAACAAAAATGCTCAGGTTTTCTGATAACCTGTAGAAGCCCATCCTTGCCGCTTCCTTCAAGATAATGTAAATAGAAGTAAGACAGGACTTTTATTGTTGCTGTTAAGTACCTTTTAGAGCTCCAGTTATGCCAAGGCAAGCAAGTCTTTGGACGAGCTTAATAATGGCACTTTTTTGTTGGCCATCATACCAAAGAAGCGTATGTGACTATTGGTTCAACCACCCTGTCATAAATATAGTATAACATGTCTGGTTTTTAACCTCACGTGTTACCGTAAGTGCGTTTGGCCAACATGAAAGTGGTATTCACCCTCTGAGTTACGTATTTAATGGAGCTTCCAGGTGATTTTTGAGTCTAATATCATCTGAAAATACTTAACCTCTCTCACCAATTGTATATTTAAAACTTTAAACTTTAGAGGGCTTACGTTCAGCCATACAGGCAAGGTCCAGTCCGTGACTGCATTCAGTGTCTGTTATTGTAGAATTAATTTTGCCATGAGCTAGGATGACCAGGTCGTCCGCATAACTCACCACACGGTGTCTTTCATTCATAAGTATCACTATCAGCTCGTCCATAACCAGATTCTATAGAAGGGGTTATAAAATTTTCTCCTAAGGGTTACCCGTTACCCTTACTCACAATTTGTCTTCTATCAATATTAATCCAATCAAATATTTTTTAGCATGCAGTCTATTAACCTGCAGCTTGTATCTTTTATGCCTTTTAGACGAATACATCTTGTGATTGCATCAAAAGAAGTCTTATCAAAAGCTCCCTCTATGTCGAAAAAGGCGTCCAACATCATTTCCTTGTTCTCCAGAACATACTCTACTCTTTTGTACTAGAGGATATAGAGCTTTTTATGTAAATAATAGGCAAATTGGTCTTGGTGAATTGCCAATATTCATATTTTTACAAAGTAATGATTAGTAACGTGTCTCATCTCGATTTGTTACCATTGCTAAATTATATTATGTTCTCTAGCGTTTGCCTGTAGAGTGTAACTTCAATGAAACTTAACGTTTACTTTAAAATGAAGGAAAAGAACTAAATTACAAAAAAAAATCACTATAAGCTATTACGCTATATCAAATTTTGCTTTGATTTGTAGTATTTAGATTCTCTGTTTTTAGGAAATAGGGTGCCAAGTACATTCTTCACAAATCAAAGCCAATCTTGATTCAACTAATTTATTAATTAACAATTTCAGTGAAATACATATGGTTAAATTCGTCAAAATTTTGGTTTGCATGATTTCGTATTTATAGAACCAACCGGGAAAATTTTGTCATATAGATAGCATTAGTGGTTCTTATCGCTATTAATGTATAAAATAAATAATTAGGTTTACATTTATAGACAACCTTAACAAAAATAAAAAATAAAATGATGTTTAATTCTTTACAAGTGTATTTGTAATATTTGCCCAGATGCATACCAAACAGTTTTGCTTTTTTCTGTAATTCCTTTTTAAAATTGTTGTTTGTATGATTATACAAAGAAAGCAGCTAATTACTAGCAAATATTAATTTGAAAATAAGTGGTTGATTGCCTGACCCGAAATTTCCAGTCAATAAATAATAATTAGAATCGTTTCAAAAGATATTTTGCAATACATTTCCTTTTTATTAAAACTGATATTATTTAATATTGAGTAAATTTTTCTTTGTTAATTGTGCAGGTAGACAATTATTCTGGGGTAGAACAAAAAAAAAGGAATAGTAGATTGTGATTAATGGAACAATACATTTTGATTTTCCTGTGGTTATAGTCAACTTTTTAATTAAATATCATTAATGATCTACTAGAAGCCACTAATAACCCGATACATGGTTTTGCAACCTACACTGTAGCAAAGCGCTCAACCGTCCCATACCTCTAGATAATCTGGAACACTATAGAAGATCCACAACGGCTTCTCTCAATCAAGATTTGAGAATTGTAGACGAGTGGGGAAGAAAGAATCTTGTTAATTTCAACGCTTCCAAGACAAAGACAAAATGACTATCCAACGATAAGCAAACATGCGACTCATCCATTACAATCAACGATCAGACACTGGTAGCGGGCGACTCCATTACGGTGGTTGGTATAACGATCTCCCAGAATTTACAATGGAACAAGGGAACAATGGAACAAACATATTGAATCCATAGCAACTGCAGCAGGAAAGAAATTAGGCTTTCTGTTTAGAGCAGGGAATAGTATATTCTGTAACAAGGTTAGAATGAAAATTCGATACGAGTGGAAAATTCCGAACGCAAGCGTAGCGAGCTAGAGGAACCACGAGTAAATCGAATTTTTATTCTAGTCGTGTAACAGACTGTATTTTCTCCACGACCATGTAATAATTCTGTTTATTTAAATTAAAATTTGTAGCAAAACAATTAGAACGTCGCACTGACAAACTGAGTGACAGTTTTGAAATTCATGGTAATCTATGTTTTTGTTGAGCATAATTACAGAATGTTATTCCGTTACTAGTTATAGAATAGAAATACATGCAAAACACATAAGAAGCAAGTGTTTCAGAATGAATATTCTATCTCAAGAGTGAGAATGAACACTTTCTATTATTAAAAATGAAGTCGGAATTATTACATTCATTAATGGTCGTGGAGAAATATTTTTCTCCATCCAACTTAGTTACTCTTTACAAAGCCCAAATACGACCTAATCTTGAATACTGCTCGCATGTATGGGGTTCGGCGGCTTCGTCAAGGCTCTTAGTTCTTGATGCAATACAGAGAAGAGCAGTTCAACTAATAAACGACATAAGTATCACCAAAAACCTAACCTCATTATCCCACCGAAGAGCAATGTCTGATCTTTCCTTGTTTTACCGATATATAAATGGATTTTGCTCACAAGAACTCCGCTCTATAATGCCTCCACTGGTCAGACCAGCCAGAGCAACGCGACGTGCTAACTCCATGCACCCTTATACTGTTCAATGCTAGACATCGAAAACGGATCAATTCGATCGTTCCTTTATCCCCAGGGTCTCCAGATTGTGGAACTCCTTACCTTCCCACGTCATCCCCACTCGTCCTAACTTGCAGGCCTTTAAATCCCAATTTAATAAATTGTCTCTTCTGCCCCAATAGATTTGTATTTAGGTCTATACCTACGAGGACATCCTTAATAAAAAAAATATATATATTTTTTAATATGTCAACAAAATTAATACAATACAATACCTCTATGCATCAATTTTATCAATGAACAGACTTCCATTAAAACCAACAGAAGGCAAAAAGTAATAAAACAAAACTTTGTTGCAAAATATTATAGTTTACTGCAGATAAAACTGCACAGAATTTTAACAACTATGGTCATGAAATATAAACCCTTCATTATTACGTTTTATGACGCATTTCCAATATTGTTATTTATTCACATGTAGAATAAATACCTTATTAGAATTAACATTGATCGTTGTTTTAATAAAAAAGTGGTTTTCAATGTAAAACTTTGTTGTTTTAACCTTCCTTTAGATAACTATAGATAAGATATGTTAAACAGACGTATTTAGTTTTTTTAATAAATTTTTATTGGTGCATGTAATTCTAATAAAGATTGTTCGGATTCTTTCGCTTTATTTTTCTGTTTTTTTCTATTCGATACATTTTTGTTCGTAGGCTATTATTATTTCAAAACACAAACATTTTTTTTTAATAACTACTTTCGTTACTATCATTAGATTGAAGTTTAAAGTAACTATTTTAAAAGTTAAAAAACTTCTACTGCTGTATTTGTCATATTGAATTTTGTACAATACTTCAAAATATAAAAAAATGAGAGGATAGCGACTTATATATATATATATATATATATATATATATATATATATATATATATATATGAACAGTAGTGGTGTTCCGGGTTTCAATCCGTTGGTTGTTTGTGTCTTCACGACGTTTCGCCAACATCTCAGCTGGCATTTTCAAGTGATGCTTCCTTTGCGGCTGCTCAACTTGGAATGAGCTGCGTGGTCCTGTGTTGCTGCTTTTATACGCGTCGGCGGCGGCGCAGGTTATATCGCTGTTCTGTGATTGGTGGGCGGTGCGGTTCAGGTGTTGACGTTTCCTCCACCCGAGGTCGTTGACCGCGCCGATTATTTCCTGACTGTATTTGGGCCTGGATGGGTACGGCTGTCCTTGTTGCGTTTGTGTTTCTTATTGGTTCTGCCCGTGTCTGAGTATTCTCCAAGGATTTTTGTTCTTCTTGGGTAATTGGATTGGATTGTCTTTTGAGGAGACTTTTCCAAGTGTTGGAGATGTTTTGTGCATCGTCTCTTTTGTTGAGGCTGTTGGTTCTCTCTATTTCGAGGGCTTCTCTAACTATGCGGGTTCTGTAGTGTTTGATAGGTGCAATCTGTTTTGTTTCTGGGAAGTTTATTGTGTGGCCCGTTTCCTGGTGGTGTTGAAAAAGGGCTGATGTCGTTTGCTTATTTCTGATGTTGTTCTGGTGTTCCTGTACTCTGGCTGAGATTCTTCTATTTGTTTGTCCGATGTATTCTTTGTCGCAGTTACTGCACGGGATGCTGTATACGCCTTGGTTTTCTAAAGGTATTTTGTCTTTTGGATTGCCTATTATTTTGTGTAAGGTAGTCTGCGGCTTGTAGATTGTGGAAATGTCATGCCTTCTTAGAATCCTTCCAATCACGTCTGTTACACCTTTTATATATGGCAGTTTAGTTTTTGGTTTGGACATGTCGTATTCTTCCTTATTTGTTGTTGGTCTCGTGGCTTGTTTTTGTGCTTTTTTGATTGTGTGTTCATGGTATCCGTTTTGTCTTAGGGCGGTTGTGATGTTATGAAGTTCTTCTTGTCGGTTCGTTGTTTTTGTTAGGCGTATAGATCTGGATATCAGTGTACTGGCTACCGATTGCAATTGGGAAGGGTGATGATGAGATCTAGCATTCAGATATCTATTAGTGTGTGTAGGTTTCCTGTATACCGTGTAATCAATTGTGAGGTCATTGTTTCTTGTAATAAGTAGGTCAAGAAAAGGCAATTGGCCATTCTCTTCAACTTCTAACGTGAACTGTATTCGGTGGTGGATGTTGTTTAGTTCATCAAGGAAATTGTCAAGATTGGGTCTTCCATGAGGCCATATGATAAAGATGTCGTCCACGTAGCGTTTCCAAAAAGTCGGCTTCATTTTAGCTTTACTTAGTGCATTGGTTTCGAAATACTTCATGTAGAGATTGGCAATTACTGGTGATAGTGAGGATCCCATGGGGGCGCCTTCTGTTTGTCTATACAAGTTGTTCTCATACGAGAAATACGTATTCTTCAGACAGTGTCTTGCAAGTTCGATAATGTGTCTTGAGAAATCTTCATTTGTAGCTATTTGGTCTAGAGCCTCGTCAATTGGTACGCTTGGGTAAAGTGACTTTATATCTAGGCTAGCTAGGAGGTCATCTTTGTGCAGTTTAAGGTTTTTAATTATATTTGTCAGGTGTTCTGAGTTCTTGACGTAGGAATCTGCTTCTTCGCTGGTTGGCTGCATGATCTCTGCAAGATATTTCTCGAGTTGTTGAGTTGGTGAGTCTATAGCGCTAACGATTGGTCTTAATGGCACTCCCTCCTTGTGAATTTTTGGCAACCCGTATAGTTTAGGGCATCTGCTAGCTTTTTCCCGAGGAATTATGCGAGCCTCGATTTCTGCCCCAAGCTTGGCGGCTTTGATTTTATCTTTTGTTATCTTCTCAAGGTATGTTGTTGGGTCTTTTGTGACTTTTTTATATGTGTCGTCTTGGAGTATGTCTGCCATTTTTGTTCTATATTCTTCCGTATTCATCACCACTGTGACATTTCCCTTGTCTGCTTTCAATATAGTGATGTCTTTGTTTGCCTTTAGATTGTTGAGGGCTCTCATTTCGGACGGTTTTATGTTTGGTTTTGGTGGTTTGCTGGTCCTGAGAATACGTGCTACGTCTTGACGTATTATTTCAGCCTCATCGTCCGGCTTTTGGTCTAGGGCTGCTTCGATGTTCGCGATTATGTCCTCTGTTGGAATCGTCTTCGGTGTCACTGCAAAGTTAAAACCCTTGCTAAGGATGTGTTTCTCTTCCTCTGAGAGTTGGTAGTCAGAGAGGTTTTTAACCACTTTATTGATATCGAGTGGCTCTACTTTTGGTTCGGTTTTCCTCAGAAGTCGGGCAAATTTATTTTTCTGTTTGTCGGTTCTGTTCTTGAAGTCTGTTTCCGTCCTCCAGGTTGATAACTCATCTACTTTTTGCCAGAGTAACGGGTGAATTTCTTTGCTCAGTTGCAGATGTAGATCGTAGGCTGCTTTTTCTGTTTGGGCAACTTGTCTCCGTTTTTCTCGAATTTGTTCTCTTAGAAGCGATTTGCTCGTGTTTCTTAGGATATTTTCTGCTCTTTTTGTCCTTAAATGGTAAGTCAATTTGGTACACGTAGGCAGAACGTTGTTGTCGCGACATCTTATTAGAAATGTTATGTCGCAACATAATGTTGTGATTTTGGACCTTAGTGTTTCGAAGCGTTTTGTTGTTCTGAAGGTCTCCTCCCCGTAGAGGTGTACTATGTTATGATGTAGTGTTTCACGGATGGTAGAATGAACAGTAGTGGTGTTCCGGGTTTCAATCCGTTGGTTGTTTGTGTCTTCACGACGTTTCGCCAACATCTCAGCTGGCATTTTCAAGTGATGCTTCCTTTGCGGCTGCTCAACTTGGAATGAGCTGCGTGGTCCTGTGTTGCTGCTTTTATACGCGTCGGCGGCGGCGCAGGTTATACACGAACCGACAAGAAGAACTTCATAACATCACAACCGCCCTAAGACAAAACGGATACCATGAACACACAATCAAAAAAGCACAAAAACAAGCCACGAGACCAACAACAAATAAGGAAGAATACGACATGTCCAAACCAAAAACTAAACTGCCATATATAAAAGGTGTAACAGACGTGATTGGAAGGATTCTAAGAAGGCATGACATTTCCACAATCTACAAGCCGCAGACTACCTTACACAAAATAATAGGCAATCCAAAAGACAAAATACCTTTAGAAAACCAAGGCGTATACAGCATCCCGTGCAGTAACTGCGACAAAGAATACATCGGACAAACAAATAGAAGAATCTCAGCCAGAGTACAGGAACACCAGAACAACATCAGAAATAAGCAAACGACATCAGCCCTTTTTCAACACCACCAGGAAACGGGCCACACAATAAACTTCCCAGAAACAAAACAGATTGCACCTATCAAACACTACAGAACCCGCATAGTTAGAGAAGCCCTCGAAATAGAGAGAACCAACAGCCTCAACAAAAGAGACGATGCACAAAACATCTCCAACACTTGGAAAAGTCTCCTCAAAAGACAATCCAATCCAATTACCCAAGAAGAACAAAAATCCTTGGAGAATACTCAGACACGGGCAGAACCAATAAGAAACACAAACGCAACAAGGACAGCCGTACCCATCCAGGCCCAAATACAGTCAGGAAATAATCGGCGCGGTCAACGACCTCGGGTGGAGGAAACGTCAACACCTGAACCGCACCGCCCACCAATCACAGAACAGCGATATAACCTGCGCCGCCGCCGACGCGTATAAAAGCAGCAACACAGGACCACGCAGCTCATTCCAAGTTGAGCAGCCGCAAAGGAAGCATCACTTGAAAATGCCAGCTGAGATGTTGGCGAAACGTCGTGAAGACACAAACAACCAACGGATTGAAACCCGGAACACCACTACTGTTCATTCTACCATCCGTGAAACACTACATCATAACATATATATATATATATATATATATATATATATATATATATATATACAAGCGGTATGTATTTTTAATTGTAGTTTCTATTTTTATACTAGGTACTTTATTGTATTTTGTAAAAAAATAATTTTTTCCAATAAACATTTATATGATTATTATTATTATTATATATATATATATTATCAAATATATAACTTGCTATATAATTAATTATAAGTATATATGCTATAATTAAAATTTTACTATTGAATTTCAATCTTCAATAAAAACTCTTAATCAAGGTAAATGAAATTTATATATGATTTCGAATATTATTTCAATATAGCCCGCAATAATCCTATCTCAGGGTAGAGTTCAAAACTTTAGAAAATTACTATTATTGAATTTAATTTTAACTTTGTTCTAAATATAATTTTTATATTAATTTAATTTAAAATCCTTTTTTTGGAACGCCTATGGTAACACTTGACGTGCTGATTATTGATTTTTTACTTTGAAATTATAACCTTAAAATTTCTAATTTAAAATTTAGTGTTAGTGAAATTGTAAAAAGTTTCTATGAAATACTTGAATGAAAATGAGAAATTCTGGATATTTAAAAGTACAGTGATTTTCAAAATTGTCTTAAAATTAAAATGATTAATTTAAAATCCTTTTTTTGGAACGCCTATGGTAACACTTGACGTGCTGATTATTGATTTTTTACTTTGAAATTATAACCTTAAAATTTCCAATTTAAAATTTAGTGTTAGTGAAATTGTAAAAAGTTTCTATGAAATACTTGAATGAAAATGAGAAATTCTGGATATTTAAAAGTACAGTGATTTTCAAAATTGTCTTAAAATTAAAATGAAAATGAGTTTAATTTATACAACAAGAGAAATAAAACACAGTTTATTAAATAATGTGATAAAATACCGTCTTAATGCTGCTCACTCTTTGGTACCAATCTTTTCACATCCATGAAACTGCTTTAAACCATTTAAATGTGGATTTTTCTTCAATCTTGGGACAAATCTGCTGATTTCACAAACTGGTAAGTAATTAAATAAATACTTTTCTTCTTAACTCATTGATTTCTCTTCTCTACTTATTAATTTCTCTTCTCTGTAGCGATTCAATCTTCTTAAAACGATTCCTCTACGTATCAACTTTTCAAACTATTAAAAATGCTTTTTATTATATTCTTCCTTCAGCTAATAAACACGTAGGACTGCTTCTTCTCAACTTCTGTTACTATAATATCTCTTCAAAATCTCTTTTTATTCAATTTATCATGAAAAAACTCAATTTTTACTACAGAACATTTATTAACATCCGTCCCCTTACAAGGCTTCAAGGAAAGAGAGCGAATCTCCAACAAACAAATTAACAATTGAATTCCTTAACAACCCAACAATCTTATAAATTTTTTTTACAAACAAACTTGATTACATTCAAACAAACAAATTATACCTATTAGATTTGTTATTCTAATTCTAACAATTCCCATTATGATCATACTTACTAGATTTCTTACTAAAATTTCACAATTCCTACTATGATTTAATACTAATTTATTTTTCAGAATTTCTCATTTTTTTATTAATTTTACAAATAACAAATGTGAATATTATGGATATGAAAATTCATATGCAGTCCTTTAAAAGTAAGTATTTGATACTTTATTCAACTAATTAAATTATTTTAAACCAAATGTATCTTTAATGTTTAATTTTTATTTATTTTTTTAAAATTTTTTAGGAATGAAGATAATAATTTTTAATATACTGAAAATTGAAATATAAATTATGCAAATACCAATGCATTGTACTCTTCCCTGGTCTCAAGAATATACTTTTTAATTATTGTTATATTTAATTTAACCCATTAGATATCATCTCAATATATATATATATATATATATATGGTGTTACCGTAATAACTTGCCGCTAAACCCGAATAAATGTAAAGTTATTCCCTACATCTTAAAAACGAATATTTTATTATACGATTACTCAATAGATAGCGTTGTTCTTCAGCGACCGGAAACATTTATAGTTTATCCAAAAGCACTTGAATAGGCGTGGTCAACGCTCTTTTCGAATTTTCAAGAATTCTCTTCATGGGCGTACAGGTGTGAGTCGGGAAGTTAAAAACAACATTAAATAGATATTTTGCTAGGTTCGTTCATATAATGACGTTCTTTTGAGTTTCCCCTGGTAAAATCGTAAAAACAATTCCTATCCAAGTGTGTCTATTTATTTATTTATTTATTTATTTATTTATTTGTAAAATTTTGGGATACTTACAGGTTTACACCCAATAATAGTATCCACTAATACAATTTTTCCTAATTCTAACCATTTCCAAATATGCAAAAAAATCAAATAAGAATTACTAAAATGCGTGAAAGAAACAATTGATTCGATAGAAAAAGATAAAGTTCACATGCAAGTAAACAATCATTTGAACAGAATTAATAATAAAATAATAAAAGTATTTAAATTAAACAACAAAAAATAGTAAACAATTCTTTCAACAAAAAAAGAAATCGCTTGTTGATGTAGGATAATATCTAAAGGATATAATTACCCAAATTTTTAACATCGAGAAAAAAGAAATATTATTTTATAAATATTGATTTTACTTGTTTTTTAAACGAATACAACGATACAAAAAAAATGTCCACATCCGAACAATATCTATTGAACTCCATGCTCATTCTGTTAATTGGTGAATTTATACCTAAATTAGTATTGAAATGTGGATTGTAAAGTAATTGTCTACTACGAGTATTTTTTTGAGGAACATGAAATGAGAGTAGACTTAATAGATGCGGCGAATCAAATTGGTTATTTATGATTTTATATAAAAATGTGAGGTCATTTATTATTCTGCGGTGTTCCAACGGTATGATTTGATACAGTTTTTTTAATTCGCTCATATTGTTATTAATGTAAACGTTTGTCACTTGAAAATTTAAGAATTTCACAAAATTATTTTGAAGCCGCTCAAGTCTAATTTTATATAAATTAAAATTTGGATTCCAGATGATACTAGCGAAATTAAGCCGACTGTAAATATAAGCAAAGTACACGGATTTAAGAGTTTCAATATTTTTAAAATTTCTACATGTTCTTTTAATAAATCCTAACATTCTAGAGCACTTGTTTATTAAATAGTCTACATGCAGGTTGAAACTCATCTTACTGTCGAAAATCACTCCTAAATCTTTTACAAAATCTGAGCGTGCAATCGCTTTATTATTAACAATATAGTCAAAGCATATGGTATATTTATTTTTTGTAAAAGTAATAGATTGACACTTACTAATATTTAACTGGAGTTGGTTTTGGGAACAGTAGTGTGTGAAGTTGTTGATATCCTTTTGTATTTGTATACAATCCCTTACTGTTTTAACTTTATTAAATATTTTTAGATCATCTGCATAGAGAAGAAAATTCGAAAATTTGAAACATTCTTTTAAATCGTTTATAAATATTATAAATAGGAGTGGTCCCAAATGGGATCCCTGTGGTACTCCCGAAGTAACTGTAAATGCATCGGCCTTAAAACCATTAACCTCCACAATTTGGGTTCTATTGAATACGTAAGAAGCAAACCAACTCAGCAATGATCCATTTACACCAATATTAGCTAACTTTGAAATAAGAATATTATGATTTACTTTGTCGAAAGCTTTGCTAAAATCAGTGTAGATAGAATCGATTTGAACTCTAGAGTCCATATTTTCCGAAATATATTGTGAATAGATGGCCAAATTAGTTTCTATACTTCTTTTATGATAAAATCCATGCTGTTCATCAATTACTTTATTTTTTAAAATTTCGAATAAGCTATCATGTACCAAACTTTCTAATAGTTTACTAAAAATGCAAAGTTTACTAATGCCCCTATAATTATTAACTTGACCCCTATCACCACAGTTTTTAAAAATAGGAATTAAAAGAGCAGTCTTCCACAGTGTCGGAAAAGTTCCAGATTCCATAGATTTTTTGAAAATTAAATATAAAGGTTTACAAAGCGATTGTGCACATTTTTTAATGAATGTTGAGGGATAACCATCAAAACCGGCTCCTTTTTTCTCATTTAGAGAATTGAGTTTTTCAAGTACTGATTTCTCCGTAAAATCAATGTTATTTACTAACGTTTCGTTAGAATCATGACAATTTGATGAATTTGAAAGTTGGTGGTAAGGCTCATACACAGATCTAAAAAAAGACGAAAAAAGGTTACAAACGTCCTGAGGACTTTGACTAATTGTATCATTAAACTTTATCTGTAATGGTATACTGTGATCCCGGCGAGAATTGGATACATAGCTCCAAAATTTTTTGGGTGAAGTCTTTAAGTCTTCCTCAATTTCTGCTAGGTAATTTTTAAAATCTGACTTAATTAAGAATTTACTTCGCTTTCTTAATAGTTTATATTCTTCATAATCACGTAAGTTTCCAAATCTTTTCCACTTTGCATGAATGCGGTTTTTGGTTTTTATGCATTTGATCGCACATGTCGAAAAATATCGCGGGAATGATGAAGTTTTTATTTTTACCTTTGGGACATGTTTATTTACGGCCTCAGATAGAACTTTATAAAATTTTGATACTGAGTCATCAACAGGTAAATAATTTAAAGATTGTACCCAAGGGTAGTTTTGTAAGAAAGTAGTTATACTATACGTATCTTGGCGTCACGTTTGACACTGCATTATCATTTAATAAGCACATCGATAATGTTGTATCCTCCTCATCTCGCATGTACGGGTTAATTGCACGTAGCTCTAGTGATTTTAAGAAGACTGCCACCTTAAAAACTCTGTTTTATGCTTTTATAAGATCAAAGCTTGAATATGCGTCAGTTGTGTGGAGTCCATATTATCAATATCATATAGATCGAATAGAAGCAATTCAAAGACGATTTTTAAAACTGCTAACTCTGAAAATTGATAGCATTTATCCATCAATAGGCATACCTCACACTGAGCTATTAGAAAGGCATAAATTTTGCAGTCTCGAAAGAAGGCGTGATTATTATAGTGTAGTGTTAACTTACAAAATCATTAATAGTCTTATTGGCTAACCGAAATTATTGAATAATTTTAATATTTCCGTTCCCAGAATTTCTACCAGACAACCTAATACTTTTTATGTCAATTCAGCTCGCACAAATATACTGGAGAATTCTCTGCTTCATATAATGTGTAAAAAGGCGAACAATGTTAGCCAGGATTTAGATATATTTTATTGTAAGCTATCGAATATAAAATCTTATTTCTTATCTTAGTTATTTAAATTGGTTAATAAATTAATTAATTAGTTAATTATAGATTATTTTGTATCTGTTTAAATGTCATGATGTAAATACATGTAAACTCTGTCAATTCCTGCTCTGTAATTGGGTTTAAAACCTGTAGAGTATTGTATTGTAAATAAATAAATAAATAAATAAATAAATAAATAAATAAATAAATAAATAAATAAATAATTAAATAAATAAATAAATATATATATATATATATATATATATATATATATGTAGTAGATGATACAAAAGTATCTAGTGCCGTGCTGTCAATAATAAATCCAGTTTTCAACTGGATTGGTGTTTGGTTAGATTTTCTAACTTAAGACACCGGTAGACGCTGCGAAATAGGAGTATAAGGATTTTAATCTGCCCATACAGGGGCAAAACCAACTACAGACACGTGTTTCGCTCTTTTTATGAGCTCATCAGTGCAGTATAGGTTATATCTCTTCAGTCACTAATGAAGAGACATCCCCCGTATGAATCGACCAAATCCTTATAGATGTACACTTGCGAAAGTAGAAACCATTCGCAAGTGGCCCCATCTTTATTCCAAAAATGGAACTAAGAAGTCGCTTTGCGTCTTAAAAGTACCTTCGGCAAGGTAATAACAGAGCGTTTGTGACAGTCTTATATAACAATATGTAGTAGATGATACAAAAGTATCTAGTGCCGTGCTGTCAATAATAAATCCAGTTTTCAACTGGATTGATGTTTGCTTAGATTTTCTAACTCAAGACACCGGTAGACGCTGCGAAATAGGAGTATCTATAAATAAATTTATTTGTCCTACACGAGAAATAATATTTAATGTCAATAAAAAAAAAAATTTAATTATATGATTGTCAAAAATTATAGATATGAATAATCTTTCTTATATTTTGCTGGTTTTCTGTTTCAAATTAATCTCAACGTAGTAAGTATAATAATATACATTTATATTTTTCTGTTTTCCATTATGTTCCATTTTGTTTATTTGTAGATTTCTTGAAAAAGAAATCAAATAAATTTCGAAAGCTTGGAAGTTATATAAGAGTTTTTCTTAGTTAATGACTGCAATCCCCAAAAAAAAAAAAAAAAAAAAATTACAAATTATTTATAATATTTGATCAGTCAAGATATATCATTTTTTTATATATATATATATATATATGTTATGATGTAGTGTTTCACGGATGGTAGAATGAACAGTAGTGGTGTTCCGGGTTTCAATCCGTTGGTTGTTTGTGTCTTCACGACGTTTCGCCAACATCTCAGCTGGCATTTTCAAGTGATGCTTCCCTCCAAGTTGAGCAGCCGCAAAGGAAGCATCACTTGAAAATGCCAGCTGAGATGTTGGCGAAACGTCGTGAAGACACAAACAACCAACGGATTGAAACCCGGAACACCACTACTGTTCATATATATATATATATATATATATATATATATATATATATATATATATATATATATATATATATATACGAAGACGAAGTCTTTGCTGACACAATAATATGAAAAAGTCTATTGGGTATGCAGCAATAATGAAACAGAGTACTCTTTCAAGTGTTTATTCCGAGCTTTCGGCCAATATTACAGCCATCTTCAGGGATCTACAATATTAATCGTGAGCGTACATTTTATTAAAATAGTAAAAAATATAAAAAACTTACAACTTGGGGAGGTTGTATCAATAACGATGTTAGTAAAAATATTACATGTAAGTATCTGAATCCGGTTACACTAATTGTACTTGATTTACACTTGGTCATAATTAGATTATTACAACTACCAATTCTATTGTCTATATTACCAACTACTGGTACAAAGCTGAGAAAACCAAGACTAAGTCTCAACACCACAAAAAAACAGATAATCTGTATTAACACAAAACAAGATTTAAGCATCCGTATCAGGAAACGAACTTTGAAATTTTTTTTTTATTTCGGAAATATTAAACGTTACTTCAAACTATGGTGCATGAGTAAGCAAAAATTAAGTGAAAGATGACATTAGCCATGACAATCTCCAGTAGTACCAACTACATTAAAAGAGGGGTAGGCAATTTTTAGAGATTAGGATTGGCAAAAAAAAAAATAATTGTTTCATATATATATATATAACCTCTACCCAAGAATAAAAAGAAACATATATAAGTTTTCCTGTATACGACTAATATGTTCGGTAGCTTCACAAAACAAGCAATTGTTTTAAACAGAAATCGGCAAGAGAAGACGTATTTTAAATCATTTTTTTATTATTTTCTTAAAAGTCCACACAAAAAATGTAAAAATTGAATTAAAGTAATTTAGCTGAGTCTAGTATTGTGTATGGTCTTCTTTACTTTTTATTATTGCATTTATTCGCCTTAGTATATTGGAGATCACATTTCTTAAAACTTCCCATATGTGCTCTATGGCATTTAAGTCCGGACTGTTGGCTGGCCATTCCATTAACTCAAGACAATTGCATTTAGGTAGTTAATCACTAACCTAGTTATATGGGGACAAGCATTATCTTGAACGCATACACAATTCGGTCCCACGATGGGAACAAACGGCATATCATATATAACAACATTTTTTTCGTGATAAGAATCCACATTCATGGATCTCATGCGGATAGGAACCATTAAAACAGATTCTTCCTTAAAACAACATAGTGCCTTCACCAAATAGAATTTTGGGAACAATATTGCAGCTAGAAAGTTTCTCTTTAGGCATTCACCAAACATGCTCACGTCCATCCGAAAATTTTAAGTTGATCCGATTCTCATCTGAGAACAAATCTCGCTTCTAATCGGTTTGATGGTTACGACCGAAACGTAGTCTTGCAACTTTGTGTTCCTGGTTAACAAATGATTTTTCGCCGGTCTTCTACTGTTTAATCCAGCTTCATGTAAACAGTTCGAGACGATCTCAGTACATTGCGAGCAATAGCCGACATATTTCGTAACATTGTACTGTCCTGACATACGCAGAAAGCGCTCATCTCTTGCCTTTGTAGATCTTTTGCGTTCTTGTCCAGGTCTGCGATTGTAAGATCCTGTCTGAATAAACCGTTTAACCGTAGGACTTATAGTGGAACGATTTCTTCCTAACGAATTAGCAACATAAGGTATGGAGTATCCTTTTGCGAGTAAAAATGATGCCTTTACCGCGTCCTCTACTGATAAATCTCTGCCAGATTCATTTTCTAAGACTAAAACAACCACTACTAACAACACAATACCTTCTAGTAAATGAAGTCTTTTAAAGACCCATCACTATTTGTAAAAATTAGCAACCTTTATCATGATCATTATTTTAAAATTTAAATCAAAAAAGTGTTGGTGCTTTAATTTTGTCCATGATATAGAAGCAAGTTGTTGATCCACAACATCATACTGTGTGACAGATCTGAGGATGTAGTCAAGGAGGCCAAAGGGTAAGTAATAAAACTCTTTGTTTATAATCGAGCTTTCAAAACCTTATAATTCTTCGTCCGGTTTCAATATCAGTCTGAAAATAAAAAGCTCCATCCTTACTTTTGCCAAAAAGAATTGAAAGACAGCCCTTTTAAAAATTGGGCACGAACATTTTATTTGTAAACTTCGCTTTGTGGTATGGTCGGGCTATTCCTCTACGTGGTCCGTATAAAATCCAAAGCAAGTTGATATAATTTAATTTTCGTTAAAATTTAAGCCAATGAATTTTGTGCAAAACTTTTAGAACATATACGTTAGTTTTAAATTTTCCATGACCTAGGTTGACCAGATCATCCGCATAAATCACTAATTGGTGTCTCTTACTGTTAAGTCTCATTATCAGGTCTTTACATTTTTCAAAATGATATAAAAAAATTCCTGATAACTAATTATCTTATGTGGTATACAGAGTGGCACAAAATGAAATGGGTGGTAGTATGGCCCAAAATATGCAGAAAAGTCTTAATAAACATATGTCCGCAAATTAACAATTTCGTGTTTTTGTTATCACATTGGGATTATTTTTTTTCATTCTCAAAATCTTGCTTTTCTAATTAAACTCGACCGATGTTTTACATAGATATTACTTGTAGCTATTATTTAGTTGTTGGTAAATAATTTTATAAATTTTTGCTATGCCTGTTTACAGTATTATCGAATTAACTGATATGCATTTCATGTATGGTCGTGCAAATGGTAATACGACGGAAGCGCTACGTTTGTACGTAGACGCTTTCCCTAATCGCCACATGCCTTCAGTTCATGTGTTTGAAAGACTGCACCAAAGGTTGCGTGATACACGGACATTTCGGAAACAGTCCCATAATTCCGGGAGACCAAGGTCAGTGTCCACCCCTGAGACAAAAAAGCAATTAAGATGCGAGTAGATGAGAATTCAGAATTTAGTTTGCGGAGAATATCAGGGGAGGTAGAAATTGGGGCTCCACGAGCAGCAGCTTTACCCGTACAACGACCAACGAGAGCATGCTCTGAATCCACTTGATCATCAGGCACGTTTGGAGTTTTGCTACTGGTTTCTAGAAAATCATGCTGAGGACCCCAAATTAATTGCAGACATTCTTTTTACTAATGAGGTAGGGTTTACACAAAATGGAGTTTTTATTTTCCCTAATTTGAATGTGGGGGCCGAAACAAATATCCTTAGTATTGTGGAATCCAGTCATCAATTACGTTTTTCGTTGAACACTTGGATAGGTATTTTGGGCGACCGGTTACTAGGTCCGATTGTACTACCTAACCGATTAACGAAAGCTGATTACTTAACTTTTTGCAGAACACACTGGGTGATCTTTTAGACGATGTTCCTTTAATACCAAGATATCAAAGGTGGTTCCAGCACGGTGAAGCTCTGGCTCATTTTTCAATTACCGTAAGAGAGCATTTAGACGAATCTTTTGGAAAAACCCACTTGACTTTTTCCTTTGGGTACACTTAAAATTTTCGTGAATAACCTCGAGGATCTGCAGCAAAGAGTAGCTGGGATGTAATCGAATCCAAGCCAATGAAGGTATTTTGGAAAGAGTTCGACAGTCCCTGCGCCGGAGATGTCGTAATTTTTTGTTGTTGTTATTTTAATAATTTGTTTTTATTTAATAATATTTTAATTATTTTTCATCTTTACCATTTTGATAGAAATACGGTTTTAAACGGGATTATATAACATTGATAAGCAAATGTAATATACTCACTTGCTGCCTCAAATCCAGGTATAAAATCTGGACAAGACTGGTTGGCTACGGATCCAGCAGGAGTTACAGGCCAACAAGACCATCCATCAAAAAATTCCGGGCAATATAGACCTAAAAAAATAATAATTGATAATTAGTTTCCAATAAAAACAACGAAAAAAAAAAACAAAGAAAAAATTTATTTGCATTATAATGTTCAATCTCGTCTAGTAATGATTAAATCTTGATTTTGATCTCGGTTTGATATAAACTCACCGGCACGAAAAACGGGCAGTTTGAAATTTTAAGCAAATTTAAAGTTTGATAACATTTTTGACTGATTTTAATGATGTTTTCAACAATTTGTTGTTAAATTACTTGCGTTTTTAACCTACTTTTGAAGTAAAAAGAAAAGTTCTTTTATATCATTTCATACGAGCAAAAGCAAAAAGTGTTTTTTTTTGCTTATGTTTGAAACACTCTGTAGAGTCATTTAACAGGGAACTAAATTTATAAAGTATGTAATCGTCAAGATTTTACTTTTCTCGACAGTTTTTTGTTTCAACTCGATATCTTAATTTTTGTTGGAAATACACAGTCTTAAAAGAATCGTTAACAATATACAGTATTTTTTATTTCCAGCTGTCCTTTACAAAAAATCTTATAATAATAACCAAAACAATTCTGGAATATTGTTGTTTTTGCTAATACGTACGCAATAACAGCATGTAAGAGTCGTAATATTTATTTGTGACACAAGGACGGAAAATGACATTTTGCAAGAGCGAGTAAAGTTGTGTAGTCGAGGTGCGTAGTACCGAGGCGAAACAATACGAGCACTTGCAAAACATTTTCCGGACGTGTAACACCCACTATTTTTTGGTGCGACACATTTTTAATATTTTCAAAAGTTCAAAAACTTTTTACTTTGTGACATTCAAGATTAGGTGTTTATTGACATCTATTGCACGATTAAAAGAATTAGTAATAAGGAATGATTTTTTGATAATCGATTTCAAGATCCTTAATTTTTATACATACTTTAACTGTGCTAATAAGCAGCACAGTAAAAATTATTATATTAAAAATATTAATATTAATATCTACTAATATATATGTCAGATGTAAAATAAAAGTTGTGAGAGAAATTAGAATCCTGCTTACCTTAAGAAAAAGTTATTAGTTTAGTATATTATAAGCTGTATTTAAATAAATATAATGTTACGAGCCAAGCCGGACCTGTCAGTGGAGTGAGGTGTACGTAAGTCACCGTACGGAGAATCTTCGAGTCTCTGCGTAACTGATGGATTGATCTCGAACTTCGAGAATCTTCCGTGCTAGAAGAATTGGGATCTGTGTAGATGGTTCTAAAAGGATTAATTTTATATATAAGGACCGGTTGGACGGAGAGGACATAACAGTAGTTGTGATAGCGATAGTCGGTGATAAATAATAGCGGTATTAGTTGGCGATAAATAGAATTAATTGTATTTGTAGTAGCTGGCGATAAAGTGCGAATTGTTATACGAGACATTTTAACGACGCTATTTAGTAATTGTAATAAAGTTGTGTGAATTAGTTAAAGAAAATTGTTATTTAGTTGTCTTTACAATTAATTGTTAAGTTTATCTGCTGTTGTCACTTATTCCGAATCCACGAAGGCAAAATTATAACAATAATTATTCATTATGTATTTGAGATGACTCATAGCGCCATCTCTTTAGATAATCTAAAAGGTGCTTTACCAGACTGAAGTAATTACTAGTACTTATTGTTTCTGGACGGAGGACCAAAAACGTAAGTGAACAAAATGTTAGACAAAGATTAAATGCAGCAAATCTAAACTCTGATCTGCCACAGGACCAGAACTTACTAGAAATTACCAGGTCCCCTGAGATCACCAAAATGACCCTAAAAATAATTGGAGGCATATGTTATTTACCGACGAATCAAGATATTGTTTAAGATCTCCAGATGATCGAGAAAGGGTATAGCGTCCAACAAGTGAGCGTTGTGCTGAATGTACATTTAGTCCAAGAGTAAGCTTTCAAGGAGATTCAGTTATGGTTTTTGTCGGCATTTTTATGGAGCGGCACAGATTTATATCAATTCTGTAAGGTACATAAATGAAATGTTAGAAGGTTATGTTGTTCCACACGTAACGTTGGTAGGAGCTAATTTTCTTAAAATGCACGATAACTCTCGTCCTTATATAGCTTTGATAGTGAAGAAATAATTAAAAAATGGTAATATCGAATAGATGGGATGGCCACCGGATAGTTAAGATCTAAATCATATCGAACACGTCTAGGGTATGCTTGGTAGACGAATTCGAAGCCTGGAATCTGTACCCGGAACTCTAGAAGAATTGTGACAAGCATTCCTGGAGCATTGAGCAGCTATTCCTTAGAAGTTTAGTAAAAACTATGCCGAGAAGAATAAATGCAATCCAATCCATCCAATTTAGTGGGTGTAACACCCAGTATTAATTTTGACTTCGTGTTTTATTATTTTGTGTTATTGTGGCAGTAGGTTTACCGAGAAAAAAGAAGCTATGTTTTCATATTTAAGAGAATATTTGGCAAATAATATGAAATATTTGCACTTGTTTTTAAACGAGGATTGTGCTGTGATAAAATTCTTTATTTTTGAAGATTTATCAGCAACAGAAATTCATACCAAAATGGTGAAAGTGTTAAAGTAATCTGCTCCTTTATTTCCAACTATTCTTGACGGGTTTTAGAGCTTAAACGTCGTCGTATAAGCGTCGAAGATGAACCAAGTAGTGGACGTCCAACAAGTGCAACAACACCAGAAATCATTCAGCAAGTCTATGATATTGCTTGTAAAGTTCCAAGTTTGACTAAACGTGAAATTGCTGATACCACAGACATCTCAGATGAACGTGTAGTCCATATTTAACAAGAATAGTTACATATGAAAAAGCTGTTCGGAAAGTTAGTATCGCATTCGTTAACAATTCAACAAAACCTGAACCGAAAACAAAGTTATTGTTTAATTAAGTTAGGTTTGATTTTATAATTCAAATTAAATTACCTTCAAATGTTAGCGTTGTTTTGAAGATTGTGTATCACCAATAAAAATTAATTCTTAAAATTGAAACAACAAACAATCTATCGAAAAGAGAGGAGTCTTGACGCTATTTTTTAAATTTCAACAGGCCTTGGAGGCCTAAGGCTAAAACGATTAGTAAAATTTTTAGTCTTTTTATGCATCCTTTTACCACTTTTTTCCATTCACTTCTATCCAATGTTTTTTCTTTCCATTTCTCAATGTTACTTCTTTGCAAGTCTTCATACACGTTGGCTTCTTCTAATTCGTTGTTATTTCTCCTTCTTCACTGATCATCTATTTCCACACCTCCATATATGGATCTTAGTATTCTTCTTTTCCATCTGTCTAAAAGGTTTATTTGTAATTTGTTGAGCACCCATGTTTCGCTGGCAGATGTAGCTGTGGGCCTGATAACTGCCTGTAGATTCTTGTTTTTACTTTTCTTGACACGTGTTTGGATGTCATTAGGTTTCGTAGTGCTTCATACTTTTTGTTTGCTTTGGCTATTCTTGTCTTTATCTCTTGCTCCTCATGTTTCTATCTATTTGAACACCCAGGTAATTAACCTCTTTAGCTCTTTTGAACATGTATGTTTTTTCTCCGTCTATTTGTAATATGTTGTCTTCTTTTTCGATTTCACCCATAACCTTGTATTTTGTTTTCTCTTCATTTATTGCAAGTCCAAGTTTTCTTACTTCTTTTATTATATTCTTACCTGTTGTTAACAGTGTTAAGTCGCCTGCGAATGCTATACATTGGGGCCCATTTCTAAATATTGTCTCCTGCATGTTTATCCTGCTTTTTCTAATTATTTCTTGCAATACCAGTTTGAACAAAGCTTTTGATAGTTGAAAGTCTTGACGCTTACATACTTTTAAAATTTCGTACCTTCTTAAATGACTCGACAGATTGTTTTAAATTTAGACAAAAAAAACATTTTGTTTTTACTCGTATAAAATGGGATAACAGGACTATCCTTGTTTACTTAAAAAGTAGGTTATAAGGGAGAATAATTTACCTACAATTTTTTTAAAAATCATTAAAATCTACCAAAAACTAGAAAAGTTATGAAACTTGGTAAAAATTTCGTAGTGTCCGCTGCTGAATGTATTTATACGAAAACGCAGCAGTTAATTCATCACAATGCCGTGGAGGGCTTATTATAGACGTAATTTACGTCTATGCTTATTACACATGTACACAAGCACGTACGCATGAATAGCTAGTATTAATTTTCGTTATTTTCTTTTAAATATTGTATTTAGTTGTTAATTTAAATTGGATTTATTTATTTATTTTAAAGAAGGATGCGAATATTATTAGTACGGACGCAAGTACGTTTTCGTTGACATTATAAGCTCATGGCTTTCCCAATTACTTGGAATCACTTAAGTCCACTTCCAATTACTTGTGATTATGTACTTGAAATCAATGTGATCACTTGAAATCGCTTGTGATCACTTATAATTACGCTCTTAATTATTTGACCAGATATGCGTATAGCGTTATGTACTATGACGGTCGTGGTAGGGATTATACAACAGTAAAAAAACTGTAAGTAGTGTTTAAGGATCTATAAATTTTTTATATACCTTATTAAACAACACTCACTAAGAATCAAACAGGCTGATCTCAAGTGCAAAAATGGATGTGATTAGTATGGAAATGCGGACTGGGAAGTTTACTGCTCATAATGTAACCTCAATCCTATAAAAAAAACAGACAAAAATAGACTGTCTTAATCCCACACGCAAGTTTCTGGATTCACAAAGTTTAAGAAGAAAGAACGACAACAGACTAATAAAAAGAATAAATACTTTTTTTCGTATTACAGGTTCCGCAAAAACCAAAAAATACATTGATGTAATGAGATAAGCTATACTTATAGCTAAATTTACTTCAGTAAAGTCAGTGGGTAAAAAGCAAAGATTTTTTTAAGTGCATGCAGACCCGTTTCTAATAAAATAGCTAATGAATTAGGGGTGAAAACCATTAAAGCACATTATTAGGTTAAAAGAGAAAATGTAAGTTTTATTTACCAAAATGTGCAGGTTGGTTAAAAAGTTTTGAAAGTAAAAATAAACCGGTAAACCGGTTCTTTTTCACAAATTTTTTATCCAACTGGTCCAAAAGGTTGCAGAGTTAATTGTTAAAAATCTGACAGCAGACTTCCTATATAAACCAGGAGAGCTAGAGTCATCGATAATATGGATGGTAATTTTCCCAGTCGATTTTCCGATGGGCAGACACTTGAGTGGATAAAAAGGAAGTGGCGGACAAGGGTAAGGAGGGACAAAAAATCGTCATCTTAAGGTTCCTAAATCCAAAATGGAGAACAGTTTGGTGGATACATGGATGTGTTAACCGGGGCGATTTTGACTTTACTTTTTTTTTAGGAAATGAATAAAAATGTTTTGCCCAAATTTTTGCCATCTCTTGCCTTGTCCGTTACCTCCATTGTGCCCACCCAGCTGTCCGCCATTTTGGATTTAGGCTTTTCAACATAACGTGGTACAAATGGCGGGTTTATTATTGATAATGATTTTTTTGCGTAAAATTTGACCCTCTTTTCTCTTGTCCGCCATCTCCTTTGTATACACCCAGCTGTCAGCCATATTAGATTTAGGCTCCTCAAGGGCCCAACATTACGTGGTAAAAATGGCGGACTTATGATCTTGTGTGCCACCTCATTTGTATTCATTCAGATGTCCACCCGTCGAGATTTTAAATTGTATCAACATTTTCGTCTGGATAAATTTTTATCAACAAATTATTGATTACGACAATTTCCCAAAAAATTAGCAACTTTCACACCTTATAGCTACCCCCTGTATCCACTTGGGTTTCCGCCTTAGCAGGAACGTAAATTGTATTGAATGAACATGTCGCAAGGAAAAATGCCATATTACAGATGACGGTGAAATTCGGGCTCTAGCTCTTGTTATTACTTTAAGGGCTTTCTGAGAGAATTATTCTAGTTAGAAACAGTACTCAAAGTTTAAAAAAAGATATGCAAAAATAGAAGCTTAGTTATCCAGATTTTGAAGTAAAAAATTCAAAACGTATTCTGTGATAAAAATTGACTGACTTGCGAGTTGTTAATAAATCTTGATAAATTGCATAAAATTAAACATTTCACCGACGAGCCAGTGAATTCTAGTCTTCCACATGGTGCTAGAGAACAATTGTTGTTTCAATCTGTTTAAGTTAAAATTTAATGTTAATAATATTCCGTCTCAATGTTATGTTTGAACTTACAGAAACATAAAAATCGTTTATTGGTGAATAAAATTATGGAAATTGCGAAATTAAAATTTTATTTCTGGAGTAGTAAAATTGAAGTAATTAGCCTCAGGTTTTCCATATGCCCGTTTTCATTGCAAGCACACGAGGAATGTATTTTCAGATAGATTCGAATTTCATATACGAAAAATATTATTATTCTAACGGTAATGTCATCATACTTCGTTAAGAATTTCACGACTGATTTAAATGTGAACTGACGAAACCAAAGCAATGCTAACCAGGCCCGTATCCAGAAATTCGTTTCGGGGGGGGCTCAAAGACGAAAATCATTAAAAAATTTGGACCTACTTTAATTAATTCAGAGTAAAGCGAATGGCACATTAAAACTTGAATTATTATGTGACGTTTAATCTATTATTATTTACAGTGCAATAAAAAGATGCAGTACAAGGTGTAAAATAAATAGCTACTATGTTTGAAAGTAGTTCAAGAATTTTTAATGTTAAACAAAGAATACATGTTAATAATAAAAGTGAAATCAGTACTACATTTTTAATAGAACATACACATTACAAAAGTAATTTTCTCGATTTTTTCTTCGCCAAGCGATCAAGCACTTCCTCTGGATCAATAACAATATCCCAGTGAATTGACATCATTGCCAGTGCATTTAGCCTGTCATGGCCCATCACACTACGAGGTAGAGCTTTTATCCTCTTCATTGTAGAAAATGATCTTTCCACGTTGGCTGTTGTGACTGGAAGAGTAGCCAGTACCTTGAGAAGAAGATTTATCGCGCGAAAAAATGTACCGTCACAATATTCCAACAGCTTCAAAATTTCGGTCGATGGGTCAATTGATGATATTTTGGCACACCTTAACTTGTACTCAGCTTGAACTGCGGACAGTGGCATTTCGTCTTGAAAATATGGACCTAATGTTTCCAGTTCATTCATTTTTTTCTCGGAAGCATATTCTGGGAGCAATAGTTGAAAACTCGATAGAATATCCTCGTTTTTGACAAATCTATCAGTCAAATTTTGAATCAAAGCGTCGATACAGGGAATGAATATAGTGACTCTGAAATACTCTTCATTCGATGCCGTTTGTGGGTTTGCACGAGATTTCTGTCGTGATGTAACTCTTGGAGCTTGAAGATCAGAGTCAAAAAGGTCCGCAGAGAATTTCGACGCCACTTCAAAAATTTCTCTGAAAGTGTCGTTTGCGGTTTCCCGCATTTGTCGGAGTGAATTCAATACTTCATTTGTATATTTTACAGCGGAAACGAAATCTGCAGATTTATTTTGGAGAAAAATCGACAGTGGAAGGGTCAAACTGAACAGTTTTTCACAAACAACAAGGCTCACTAAAAATTTACTTTTTTGACCTGCTGCATGAAGAATTGATGCCGTTGAAGATATGGTCCACGTTCTTTGAGCGATTTCTTCTAAAGCCATGACAATGCATTCGAAGAGTTCCAAAAATACAATGATACTGTCATGCCTTTCGATAAATCTTGTGTCACAAAGCCGGAGAAGTCGTTTCTTTTTACTGTTTGGAGCATGTTCTTGGATAGTTTCGCGGGGAGTCTGACAGACTCCGGAGTCCGGACGATTTCAATCCTCGGTAATTTCCACAACCCTCGGTGTTTCACGTAATGCCAGGCCCGTATCCAGAAATTCGGGATTTCGGGGGGGCCCGGGCCCCCCGGGCCCCCTCCCTGGATACGTGCCTGATGCTAACAAAAAACTGAGTACGCTATCGAATCAAATTTTAGATTCTAGCTTCTAAAATTAGAATACATATCTTTATATATAACAACCGTCCCTGCTTGTGTGTGTGACTGAATTCTTTGTAAACAGTTGGCCCCATTTTAATGAAATTTTTTCCATGTGTGTTTTGAATCACTGTTTAGTCCACTTTTAATTAATTATTTATTTATTTATAATAGTTTGTATTTATTATTTAGTTTTATGTAAGTTAATTTTAGGTTTCTGGATTATACAGCTAGAAACAAGAAATTTACACAAAATCGAAAAAAAGGAATATTAAAAATACAGAAAAATATGAAAAACGAGACAAAATGGCAAAAACAAAAAAAAAATTAAACTAAACTAGTAAAGTACGTCAAAATGAAAAAAAGAGCACAAAAAATAAAAATACGGAAAATTGGAAAATATTGAAAAATTGAAAAGATGTGATAAATAAAAAAACATCGGAAATAATTTCAAAAATGGAAAAGATAGGTAAAAATGTGTAAGAAACAAATTGCATTTGTTTTTAAAAGAAGGGAAAGTGGAGAAATCGAAATAGTATAGTATTCCGATAGAGAACGACCTTCACCGAGCTGGTTAATGGACCAAACATATTTTTTATGTAATTTAATATATCAAAAAATATATTTCATATGGGTTGCCTATCGAATTTTAATCCAGGATATTTTTATTTAATTAAAAAAAAAAATTTTTTTAATATTTCACCGGTTTGGTTAATGGATAAATTCTACACCAATCAAAAGTATGCAGCCCATAGTAAATGCAAAAGTTAGGTTGCCCATATTTTTCCTGTAGCCAGGTATAAACAGGTAAATCGATACTAGTAATTTGCACCGGTCTGGTTAATGAATGAAACTTTTATAAAAATAAAGTTTATTTAATTACAAACACGGTTATGTAGGGTTGCCTGCTTAAAATCAGTCCTGAATACCGGTAACAGAATTTTAAAAGATTAAATTTTGCTCTGAGTGAATGTGTGCGACTGAGAGATCCCTACCAACCGTCCCATGCGATATAAGAGGACACAACATAACAGCTGTTTGTAGCCCGGCCTTTTAAAGAGAGAGAGTGTGCATACTCTCTGCTCTTGAAAACAAGAAGGATAGCGATAGACGCGTACATTCTGAGCAGTATTTTGGAGTAGTTTCATATTAAAATAAAGAATTAGTTTTTAATTCTTTTTAACCTGGACTGAAATTCGATAGGCAAACCATATGAAATATATTTTTTGATATATTAAATTCCATAAAAAATATGTTTGGTCCATTAACCAGCTCGGTGAAAGTCGTTCTCTATCGGGATCTTAGACTAAAAAAAAAATAAAGAAATCATTGACTGTTATGCCGATCGCAGTTCGCTGCAATTTCCTGGTTAAACGCATTAATATCAATGTCTGCCTGGTAACAAATTACTTGTAATATTTATAAATTAACAGGGCTGTATTTAGAATATTATCATTGGCAACCAGGCCAACTTTAAAATAGTATTAGTGTTATATTGTTGGAATGGAATGTATATAACAAACAAAAATATTGATCTAATTTAACAACTATCTTTAATGGTCGTACTTTTAATAACTATTTATTATTATTAATCATCCTTGTTTTATTCAGTACATGCCATATGGTTTTAAATTAAAATAGGAACAATAAAAAGCGATATGTGACATGGATTTAGTATTATTTGTCCAAACATACGTAAGAAAATCACTTTTATTACTTACAATCATTTCCAATCACTTTTGATCACTTCTAATTACTTGCGATCACTTGCAAATATTTGTAATCTCAGAAAATCAGTTATGATTGCGGTCAGTTAAAATTTCTTGTGATAACTTGTAATCAAGCGTATTCAGCTATAAGAAAGCTATGCGCCCCAAAATAACTTTACACTTAAGTAAAATACAAAATAAGATATTGATCAGAATTTAGGTAACAGTTAAACTGCACAATACACATACAAAAGCCTTGGTCTTCCTATGGATATTAGCACCGATGATAAAATATTATTACCGGGACTAAACAAATATTTGTGATTTGCCTCTTCAATTTTTTGAATTTTTTAGCACAGTTGTAGCTTTCAATTTGGAGTTTAAACTAAATGCAAACTTTTTTTTTAACTTTTGCCTTTATTTACAGGCCTGAGAAGGGTTGACAATGATAATGTGACTGGCATTTGAAACTCTAGTTCTAACAAATACCACCACATGCTATTCTATTGCGCTATTTCTTTCACATCTATTTATTTTTAATTGCTCCTCCTCTAAACCTATACCTATATTAACAGGTTGTATATTTTAAAATTATTGGATCTGAATTATGGCCATTATTTTAAGACTTCTTTTAGATCATCAGAATGTTAGTGGTTTCAACTGGTTTACACACATAATTAGTACAGATATTTGGGTTTGCTTGCCAGAAGACAGTATTTTTAAAACTATTACTTATGTTTGGACCGTTGCAGTGTTTGATAAGTTTGATAAAATAAATAATCCATTTGTAAATCTGTCACTGCATGATCTGAACAATTTATTAACCACTTTAATATTTTTTGTTAAAAAACATTTTTAATGGCCCGTAAAAATCACGTCCACTGGCTTTATTTGGTGTGTCTAGTAGGGAGTTAGACATAATATATTTACTCCAGGGAAATGAACAAAAAACACATTATTGACCATTATAAATAACAGGTAGCCGACAGTGGTTTTTGGTGTATTTTGACCCCAGGAAGCGTTTGTTGCGGAGATTTCGTTGCTAAATTTTGGTTATTAAAAAATTAAGTGAAAAAAGTTACATTTTCAGTTCAGAGCTGACACTATTTTATTCAAATGTGGATGTATATAGTTTTTGTATGTTCATGTTTTTTTGATAAAGATTGGTATTAATATTATTACTATTTATTATTATTGTTTTACTTTGTCCCTTATATCTAAAAGTCAAAATATTTAATAAGAATTTTAAAGTAACCATTTTGAAGTGTATACAAAAATCTTTAAAATGATGGTTTAAAAAAGTTCATACACCTATTTGTTAAGAAAATTAGAAGATTTTACAAATCATTAAATAACTAATAGCTCTTGTAAAAATAACTAAAAACTTAATTACTATATAAAAAGTAGGGTCGTCTCGTGTTCAATAAGTGCTAAAAATTTCAAGTCGATAAATCTAACCTAACGCATAGAATCGAAGTGTCCAAGTTGGGTAAGGCTTCCATAGAAGCAATAGTGAGAAAAAGCTGTCCACATGGAGGGGTACTGTCGCCCCTGCTGTGGTCAGGACTTGTGGAGGACCTTCTTAATAAACTCCTCAACAAGGGGTTTCACTGCCTAGGTTTTGCAGATGATGCAGCCATAGTTGTTCAGGGGAAGTTTGTGGGTATAATCTCAGAGCGGTTGCAGACCGCAATGAATATGGTGTAGGCCTAACAGTCAATCTGTAAAAAGCACCAGTTCACAAATAAAAGATCGTTGCAAGCCTTAAAACCGATAACGCTAAATAACATGCTGGTACCAATGGCCACAGAAGCCAAATACCTGGGTGTGGTGTTTGACCAGAGGCTATCATGAAAGCAGCACTTTTAAAACGTCATAGGCAAAGCTACAATCGCCCTTAGTAGGTGTAGAGAGGTGTGTGGAAAGAACTGGGACCTGAACCCCAAAATGAACCTCTGTTTGTACACACAGGTCATTAGGCCAATGTTAACCTACAGTTCGGTGGTGTAGTGGAGTAAACAATAGTCTGAAGTGATCAGGCAACTGGAAAGCATTCAAAGAAAGGCATGCCTAAATATCACAGAGGCCATGGGGACCGCCCCAACGGACATTACAGTTTCTGCTTAACTTACCACCGTTGCTTATCTATATACTGGGCAAGCATATGGCAACCGCTCACAGGTTGCTTAAAGGCTAGGTTCCCATAACCGTATTGAGGAGAAAAGAGCAAGCAGATCTATATGATCAGGTTAAGGCGCATAGTCCACAGATATAACTTTTCGACTGTAATTACTGGAAATACAGAACATTTTGGTCTTAGAAAACACATGAGTCAGCTGAACTTAGCAGATAAAGACATCTGTTGATACTGCCAAAAGGAGGAGAAAAAAGCATTTCATATCTTATGCCAATGTGAAGGCCTTGCAAGGACGCGGTTTCTGGTATTGGGAGATGAAAAACCGGCTGCTCTAAGTTACTTAGAGAGGCCACTGGTCAAGGCTAGAAAAGGTGGTCTAATATTACCAATAGATGATGGGTGTTCACAATAGATCTGTAAAAGTCGCAGTGATACAGGCCAACCCAATGAATATCTTATCATCGACCTTTCTACCTCTGAAACATTTTAACAGATTTTGATGATTCGTTTCTTTAGTTTTTAATCATTGCGTACAATACGAATATGTAATTTGTTGATTAATAAATATTTAAATACACCATTTAAATTTAAATCGATAAAACACATTAAAATAAATAAATTATAATTTATAAATGTAACAATACCATTAATTTGTCATATGGGTAAAAATATACTATGCGTAATTTTTAATGGATATATAAATAATACGAGAGTATAATATTATATATAATGTGTCCAATGTGTTTTATCGATTTATACATGTATGACTCATTTTTACCCTCAACAAATTAATGTTTTTTTAAATATTTAAATAAATTGGAAGTAAATAGATATCAAAGAATAATATAATAATATAATTCCAACGCTTTACAAGTTTTGAAAAACATTTTCAAAGAAAATAACCGTTCAACCAAGAAGAAACAACTACTTCCTGGGTTATATACCCCGACGGATATTGGATTACATTTCAAAGTCGAACAGGGTTAGTATATCTAATAGATAACTTAAACCAACCATTCTGGTTTGCAGCTAAAAGGGACAACATAACTTGTAGACCGGTTTCGACCTATTGGGTCCCGTCAGTACAAGGTATATGTTATCCGTCAGCGAGCTTAAGGCATAATCGCCGACTGAAGATTTGAATAAAATCACGAAGATATATTACTTTTAGTAATGAAAGTGTAAACGCCGTGATAGTAGTGACATCTTCACCTCCAACTGCAAACCAAAATTTAAAAGATTTTGACAACGAGACGTAGGCCTCGAAACTATAAGTATTATTACAGTAAACTGTAATAATACTTAAATTGGATGTATTTAGATATTTATTAATGAATAATTTACTTATTTGTGTCTAACATAAACATTTAAAATTTTGCAAAAACTATTAGACCTATCGACTTGAAATTTTTAGCACATATTGAACACCAGAAGACCCAACTTTTTACTCAGTAATTAAGTTTTAAGTTATTTAAGTTTATTCTGTGGTGATCACCGTCGATTCTTAGAATAGCTTGTCACTACATGCGGAGACTCCATAACTTTTGGTATTATTACAAGTAAATATTTACACCCAACAATAAATAAGGTGTTTTGTATCAAATCCAGGCGTAAACGTCATTTTTTTCAAACACCCACTAACCAGTATTTTTTTTTAAGTTAATTAACAAGAGAAGTATTACACCAACCGGCTTTGGTGTGTGCTTAAATTAAATTAAATTAAATTAAATTAAAGCTTTGTGTTCCTTACGAAAGCCGGTTAAAAGTTAAAATGTGTTTCTTTTTTTGTAAAACTTCAATGGAGCATAACTCAGAATCTATTAGACCTATAATGCTCCGGTCGGACTTAAATTGTAAAAAAATTGTATTTTTTTAAACGCACTAATTAACAGATACAAGTCAAAACCTGAAATAACTAATAAATAAACTTCGGTCAGTAAAAGTTTTCCATCCGTTTTTTCGGTTGAAAAATTGGATTTACATTACTCAGATATGCCTGTACCTACAACATATCAAAAATTCAGCTCTTTTCACATTTTTGCGACATAAAGGCGATTTTTGGTCCCAGACCGCTGGCATAAAATCTTAGTTAAGAGAAGTAAAATGTTCCACAACCATGTAAAACGTAAAATAATTTTCGATAACTTAAATTCGAAAATATCATGTAAAAAACAGTTTTAAAAAATACACCCTATTGAAATTTACGACAATTTTGTTATCAAACATATTTTAATTGGGTAAGATTATTAAAATTTGTAAATATAGAGAAATAAATATAATGAACTGTACTTTACAATCTTTTGTAAGAATCTAAGAATTATCATTTGTTTTATTAAAAATAAAATTTATTACACTGTATAAAAGTTTGTAATTGGAGATGATCAAATTTGATCATAACGATCTGAATAAATAATTTGACAATTGCTAAAGCTGAAAGAGGTTTTTAAAGAATTAAGTAACAAAGATTGGAAACTTCACCGGTAAAATTAAATTAAAACTTTTCAGAAAGTTTTTAAATTAATTAAATTTTCTACGAAAGCATCATTGCAGCAAGTACATTTATTAAAATATCAGAAAATTATTTAACATTTTTTTAATTAAAAACTTATATAAGTGCGGGAGCAGAGGTTTTTTACGATAATCTATGTCACTAAAGTTATCAAAAGTAATTGCAAGTAAAAAAAAGTGATTGCAAGTGATTGCAAGTGACTCCAAGTGATCATTAGGATGGCATATTGTTCATACGTTTATTCAATCAAATAATACTTGAGAGCGTTAAAAAAGTTATGCTTCCTGTCCCTTTTCATTCAAGGAGTGCCATAACTCGTTTTTTTGTCTCGTTTCAACAACGTGTCAATTAGAAAGTAGTTGTTGTTAGTTTAATTTTTTTGTGTTAGTTTGTGGGAAGCTTTTATGACAGCATTGGTATTTTTGAGCAACTAATTTTCTTAAAATTTACTTAAACATAAAACTTTGATAAATTTCAGTAAAAGCTTGTAAACATTATTTAAAGGGAAACAAAATAGGAAACGTTTTAACGTAGGTATTTCTACCCTAATTGAGTTTAGTCGAAAAACGCTTTTCTCCATCACCTAACACCACGTAACAAATGATACTTATATTTTTTTCTATTGAGACCTTAGGCAGATGTAATTTATATCTTGTCTAGGCATAACTATCTAGTGTTTCAATCAAAATTTTGACTCTACACAACAAATGATGACACAAATAAATCACTGACAAGAAAGGATATATTTGTCTCCTTCGTCCCGTAATCTCAGTTTGTAACTTATAATTTATTATTCAAAGTACATATACAGAAGTACAATAATTTACCTTCTATAGTATTATTCACTTTTAACTCGTTACAAGATTGATTCCTCTTCTTTAACAATTCATCTAAATGATCCAAAAAGGACACTTCCTTCATTTTTATTCAAAATTCACTATACCATCACTAAAAGTCTAGATTGATATAAAATTAATGCGAAGCAAATTTTCTTTTAATATTTTTTTTAAGACTGTATAAAAGTTTTCTCCAGAGAACCAGAACACAACTTTAGAGGGTGTTTTATTAACAATAGGAAATCCGAGAACTGCAGAAACAAGGGATCAAATAATGATTATTGACTCCAACATGTCTCATTCAAATGTCAACAGTTAAGAAAACATAAATTAATATCTTTCTTTTTTACTATTACTATGAACGTTTTAAAGATAGGAACTTTAAAATTTCTATATTTATATTTTTGGTTAAGAGGACGAATATGTAACTAGTTTTTGCGTTTGTCATAGATGGCACCACTTATAATCTATTGGTTTAAAAAATAGGTCATTATATTTTTCCTAGTATAATTGTTTGTCAAATGCACTTCAAAATCTAAAAGAACAACCTTTTTTTTGGAAAACAAGAATATTATTAATAAGTAAGCGTGAATATTTAAACGACCACCTAAGAGTCCCGAATTATATCCGCTGTTTCTTTCGATATGGGATCAGATAGAAAACTTAGTATTGTAACGATCTATCTGACTGTTTTGTATTTAGAATAATTTCACCAGACTATTTTCACCGTGCCTATATTGGTAATAACTACATAGAATAATATTGTAGTTCAAAAATGTGCCTCGAGCGGTAAAACTATCGACTCTGTTTTGGATTAGTAATTCTCGGCACAGTACGAGTAAGTACGTCAAACAATCTGGTTTCTTTTTTTGTTAAACCTATTCGAAATACAAGTAAGTTGATTTTAATATTTTTTCTCTGATTATTCTATTAACTGTAAGTGTCTAAAAAAAGATGAGATATTTTTAATAATGAATAAAATAAAGTATTTTCACTTTAGCCAAACACCAGTTTCTTTTTATTATCATCAAAGTCAAGGCTGGTTTTTACACATGATTTAAGGATTAATTTACTCTTAATAAAATGGAAAAATCCGATTTGGCTAGAAACTAACTCTATTTGTTTGTATATAAGTTAAGGGATTGATTTTTGATTATTCGTTTCTATTGAGGGTTAATCCAAATTTATTCGAAGAGGCCCACCCGATACTATACTATATCTAAATTTGGTAAGTTTCAGTCATTTTGTGGAGGAAAGGAAAAAGAATTTTAATCCAGAATTTCGTCCCGACTTTTGCAAATTGAAAGATGAATCATCCCTATACATACAATACAAACATAGGTACTGGTCATTTTAAGAGTTTCCGAAGACTTCCATTTGTTTAATTAATTATCATTTTTAAAATCATTAAATTTGTAATAAATCTTTTAAAACGGGTGTTTGAGTATAATTTGTGGAGTTTGTATTTTGGCGCCTTTAATTGCAGGGTTGGGGAAAACTGGTAATACTCTTAAGAAGTAACCCACAACTTAGTGACAGTTTTAATGTTACAGTTTATAAAAAAACTGTTCATTCATACGAGGAGCTGCGTAGAAACTTACAAGTGACCACTGATCAAATCAAATCTAATCCAGAGACGTTATTTAGAATTCGAGAATCGCTCTGGAAACGGATAACAAAATTTAAAGTTATTGGTGCACTTTTCCATCAACTAATATAATATTTTTTTGGTTTTGACATAATTTTTTTTTACTAAGGATATTTAGAATTCTATTTTATTTTAAGTTTAAAACATCATCTGTGAACACATGTTATTTCTTGAAAACGAACTGAAACATTCACATTAAATAAAAATGCATTTTATCTTTAAAAAATCTGGTCATGCGGGTTTTAAAATTAATTTTGCAGATACTTCCTATTTTTCAGCGTAAAGGTCGGGACACACATAACCGCACCGTACCCGATCCGTATGTCGGCCGAGTTTTGACCATCACTCGGTGGAAGAGTTACGCAATGGTATGTTATAAAAATAGTTCACACATCACCGTATTACGGTCGAGCGTTATCAACGCACCCAGACTGGACCGAGCACGATTAAAATATTTTATATTTTAACGGTGACGGTGCGGTACCCATTTTCGTTTCTACTTGTTGATTTCTCCAAATCCTGTCTTCTTCTTCTAACGCTAGAGCAATAACTCCCAAATCACTGTTACTAAAATTTTTAAACATTGTTTCCGCAACTTACGTACTAAAAATATTTAAACAGACTAAAACAGTTTTCAAACGTCAGTAGAAAAACGGATAAGCTACGGACAAGTGTGGTGTCTACACGGACGAGCCGTGACACGGCCAAGTTATGGCCGACACACGGATCGGGTACGGTGCGGTTATGTGTGTCCCGACCTTAACTGGTTATTATAAGTGGCGACCTGTTAGCAAAGTGACAAATAAATACAGATTATTATTTTTCCTACCTAAAGAAGAACCTAAAACTGGTGATTTTCATCTCGATAACATAAAAACTTTCATTATAATAGAAAAAATAATAAACTTTTAAATTTGAACCACCTGTATTTCCTAGACCATTGATATTTGGATAGGACAAGTAGGGGCCAATATTCATTATTTGGGCTCTAGTATCTTCAGTTCTCGGATTTCCCATTGTTAATAAAACACCCTGTATTAAAACGTATAATTCCGTTTTGTTGATTGACCGTTTCGTCGATTGATCAATTTTACCTGTTTTGTTCCCATTTCGTCGACCGATATCTAAATGGTAGTATATGGCCATTCCCGTTTTGTAGACTCTCTTTTTCTATACCATATTTATGTATATCTTATGAATTTATTTTCTGAAGTACATTTAGAAGAAATACTTAGGTATATAATTATTCTAGAATTATTGTAAACAGAGCAAAGTTTAATTATCATTATAAAATTATAGAGCAATGATTACTGATCAAGGTTTTACCTTAGTGAAAAGTTGTATATTAAGGGATTATAAAAATTATCTTTTAATGTTGATTACTGTAGGAGTAATACAACTTATTATCAAATTAAAGGAAGGAAATAAGAATTACAATCAGCACAGGGAAGAAATTGGGCGGAAAAATTTCAGTGATGATAACTTTGAATTTGGGTTGTAATACAATGAGTGAATTTGTTACTTAGTGGTTGGTTGTGTTATAAAAACATTTTTTCTATAGATGTTCCGGTCCATTCAACTTTAGTTATTAGAAGAATTTCAATATGGAATTTGAAGTAATTGAGTCAAAAAGGGGAAACCATCTTATACCTCGAATAAAGGTAAATCCAAAACAAAAATTTATAAGAAACTAAGTGTAAAGACGGACATGTTCTTCGCATACATGTTCAGGAAAAATTACAACCAATCCAAAGATTGCAATTATACACAAAACCAGCGAGCCGAATACAGCCATAAATGAAGTCAGCTGTCCAGCTATGTATTTTTAAGAGCAAGAAAAAAGAACAGAAATTAGTTTGCACCAATACCCCAATTATACCATAAAGAAATAACAGACGTTAAAGTTTAGATTTTGTTATTGAATTGCCCATTTTTTCATCAGTTAAACATTCGTTATATAATACAAGACACCATGCTCTAGAAAACAACAAGTTCCATCTCTTCGAGAAAATATTATTATTCCTCAGAAATTTTATTATTTTCTTCTTTTGGATAGTGAGACCGTAGTCTGGCATTTTCCAAGGCAGACCATCTGTTGACAGAAGGAACTTGCTTTTTTGGAGATAGAACTTTAAAATTGTATTGCTCTTTAAATGATAAACTGTGTACTTTACATATATGTCGTGTATGCCGTGCTGCTTTAAGCAAATAATAAAATCGTTTGATTTCGTCCAGTTATTCTGCGATGTCTATTCCATTTACTATTCCAGTTAAAAAAATATGGAGAGTCGACAAAATGGGGATTATTAACTACATTAAGCAAAAGGTATAAAGGTGGATTTACGAAACGGGAAATATTTCCTAAGTCGACAAAACGGTACTAAATCGTATTAAAACAAATTTTCAAAGTTTATTTACTTTTTTGCAAGGGTCATTTTCAAAATATTGATTTATCATTTTATTATTATTATTATTATTATTATAACCGTTCGAAAAAATCAAAAAAATATGAAAAAATAGTTAACCAAAATAACGGAAAAGTACCAAAATATACGGAAAATTCAAATGGAAAAATAGGACAAAACAGAAAAAGATGAAAAACTTGCGCAAATTAAGAAAAATCAAAAGAATTTTACAGAAGAATCAGAAAGCAAAAAAAGCAAAAAGAAAAATTTAAAAATACGGAAAAGTAGAAAAACCTAAGGAAAACATCACAAAAATTGGAAAAAGAAGAAACAAACAAATGTGGAAAATCTAGAAAACAAGAAAAAGAAAAAAAAAGGTGGTAGAAAACTGATAACAAACTAAAAATTAAATTAAAATGAAATATAATTAAAAGAACGGAAAACAGAACAAAAAAAATATTCTTAAAAATTAAAAACAAATAAAAAATGTGAAAAACCTAAATAACAACTGAAAAAAATGAAAAATTTGAAAATACAAAAAAAAACAGTAAAATCCTAAAAACTAACGAAAAAATATGATTAATAAAACTTGAAAACAATCCTTAAAACGAGACAAGATCGAAACAGAAACCATTTGAAAAAATCGAAAAAAATAAAAATAAAAAAGGTAGTAAATGAAAAAAAAAACGAAAAAAAAATCAAAAAATGGAAAAAATTGAAACAAATGAAAAAATACAAAAAAGACGAAAAACTAAAATTTTCTTACAAATTCTTACAAATTAAAAATAAATAATAAAGTGGAAAATAAATAAAAGTTTAAAAAAAAGAACAAAACAGAAAAAATTAAGTAATACAAAGAAAAAAATAGTAACAACCCAAAATGAGATTTTAAAAACGAGAAATGAGAAAAAGAAATCATTATCAGGTGGTACAAATTTCGCCGGGTCAGCTAATAGTCGATGAAAAACAGTCGGGGGGTAAATATATTATTACATCTACTTAACCTGAAAATATTTATGTAATTTGTTTTTACTGAATATCAATCTAATATGATCAGCATAGTTCATAAAACTGTAATCTCTGCACACTTTACTGATTTTTCTATATCTCTCAGCACATAACCGAAACCATTACCATAAATTTTCATTTAAAACTTTTATGAAACTACGATAAAGTCAGTTATTATAACATCAATGTCACTGTTTAATGCACAAAACCGCACTGAAAATGGATAATAATAGTTTTATTAATTTTGTTTCTCTCTAATTAAAAGACTGGTACCGCGATTATTTACCAACTATTATTGTAATGTCTGTTTTACAATTAGAACTAAATAATACAATACACAACGAATGTATTTTTATATATTTGTTTTTTTTTAGAAAAATAATCTAATTCTAAAAGTTGTAGCTAATCACTTTACTGATAAAAGTAATTATTCATTCTGGACATAACAGAAGTTATCAAACATTTATTGTACATTTATGGTACATGGTTTCGGTGTGTTTATGTAATATAATGATTGTAAAACAGTTTTTTTGTGCATATATAAATATACAAATATGAATTTGCTCTACTTATACGCATTTAAAAATATATTACATGTTTTTCATATGATATAAAACAATGAAACAACAAGTACATCGGTAATATTTCCCTTAGGAGAATTTTTATCACAAAATATTTTATTGTTTAATTTAAAGTCTTAGTTTAAAGCAAAAATATTCAGTAAACTGTTTTAGTAGGTACTACACTTTTTTCCCGGTATTTTTTTACTATGAACAATCACATTAACCTTACTTAATTTAACAGACTTCGGATTAGAAATTGATCTTTTAAACCAGTATTAATCATTTCGTTGACATATAAATTTAAATAAGATATTTCCTTTTAGCTTAAATTAATTGTTTCCTCTACAGTGACACTTCTTTTCCAAGTTGTTGTAACCTCATTGTCAATGGATAGTATAAAGCAAAAACTAAATTAATAAAAGAAATATTAGTTTCCAGACCAGCACTATTGGCGTGGCCCCAAATTTAATTTTGTAGCATTTTTAAAAAACCAAATAATTAATAGTATATTACATAACGAGAGTTGTAAGAAGCTTATTACATGCGAGTAAAAAAGATGCGCGCGAGCCGCGTAGCGGCGAGCGCAGTAATTTTACAAGCATGTAATAAGCTTACAACTCAAGTTGTTGGGAGTTGAAGCAATAGGATTTGCTAATCTAACACTTATAGTAAGAGCCAGTGAAAAATATACAGCTGTCAGCCGCCTAAATAAAGCAATGAAAATGGCTAGGAGCTGGATGGAGTAAAACTCTTTAGAGATAGCTCCTGATAAAACGAAAATCACAGTAATTAACAGGAAGTAAGACATTCGCTATCTAAAATTCCACTTGGAAAATTGCATGATAAGCAACCTGAAGTATTTGGGGGTACAGCTAAATAGATACAGCTATGGCATTCACATAGTAGAGGCAATTAAAACAGTAAATGTGGTAGCCAAAAAAATTCTATTCAACGTTGGGAGTCATCTAGCAGCAAAAGAATTTTACCGTACAAAGTTGTGGAGTCCATGCTCCTATACGGAGCTACAGTGTGGAACTATTCAGTTAAAATTCAAAACCATAAAATATAACTAGAGGGCCCTTAACGAAAAATGTTGTTGAGGGTCATATCTGGCTATCAAACGATCTCAACAGCGGCTACCCAGGTTATCGCAAGTGTAATCCCAATCGACCTTCTCGTCGAGGAAGGAGCGAAGATCTTTAAAAACAAGGATGTCCCAGAGTACCGAAAGGAAGCCAGAAGAAGAACTCTTGCTTCCTGGCAACAAAGGTATAAAAATAAGGCAAAATGCGCGTGGACAAGAAGACTGATTAAATATATCACTACCTGGAGTGAATGTCAACACAACTTTTAAGTAAACATGGTTAGTTTCGGCACGATACAGATATAGGAAAAACTAAAGACGAACTGTGCATGTTTTGCGGACAGCTGAACACGGAGGAGCACACCTTCTTCGTATGCCAGAAATAACACAGAGAAAGAGCGGAAGCAACAGCCAAGATTAGTGTTATGGACGCGGAACGGTCATAGAATAGATGATTGCTACTGGAACGACATGGAAAGCAGTTATGATCTTTGCGACGAAGATCGTGACTGTTAAAGAAACGAAAGAAAGAAGATATCAGGAAGGGGGTGGACTCTAGGGTGCACAGATTAATGGATCAACTGACTCGAAAACCCTGAAATATCCTTCTTCTGATCAAAACACACAAAGATGCTGTACTATCAAGGGGATAAAAAAAGGCTAAACACCTTAAGCCTCCCCATGAAGGTGCCTGAGTTATTACTAACATATTAACCCCTTAACTAATAATAGCTTAGTGCATTACTAATCCTTCTCCATTAGATTATAAAAAAAATGCAAAAAATGCAAAAGAATAAATAAAAACTATATACTGCAGGTCGCATGCTGAAGCAGCAAAATTTAACTAAAAACCAAATGAAGACCAAAAAAGGGGGTTTTAGTTGGTATACGTAGCTGGTACAATCACTACGCAGTCCTCTACAACCTGGATAGAGCAGAACCTCGTTCGAAGTGTACATAAAGTATTTCCTCTATTGCCTTCTCCTGCACTGATATTATGTCCAAAGACGGTACCAGACAGGAAGGACAAGAACGGCACAATAAAAAGTTTGACTGTCAATGTGCAATATTTTATTAGCTCTTGAATGGTATTTGGACCAATCTCGAAAAACTATCCAACATTTTCTAACTTGAATCTTATTCTCAGAAGAAAGCGAAAAACGGAGAAATCAATAAGTAATCAACCAACAAGCAAACAAGATTTTCCAAAATATTGTAACGGGATAACCGTAAAGAAAAGTACCTTAATTTGAAATATTGTTATTCTAGAAACTTATAAACACACTAACTAGATTAAATAACGTTTCTAAAAAATTCTAGAAAGTTCTAAACACGCTGACTAGATTAAATAATGTTTTTAGAAGATTCTAGAAAGTTCTAAACACACTGACTAGATTAAATAATGTTGTATATAAGGGGATGTATGGGCAGTTAACGTCAGTTCAAGTTCAAATATTCACAAGAGTTCATTGTATGGTCAAGTAGTTTAGACGTTACCCAGCAGAGTTCTGAATCAGAGTTGTAAATAAATTGTGTAAAAAGTCCCCGTAAGTGTTTTAAATTGGTGTCAGGTGTGGGGTGAAGATACAAGAATGCCTGGAAAGAAAATAAATGAACTATTGGTGGCTGAGCTCAGAAAAGAGCTCGAAGAATTAGAGTTGGAAACTATTGGGACCAAATCCGTATTGTTGAGCCGGCTCCGTGAATACTACCTAGCTTATAATTTAGACCCTGACGCTGTGGAGTTTGAAGACCCAAATCAAAAAACGAATTCTGAACTAGCCCAACAACTGGCCCAATTATCCAGTCAGATGAAGAGCCAGCAAGAGGAGCTTTCCAGTCAGATAAAGAGACAGCGCGAAGATATGTCGCAGCTGTCGCAACAAATGACGAGCCAGCAAGAGGAGCTATCCAGTCAGATGAAGAGCCAGCGCGAAGATATGTCCCAGCTGTCGCAACGAATGACGAGCCAACAAGAAGATCAAACTCAACAACTCTCCCGGCTGCAAGAGGAGCTATCAGGACGAATGACGAGCCAGCAAGAGGAGCTATCCAGTCAAATGAAGAGCCAGCAAGAGGAGCTTTCCAGTCAGATGAAGAGCCAGCGCGAAGATATGTCCCAGCTATCACAACGGATGTCTACCCTACCAGAAGAGTTATCCAGTTCCTTCTCCCAGCAAATATCGCATTTGCGCTCCGAAATGTACACTCTTCGTGACGAACAAAATCAGCAAGTGTCCAGCTTGCGAGACGAACAAAATCAGCAAGTGTCCAGCTTGCGAGACGAACAAAATCAACAAGTCGCCAACTTGCAAGACGAGCAAAACCAGATCAACCAGCAAATGCAGTCCGAAATAAGGAAGCTTTAACGACAACACGAAGCTTGTCGTCGAAACCAGCCCATCTACCACGGCGACGGAGACGCAGAAAGGACGGAAACCTGCCACGTAGACGTCGACCGACGAGGAAATGGGGATACTACCCAGGTACGAACGACGATGAAACCCCTGAAACCTGAAACAATTCGACGCAGCGGCCAGAGCTAATGGATGATCATCCCAGGAGAAGGCATTGTCCCTAAATGTAGCTCTGCGAGGCGAAGCTTTAGACGTCTTGCAATCATTGACACCGGATGAAGCTGACAACTTCGAGTTATTGGTGAATCGTCTAGAGATGCGTTATGGTCAAACTCATCTACAACCGGTGTACCGAATGCAGTTAAAGAGCCGAAAGCAGAAAAATGGAGAGACTATCCAGGAATTTGAGGCGGAAGTAGTAAGAATGGTACGACTTGCGTATTCAAATGCAGCGGAGGATTTCCTGGAGTGCCTGGCAGTCCAAACCTTCACCGATGGTCTTCGAGACGTCGAGTTGCAGCGGGCTGTACGGTTGGCGCGGCCGAAGTCTCTTGTGGACGCCTTTACCATTGCCCTGGAGTTTGAGGCGGCGACGGACGCCTCACGTGGAGTTGCTCGACTAAGGGAAGTCACCGGTAACTACGACCATGCCGTTTATTCCGTTAGCGACATCGAAGCGGTAGTAGAGAGGTTAATAAAGTTATCTCCAAAAAGAAGGCGCCCAGTAAGATGCTGGAACTGCGGAGAACTAGGCCATATAAAAAATACTTGCCCCCAAAAATAAAAATCTTTTGCTGAAGTACCCCAGCAGCAGGAAAACTAGAACGGGTCGACTCCTGGAGGGCGAAATCGACCCCAAACATTCCCGAAGCCCCTCACACCATTAAATTGGCAACTCTGCGACATCACGTGGACAGCTTATATGTAGATGGACTTATTGATGAGAAGAACTTCAGCATGCTGGTAGACACTGGAGCTACGAAAACTATCGTTCGACCATCCATCATTATGCGAAAGAAGATGTGGCCTACCAGTTGGAGACTGCGTACCGCTACCGGAGATTCTGCTAGAGTTTACGGTGAGATACAGGTGACGCTACAGTTTGGTTTAACCTCTCTTGTTCACTCGGTGCTGGTGGCTGACGTTAATGAAGATGTTGTTCTGGGCATGGATGTTATGCTCCATTTGGATCTTCGCCGACGTATCCTTCGTACTGGTAATGAAAAAATATTCCTGCACAGAAAACAAGTTGACAATGCCTCGATAAAACTAATCGATGATATCAAACTTCCGGCGAGCTGCGAATGTGTCGTCACAGCGCGGTTGGATGGACTGGAGCCAGATGGTGCCCCAGCCATGATAGAGCCGAAGAACCATGACCATGATTTGGGAAAAGGACTCCCTGTGGGTAAGACTCTTGTTAGATCCGCCAAAGAGGTACCCATCCGAGTTATCAACTTGAACGATCATTCAGTTCTTCTTCGAAAGGAAACGGAAATGGGAAGTTTAGAACCAGTAAAGGCCATAATTCACAAGGTAAACGTTACGGAAACAGATGAGACCAACGGAATTGAACAATTAATGACAGAATTAGATCCCTCTTTGTCAAAATTAGAAAAGAAACAGTTAAGAGATCTACTTTACCGTTATAAACCTGTATTTGGTTCTAAAGTAAACTGGGAAGAACTGATGTTGTACAACATAGAATTGACACTGGTGATGCACGTCCGATTCGACAGGTACCCCGAAGGATGCCTCAAGTTAAGAAGGAAGAAGCAGACAGAGCCCTTAAAGAAATGATTCAAAATGGCATAGTCGAAACATCCAGTAGTTATCCTCTGCCAAGGATTGATGATGCCCTCGACGCTTTGGCGGGTTCTACTATGTTTTCTACCTTGGACCTTAAAAGCGGATACTGGCAAGTTAAAATGAATCCTGCAGACAAAGAAAAGACTGCCTTTACCAGTGAATCAGGGTTGTGGCAATTCACGGTCCTTCCGTTTGGCCTCTGTAATGCTCCTGCGACGTTTGAACGGCTAATGGAGAACATCCTGCGGGGTTTGTCATGGGAAACTGTAACGATTGCATCGTTTATTTCGATCAGTTCTCCTGGACTATAAATATTTAGTAATTCTTCTATACCGATTGTCTCTTTCGATGTTATCTATACATTTAAAATATTTCTTTATCTTGAATTTATCTCGATTATTCCTGATTTATAGGCGGAATTTTCTAAACAGTTAGGGCCCTTCTAGGCAGATTTTAAAGTGTTTGTATCGTGTTATCAATATGTCCTTTTTTGTTGCTATCTATGCCTTCTTGGTCGGTTTTTTTTTATGACTTTATTTTGTGGTTGTGATAGTTACAGTCAAATTGTTTCGTGTATTCCTTCAATTTCTGTATTCTGGTTTTTCTTTTTTCTCTCTTCGTATTTCACTACTTTTGGTTAAGAATTTGGAAGATGGTTAATAGGAATTTTGTTATATCTTGAGTGTGGGTACCTATCGTTATTTGCCGTGGGCATATTTTTGGTGTGGTCTGGAAGACTACATTATTACCGTGTAAGGTCTGTGAGACCTTAGTATCTTATAGGGGTCCGTGAGACCTCTTTATCGTGGAGCAGTTGGTAGTAACTGCTTCTTATCGCTTCTATTGGTGTTCCGATGGATGGGACACAATAGAAATTTTCCGTATCTTATCTTGTGTTGTGGGATTATGGTCTATTTTGCTTCTTTTTTTTAACCTTTAAGGTTTATCTTTGTGAAGAAAATAGATTTTCCATGTGTTTTTGTACCTACTCGAGATTTTTGTTTCCCTTATATCATTCTTTCATTTTTTTTCTGTACTGTTTTGTGATGCACCAAATACAGAAATACCTTATAATAGCTTGGACTGTTTCTTCACATACCGAGGACATCTTGATATATTTTGTGATTTTTTCGTATGTTTCGTTACCTTTGTAATATTTTTTGTAGTAATTTTTTGAGAAATCGTTTTATATTTTTTTTTCTTTTCTCGATATTTTTAAATTCTCAGATGTTGGTATATTTATTTTTGCATTCCGTACACTGGAGTCACTACACTGAAGGCATTAGTTTTATTAACTTTCAATTTCTATTTCTTAGATTTTTTTTTAAATTCTTAAACTTTGTCAAAATTAATTTTCAACCTTTTTAAGTAAATCCGATTGTTATTTAATTTTTTTTTTCGAGTTTATAATTTATATAAGAGTTGGTGAGTTCAGGTCAGTACTGTACCTTAGGGATAGCATTTATTTGCGAGTACAGGCTGTCGCTGTTCCTCTGTGCCGCACCATCAAATTAGTATAAACTAGTATTTTTGAATATTTAGTTTGCCTAGTTCCTTGTTTTAAATTTTCTCTTTCTCTTGTTTGATATTGCCTACAGTATTTTTAACGTTTTGTAGTGTACATACCTGTCCCTTACTGATTTTGACGCTTTTCTTTTTATTAACTGTCCTATTTTTATGGTTCACATTATTACCGTTATTTGTTGTCATTTTTATGATAACTATTACCTTTTTATCTTTTATATTGTCTCCAGTTTGCACAGCGTGTGCGATAAGACGTGTCAAGTTATTTTTGATTCGGATATTGATTGATTTTTCTTTTGAGTGTTAGTCACATTTTTGTTCAATCGATATTTGGTTTCAATTTTTTCTTTTTGTTCATTGAATATTTGTTTAGCTTTTAGCTTATTTTGTTCTCATTTGTTGAGTATTTTTTATTCAATGATTCTTGTTGACTTCAGTCTTATCTTTGTCTTCGTTGTTTTGGAAAGTTAATTTACTTAGGGAGACAGTTTTTGCCTTGACTTTTTTCAATTTTCGTTTTTTCTATATTCGCTTTGTGAACAATATTTCTCTTGGTTCTTTTTGACATCTCGTTTGTTGTTTTCTTTGACGACATTTAATTAGGACAGTTAATAATTTTTTTTGTTACCGATTATGACTTTATGCTACTTAAGTGTTAGTAACTTTTTGTACTGGTAATTTTTTTGTTTCTTGGGTTTTAATATGGTATTTTGTATATTTAAGAATTACACCAGTCATCTTGTTAACCAACATAAGTTACTAATTTTTATATTCTTTACTTATTCACCAATTTTGGATTATTACTTTTTATCTTCATTACTTATTTTGAGAAAATTTTCACTTGAAAAAAAAAAAAAATCTTCAATTTTTTTTTTCTGCCAAGGTACCGTGGTGTAACGATTGCATCGTTTATTTCGATCAGTTCTCCTGGACTATAAATATTTTTAAATTATTTATTGTTTTGGCGTTGTAACGAGTGGGAGACTGCAAAGTGGTAGGAGAGTTATTGGCTTCGGAGTCAATTTGCGATTTTATTCTGTTCATTTGAACGTTGAATTGTCTTAATTCAAGTTTTCCGACCAACTTTGCCCTTTTGTCTCTGGTAAGTTATTTAATACCTTGGTTTTAAATTTAATAGTTTAATAATCCAAAATGCGGTGACTGTAATATTTTATTTATTTTAATAATGTTTTAAATATTCGAATACAATGACTGAATTCAATACTGGGTCAGTTTTTGTGGTATTTTTTTTTATTATTTATACTTAAAAGATAATTAATTTTTTCTCGAAATATGGAGAGACTGATAGCTATTGTGTTCGAATAAAAGTATTTGAAATTCGGAGTTTTGATTCCAACTTTATTGACAGGGTTATTGCCACCTGAAAGAAGGGCCCTATTATTTGGTTTATCAAAATCAACATTTTGAATTCGTCAAGAGTTATCATCAGAAAGTCCGTTGCAGTTCAGATTTTCCGGACAGGAAATACCGAAGGGAAAATCCATATCGCCCGCTGTTTGTTTAGAAGTCTTAGTGGAAAATAAACTTCACAACTATTGCTCAATAAACCACCGTTATCAAGCCTTCAACAAAAATAAGATAAGAGATTAAATTAATTTTTTTTATTAACTGTCAAAGTAATTAACCAATTTTTATTGAATAAATCACTTTAAACTGATCTATTATTTTATTTGTATGTCAGTATTGGCGCCCTATTAATTATCTTGATTGGGGAAAAAACTAAGCAAAATTTCAGCAGAACCCTCTGGAGCTAGCAAAGGGTATTTTATCGCTACAAATTTGGAACCCAACGTGGTTGAACAATTTCTTTGAGATATATCTTTATCTTTTCCTTATCTTTTTCTCAAAGAGATTGTTTTGGCCACAAATTGGCGTTACAAAACTTGTCTAGTTTATCTAGACGACATCATCATAATGGGCAAGACCTTTAAATATCTGTATGGCAGAAAATTCCAGATCAGAACAAAACATGCTAGTTTAAAGTGGTTACTTAGCTTTAGGAACCCAGAAGGACAGATAGCAAGATGGCTCGAAAAACTGCAGGAATATGATGTTGAAATTGAGCACAGACCTGAAACAAGACATCGTAATGCTGATGCACTTTCCAGAAGACCATGTCGAGCTGATTGCCCTCATTGTACCCGTATGGAGCAGAACGAGGAAAAACTTGCCTTAGTTAAGGTTGTGCCAGAAGACGAGAGGTCTATGCTGGAGGAGCAACAAGAAAACGATTCCGTTCTGAGAAAGATTCGGGAGTGGAAGAGAAGGGACCGTCGTCCGTGGTGGAGAGAAATATCCTCATCCTCTCCTGCTTTAAAAGCATACTGGTCCCAATGGAACTCTTTAATTTTGGACGGTGGGCTCGTTAAAAGACTTGTAGAAAATTCCGAGGGCACGGAAACAAGGAACAAATAGTGGTTCCAAGAAATGCTGTACCGGAAATTTTAAAACAGATGCATAATGATAGTTCTGGAGGACATCTGGGTATCACGAAAACGCTGCAAAAGATCCGAGATAGATTTTACTGGGTAAATTGCACTATTGATGTTAAAGATTGGTGTCGTAAATGCCAAAGATTAGGCATCCACGAAACGAGAACCACAGCGATGCACCCTCAGTCTGATGGAATGGTGGAACGAATGAACCGGACTATAACCAACTATCTGTCAAAAGTGGTATCAGATTGTCAGAGGGATTGGGATTGACATATTCCACTATTTCTGATGGCAATTCGATTGGCCATTAACGAATCAACTGGCCAAACGCCTGCGAAGGTCCTGTTCGGTAGAGAAATAAGGCTACCATGCGACTTGGTGTTTGGTTGTAAACCTGGTGAAGAAATGGCCCGTGAACAATATGTCGCCGATCTTCAGAATCGAATAGAGAATATACACAACCTGGTGCGTGGAAAACTTCAATTATCTAGTGATCGGATGAGGAGGTACTATGACACGCGGACAATGGAAAAAAATTACCAAGTTGGAGATTTAGTCGTAGCCCCAAAATGTGGGCACAGCTAGCCGAAGGCACAAATGGCTATAGGACTCTTGTGTGAGCGTTCGTTGTTTGTGTTTTTTTTTTGGCACATGTTTCCCTACCATCCTTTGCTCCCAAGTACCCAACACTTTTGCTAGCCAAGTGCAATATCTTACTTGGTTATGCCGCACTGATGACGGCTAACGAGCCAGAAACATGCATGTCTGCGGTTACCATTCCTACTCGTGACCCTATGATCCTTTTTGCGTACATGCCCGTTAATTTACCCCTTTTGTTTATCATAAGTACGCATACTTGGCACCCTTTGTGTTTCACATCCTGTGCTTGGAACGACTCAAGCACAATGAGTCCGTTTCGCCAACGTGGCGATGCTGGTCGTAGCCCCAAAATGTGGGCACAGCTAGCCTAAGGCACAAATGGCTATAGGACTCTTGTGTGAGCGTTCGTTGTTTGTGTTTTTTTTTTGGCACATGTTTCCCTACCATCCTTTGCTCCCAAGTACCCAACACTTTTGCTAGCCAAGTGCAATACCTTACTTGGTTATGCCGCACTGATGACGGCTAACGAGCCAGAAACATGCATGTCTGCGGTTACCATTCCTACTCGTGACCCTATGATCCTTTTTGCGTACATGCCCGTTAATTTACCCCTTTTGTTTATCATAAGTACGCATACTTGGCACCCTTTGTATATATATATATACAGGGTGTCCCAGAATTAACTACGGAAACTTCGTATACGTATTCCTTGATGACAAATAAGTAGGGTCTTTCCTATAAAAAAAATTTTTTTAGAGATTCCTGTCAGAGTTATAACCCTTTAAAGAGGGGTGGTAAAATACGGTTTTAATTTAATATCTTTTGATTGGTCCAAGATAAAAAATTAAAAATTTGAGTGAACATCATTTTTATAAAGACGCATTTCTCCTGCCACTTTTCACCTGCCCTACCCCATTCTAAGGGTGCAAATCAAGGAACCCCTCTTAATATTTTTTTGTAACTTTCTTAGCAACTAATATTTGCAATAACAAAAAATTATTTTAGGAAGTTTTGATTATTTAGAAACTTTTTTGTTCCTTGTCGTTTTTTGCAAAATCGTTTCGGTTTGGAGTAAAAAAATAAAAAGTAGGACCATGTCAATTGAGTATCGTGTATCGCGATCAAGTAGCGCACATTTGCAAAGTAGGTTATAACTCTGACAGGAGTCTCTAAAAAAATTTTTTTTATAGGAAAGACCCTACTTATTTGTCATCAAGGAATACGTATACGAAGTTTCCGTAGTTAATTCTGGGACACCCTGTATATATATATATATATATATATATATATACTAGCAGCCCGCCCCGGCTTTGCACGGGGATTAAAGAAAAATAACAAAAGCCACTAAATTTATTGGGTCAACGCTTCCCTGTAAACAATATTACATGTTGTTTTATTTTCTGGCAACAAAATAAATTGATTTTCAGGTGCTCGACTCGCCTTAGGCGGTTGGCCATGAGAAAAACCGATCCCTACTAATTGGAAGGTTTGACCTTGAGGCTAATATTCCCAGCGCACGCGATGTAAGGGTTTTAAGGTTATTTTTGGTTACATTAATGGCATTTTAGTAAGGATCCCTATTTTTTTTGAAAATAAAACATAGCATGTCACTCGGGAATAGTGTAGCTTGCCAACGGTAAAAGAATTTTTAAAATCGGTCCAGTAGTTTCGGAGCCTATTCATTTGAAACAAACAAACAAACGAACCTTTCCTCGCCACTAAATATATTGGGTCAACGCTTCCCTGTAAACAATATTACATGTTGTTTTATTTTCTGGCAACAAAATAAATTGATTTTCAGGTGCTCGACCCGCCTTAGGCGGTTGGCCATGAGAAAAACCGATCCCTACCAATTGGAAGGTTTGACCTTGAGGCAGTATTCTCAGCTCATGCGATGTAAGGGTTTTAAGGTCATTTTTGGTTACATTAATGGCATTTTAGTAAGGATCCTTATTTTTTTTGAAAATAAAACATAGCCTATGTCACTCGGAAATAGTGTAGCTTGCCAACGGTAAAAGAATTTTTGAAATCGGTCCAGTAGTTTCGGAGCCTATTCATTTCAAACAAACAAACAAACAAACAAACAAAAAATCAAACCTTTCCTCTTTATAATATTAGTATAGATATATATATATATATATATATATATATATATATATATATATATATATATATATATATATTTATTTATTTACTGCAACCCTATCTAAGAAACAATGGTTATGGTAGCTTGATGGTTAAGAACAACTACCAAATACCTACTACCATACATTAATCTCACCACGAAAAAATGCAAAAAACGGACACATGGACTTTCAACAATATATCAACGGGACATTCGTGAACTGACGCGGATTCACCAACCAACCGCGAAAACAGACACACAAAATAATCTTAGCAAAAAAAGACGGACAAATATACTTAAAAAATTTATGTAAAATAAATTCTTGGTAAACAAAGACGCAGAAACAACTCTATACAACCAAAATTGATTATCGCGAAAACTGACGTGCAACAAATAAAAAATGGATAACTCGTTAAAAATTTATGGAATTATATTCAATATTATTTCTCAGGTGTTTTTGGGGTCGCAAAACAAGAATATCATATCGGCAATGATCTCAGATACTGTTAGTGGAAAAAGTCTACAGGGTCTCCTATATTTTTACAACTAAATATTTGAGTAATTTTGGAATCACTGCACTTCTACATCAATCTCAGAGATATTAATTAGGTAGACATTAGCTTCTTAGTGTCCTATAATATTAAAAAAAAATTCAGAATTCACCGATATTTTAGAGTTTAAGATTTACGTTAGGGGATGTTATGGTAGTTTTTGGTTGTTGGTTGGTATGCAATTTAAAAGCAATAAATTATCAAGAAAATGTCACCTTAACGAACCTTGTAATCCTTTTGGTTTCAGGAGACACAGCTGTAGCTATACTAGCTCCATATTTAAGCTATCGTAACCATTGTTTCGTGGAAAGGCTTGAAGTAATAGTTTGTTTGCGTGATAAATAAATAATAAATCAGCATTAAAATATAGTGGTGATTGCAATTGTGCCCTATGAAATGAAAATGGTAGGTTGCCATACATCAGATTATCTTCTTCAAGCAAGTAGGATGTCAAAAATTATCTAAATGCAACTTTTTTATTGAAAACGTAGTAATTAAAGAAATTTAACCAATGCTAAAATTGGCAAGATTTAATTTTAGAAATACAGAAAGTTAAATGGGCATATCTCTGCAAAAACTTATCTCAATTTGTTTCTAAACCAGGGTAGATGTAGATTAGTTTAAATAACGGCCTGTAAATATCAATACAAATTGGCCTGATCCGGTTTCAACTCTCTGATGTTTGGAGGATTTTCAAAAGGTGATTCAAAATTGAAGTAAACTACTCACGTGATCTAAAAATCACCTAAGGTTATTTAAGGCACTCTTATAAGATCTAAGCTAATATAAAAAGATCCAAGGATATCTAAGAAAGTCTAAGGGCCATCCTAAACATATCTTGATTTTGTTCATAAACTGAATGGTATAGAAAATTACCGTGTAGTTTTATAACGGCATATCCGACCTGATTTTAAATTCGAAACGGTGTTTTATTCAAATCGTGACACTCATTCACACGACCTACGTCGAAACGGAACAAATTTCTATATTCATGTGTTTTTCATAACTTTTTAAAATCTTTAATTTTTATTATAACTACTTTTCTCCAAAATAAAATAGAAAAATTTTATTAACAAATAAGTGTTTTTCGATTTTTGAAAATTGTTAAAAAAACAGGGCAAAATTAGCAGTATGTATACGTATTTTTTATCTACTACCTCCCAAATATCATTTAGAACCTTCAAATAACTGAAAAAGACTTTTTATCGTGTCACGGCATCCAGTTTGCAGTGACAAAATCGGTTGTAAATTTGTCTGGATCTGGAAAAATTTACTAACCCGATACACGGTCAAATCGTGTAAAGATGCACATTTAAAACCGTGCGTCACTAAGCAATCCGGCATTTTTATCGTTTCAATAAAATATCCGTATCGTTCCGTCTGAACGGGCTGCTGTAACCAAAACCCAATTACCGGCAAAAGATTCTTCAAAACAAAACCTGTTCAATAACATTAATTTCCTGTTAGAACAACTAGGTCCCTTTGTTGGTCAATGCTTTTGCAGCTGAATTAATTTGCGAAAGATTTTCTACATAGAGTTTTAGACTTTTCCTTAATTTCTTTATAGTTTTACGCATGTCTGTTTAAGTCTAAGAACTTACATCGTCCATTTATGTAATCGGTTCCTTCTTTTACAATTTGTATTTCGTCAAATCACCGAAGTAAGTTTTGTGAAAAGCTTTTAGATAAAAAGCCAATCGTTTAGTATTGATAATATAATTAATATAAGTTGCTAGTTCCAAAAGACATAAGTAGTATTAAATTAGAATCTAATCTATATATATAAAAAAGGATAAGTTTTTATGAACGAAATCGATGAACTCAAAAACTACTGGACCGATTATTATGAAAATTGGTATATATATATATATGTATTTTTTCACGGAGAAGGTTTATATGATATGCTCATTGATGCCACTCGCCACCAGGTGGCGCTGCAAAGTAACAACTTCTGCCCCGTTCAACCGATTGTCATGAAAAGTAGTATGTATATGTATTTTTTCACGGAGAAAACGAATATGCTATGCTCATTGATGCCACTTGCCACCAGGCGGCGCTGCAGGGTAGCAACTTCTGCCCTGTTCAACCGATTGTCATAAAAATTAGTATGTATATGTATTTTTTTCACGGAGAAAACGAATATGCTATGTTCATTAATGCCACTGGCCACCAGGCGGCGCTGCAGGGTAGCAACTTCTGCCCTGTTCAACCGATTGTCATAAAAATTGGTATGTATATGTATTTTTTCACGGAGAAAACGAATATGCTATGCTCATTGATGCCACTTGCCACCAGGTGGCACTGCAGAGTAGCAACTTCTGCCCCGTTCAACCGATTGCCATGAAACTTGATAAGTATATGTATTTTTTCACGGAGAAGGTTTATATGTTATGCTCATTGATGCCACTCGCCACCAGGTGGCGCTGCAGAGTAGCAACTTCTGTCCCGTTCAACCAATTGTCATGAAAATTGGTATGTATATGTATTTTTCCAAGGAGCATAATATGCTCATTGATGCCACTCGCCACTGGGTGGCGCTGCAGAGTAGCAACTTCTTCCCCGTTCAACCGATTGTCATGAAATTGATATGCATATGTATTTTTCCACGGAGAAGGTTTGAGGTGGCGCTGCAGAGTAACAACTTCTGCCCTGTTCAACCGATTGTCGTGAAAATCAGTAGGATGCTGTATTTTTAATGGTTAATATGAATATGATATTCGTATTAATGGAAGTTACCACCAGATGGCACTTCCATTAAACGAGCAACCACTACTTATTTGATTACTTTAATCACGCCACCGCAAGGTGGCGCAGTTAATATCACATATATTTAAACAAGCAATCCTTACTTAAGTATTGTGATGCTACCGGAAGGTGGCGCAGTTAATATCACTCATATTTAAACAAGAAATTCTTACTAAATTAAGTATTGTGATGCATCTAATATATTTTATCAATAAACTACAAAATATAACAAAAAAAATAGTATAAACCTAATAACTAACGAGAAAATATGATGAAAACGATAAAATCAAAATAAATTGAAAAAACGAAAAATGGAAGAATGACATAAATGATTTGCGGTACGAAGTCCGCCGGGTTAGCTAGTATTTTAATAAGAATTTCCAATATAGTTGTTGTTTTTTCAAAATCTGAATGCGTTTGCTTATTATTTTAGATCAGTCAGAAAGTCCGAAGATTCCCTTGTAAAAGTGAAAATACCAAGGACCACCAATAAAACTGACACTTCTTCTCCAAGATGCGACACTTCTTTCTCTAATCTAAAACTTGTTTATTTAGACTAACACTGTTTCTTCCTAATGGCTCACTTTTTTATTTAAAAATGACAATTTTTACTCATATGATTTTATCGAAGTGAAACACTTTTCACCCAATTGAACCAAATGTGACGATTCACCTAAATGTGAAACTTTTTCCCAAATGTGAAACTTTATATTCAAATGTAACACTTTTTTCTCCTAAATGTGCCAATTCTTTCCCCGCAAATGACACTTCATTTTTCATAACTTTTAAGAACTAAAATTATCAAGAATTCTTACTAAAACTCCTTTTTTATTTCAAATTTAATTAATTTTCAATTACTTCAATGAAATCACAAAAGTTAATTAGTTACAAAAATAAAGCAATTTTTGAACAATTAATTATAAAAAGTAAAATAAAAAAGACTTACCCTTACTGTGCAAATTTTCAATACCAGAACCGGTGCAATTAAATTTCCTGCTCTCAATTATGGTGTTCATCTCTTCTTCATTCATTGTATCCAGTTGTATTGTCTTTTTTTCACGTTTCGCTACAATTAACTATTTTTATTGTCACAACTTTCCCAGTTCTGCTTGTTTAAGAAACTTTTTTAATGCGACGAAAATGTCTAAATTAAAAGTTTCCTTTTAGGAATCGCTTTCGAGATAGAAATGTAGAATCGGGAACATGCTGCTAGAAGAGTCGTGTCACATTACAGGACGGAAAGGATCTGGAACAAAACCACTTGTTGCTTTATGACGGAAAACACTGAATGGTTAGTATATAATTTTAGTCGTTGAAGTTGATTTTAGAGGGTGTGGAAAAGATTTTAAAACAAACTTTTTATATAACTAATACAATTTAGAAATGAAATGGGACAAAAATTCACGGGTTATTAAAGATATTTTCAACTGGAATTTAAAAAAAATTCTCAGGTTGGGTGTTAAAAAAGTCACAAAATAAAAACACCCAAAACATGCGGATAATTCTTAATAAACATATGTCCGCAAATTAACGGTTTTGGTTGACACGAAGTGCTTTATGTTTTTGTATCATTTTTTTATTATTTTTTCACATTCTCTAAAGCTTGCTTTTCTTATTAAATTAGATCGACCTTTTATCTGCAAACTATTTATAGCTATTATTAAGTTATTGGTGAATTGCCTATTTTGTTTACTCTTATATTGAATTAGCATTATTTGTTCTGTCGCGCAAATGGCAAGAAAAAAAAAACTAATTGAAAAACGATGTCAAAGATAATAATAGTATACCTAATACTATTATGACGTTTTACAGAGTCTTTGAAAATCAAAGAACATATAGACCGTTTACTAAGAACCAACAACTACTTCCCTGGCTATATGCCACGACGGACATTGAATTACAGTTCAAAGTTAAACGGGGTTAGTATATCTGCAAGATAGAACTAACCATTTTAGTTTGCAATTCGAAAGGATATCACTTGTAGACCGGTTTCGACGTATTGCGTCTCATCAGTACAAGGAAGATATCCATCCAGAAGCTCTAAGAGTAACTAGATTGGAGATATGTCTGAAATCACACAAATACATTATCTTTAATAAAGAAAATGTTAAAAGTGTGATAATAGCGACATCTCCATAACTAATTGCAAACTGAAATTCTATTTGACAAAAAACCTCTCGGCTTTGTAGGGTTAACTACTTGATTGCAGTTTCCTGGTAATCAATTGTCATTTCAGTAAAACGTTTATCAAATAGATGTCAAAGATAATAATAGTATACCTAATACTATTATGACGTTTTACAGAGTCTTTGAAAATCAAAGAACATATAGACCGTTTACTAAGAACCAACAACTACTTCCCTGGCTATATGCCACGACGGACATTGAATTACAGTTCAAAGTTAAACGGGGTTAGTATATCTGCAAGATAGAACTAACCACTTTAGTTTGAAATTCGAAAGGATATCACTAGTAGACCGGTTTCGACGTATTGCGTCCCATCAGTACAAGGAAGATATCCATCCAGAAGCTCCAAGAGCAACTAGATTGGAGATATGTCTGAAATCAGACAAATACATTATCTTTAATAAAGAAAATGTTAAAAGTGTGATAATAGCGACATCTCCATAACTAATTGCAAACTGAAATTCTATTTGACAAAAAACCTCTCGGCTTTGTAGGGTTAACTACTTGATTGCAGTTTCCTGGGAATCAATTGTCATTTCAGTAAAACGTTTATCAAATAGATGTCAAATATAATAATAGTATACCTAATACTATTATGACGTTTTACAGAGTCTTTGAAAATCAAAGAACATATAGACCGTTTACTAAGAACCAACAACTACTTCCCTGGCTATATGCCACGACGGACATTGAATTACAGTTCAAAGTTAAACGGGGTTAGTATATCTGCAAGATGGAACTAACCATTTTAGTTTGCAATTCAAAAGGATATCACTTGTAGACCGGTTTCGACGTATTGCGTCTCATCAGTACAAGGAAGATATCCATCCAGAAGCTCTAAGAGCAACTAGATTGGAGATATGTCTGAAATCACACAAATACATTATCTTTAGTAAAGAAAATGTTAAAAGTGTGATAATAGCGACATCTCCATAACTAATTGCAAACTGAAATTCTATTTGACAAGAAACCTCTCGGCTTTGTAGGGTTAACTACTTGATTGCAGTTTCCTGCTAATCAATTGTCATTTCAATAAAACGTTTATCAAATAGATGTCAAAGATAATAATAGTATACCTAATACTATTATGACGTTTTACAGAGTCTTTGAAAATCAAAGAACATATAGACCGTTTTCTAAGAACCAACAACTACTTCCCTGGCTATATGCCACGACGGACATTGAATTACAGTTCAAAGTTAAACGGGGTTAGTATATCTGCAAGATGGAACTAACCATTTTAGTTTGCAATTCGAAAGGATATCACTTGTAGACCGGTTTCGACGTATTGCGTCTCATCAGTACAAGGAAGATATCCATCCAGAAGCTCTAAGAGCAACTAGATTGGAGATATGTCTGAAATCACACAAATACAATATCTTTAGTAAAGAAAATGTTAAAAGTGTGATAATAGCGACATCTCCATAACTAATTGCAAACTGAAATTTTATTTGACAAAAAACCTCTCGGCTTTGTACGGTTAACTACTTGATTGCAGTTTCCTGCTAATCAATTGTCATTTCAGTAAAACGTTTATCAAATAGATGTCAAAGATAATAATAGTATACCTAATACTATTATGACGTTTTACAGAGTCTTTGAAAATCAAAGAACATATAGACCGTTTACTAAGAACCAACAACTACTTCCCTGGCTATATGCCACGACGGACATTGAATTACAGTTCAAAGTTAAACGGGGTTAGTATATCTGCAAGATAGAACTAACCATTTTAGTTTGCAATTCGAAAGGATATCACTTGTAGACCGGTTTCGACGTATTGCGTCTCATCAGTACAAGAAAGATATCCATCCAGAAGCTCTAAGAGCAACTAGATTGGAGATATTTCTGAAATCAGACAAATACATTATCTTTAGTAAAGAAAATGTTAAAAGTGTGATAATAGCGACATCTCCATAACTAATTACAAACTGAAATTCTATTTGACAAAAAACCTCTCGGCTTTGTAGGGTTAACTACTTGATTGCAGTTTCCTGCTAATCAATTGTCATTTCAGTAAAACGTTTATCAAATAGATGTTGTAGCATGTCCGAAAAACACTATGCAAAATTTTTATTTTTTTATTATATTTTCTTACTTAAGCCGACCCTGATCATATTACCTTCTAGAAAATTCTCGACGTTAGTGGACTTTAACCGTCAAAACTATCGATTTTTTTAGACTGACCAATCAAATTTGTTGAATAAGATCATGTGGCGCAAGAGGGGTGGTTTGAAGCGACGCGGCTTAATTTTTACCGGGATTTTAGAATTCAGTCTAGCGTGGGTCCTTGTGCTTGCAAGTCATTTTCGTATAACCCCTAGATTCAAATACCGGCAAATTTCCCTTAGATTTGCAAATAATTACTTGCTTTTTAGTGTTTCTAATTAAGTTAAAGTCAGTGAGTGAGTGTAGAACCTCCCTGATGAAAAAGCTGTCTTGTAGTATCGAAGAATCACCAGATTCTACTGTACCGTATAAATTGGGTGTGGCCCCATTTAATTCTCCTATCTAGGAAACAAACTGTAAGTCTTTTAATATAATTACTATCTCTTAACTACCAGAAAAGTTGGGATACCATTTTTTTTTCTTTGGCACAAAAACTTAATTGTGTCCCACCTGAATAATATCCAAGTGTGGGTAATTAACGTAAGAAGTGCTCATCGAATCCACAGTGAAACCGGTTTTTATAAAAAACCCGGTACCTTATCGACAGACTCCTAAAGTGTGCAAATTTCAAAACAGTTCGTCGCATACATACATGTTTCAGTTATCAGTGAAAGCGTTGCGCAGAGCCTGAGTAAATATTTTTGTAACACATTTATAGTAAATTTTTGGTTTCTTAATGTTTATCTAAATTTAATTGTTTTATTATAAATTATTATATGGTACCCCCAATCTTTTACTCGAGTAAAACATCTTTTAAGCTAAAAGTGATTTACAATTTTTTTATTAACTTTTGATACTTTTCAATTTTTTTTTAACATCACATTCTGCTTAAATGGGTACACAGAAATAATATAAAAATACTTAGCTGTTATTGAATGTGTAATATTGTTTCTATATCTGATTAAACACTAATGTGTTTTACTGTATTTTACCTTATTTAATTTGTTGATATTTTATATGTCTATTTGTTTCGTTCATCTGTTTGACTTATTACTACACACAGTAATAAATATTGTTTATTGTTTGTTTATATGTTTTATTTTGTGACCTGGTGTAAGTTATTCTGATCTAATCTCATTAACAACAAGAATAAGACGTATTTCACTCATAAATTTTAGCTTTTGACTTGATTAAAATATATAGAGCTGTTGTGATAAGTAAGAACAAAAAGTAAGTATAACTTTCTCTTTCTAGTTTTTCTAATAAAAGTGTTTAATTTAAAATTTTAACCAGAACACCTACCGGTTTACTCAATTTTCCCGCATCTTATCTTATGTCCCTTATATCTTTCTTATTTTAACTTTATCTACAACATCAGATAAATCATTTTATCCAACATCTATATTTAATATTTTTTCCATCTGGGTTTCTTATATTTCCCCATCCTTTTGATAAAAAAATAAGTGGCGCCCATTTACCTTCCCCTTTTTCCATCATTTCTCTCATTTTCTCTTTAGTCCCTTTTAAATTCTTTTATCTTTTATTTTTTTTTCTAGTAAATCTATCCCCTTATATCTTTCCAATTCGATATCATCTAGCTCGTTCGAATCCACGCTCGCTCTCCTCCTACCCCCTGAGTGCGGTTCGCATTTGTTAACCTCGATAAAACGAGCCTTTTAACATCTTGAGAAAAAAGAGGTTACACTTAAATGACGCCCACGACGTGGGGCTTGATGATAAAATCCCTATTTTTCCGACAATAAAATTACACACTTTTAATATCGACAATTTCCGTTACTTTTTCTTATCACAATGGCCAATTTTGAAGTAAATTTCTTAACTGCGGTTGAAATTATTTAAGTACCTAAGATCAGAAGAACAGCCACCACCAGGAAAATAAAGGATAAAAGAAAGTCCTCAAAAGAATGTTAACTAAAGAAACAAATGGTACAGTAACATCAGTAAATATTTTTTTCGTCTATCTTTTTCGTATCGTTAACAAACATAAATTAAAAGACTGGCTTTAACATGGAACTAACTATGTCGGCACATCTTTTCTTTTGACCATTTTCTTCTTCATTCCTTTATCGATGGTTTCGTAATTTATCTAAAAGAAAATAATTTTTTATTTTTCTACTCTATATCGTATTTTACCTAAAGGAAAAATAATTTTTATTTTTCTATATTTTTTTTGTATTTTATCTAAAGGAAAATTTTTTATTTTTCTACTCCATATCGTATTTTACCTAAAGGAAAATAATTTTTATTTTTCTATATTTCTTTCTCGTATTTTATCTGAAGGAAAATTTTCTTAATTTTCCACTCTCTATCGTATTTTTTCTACAGGAAAATAATTTCCATTTTTCTACTTTTCCTGTATTTCATCTATAGGAAAATCTATTTTATTTTTCTATATCTTTTTCGTATAATATCTAAAGGAAAATATTCTTCATTTTCCTATTCTCTACCGTATTTTATCTAAAGGAAAATATTCTTCATTTTCCTATTCTCTATCGTATTTTTATCTTAAGGAAAATATTCTTCATTTTCCTATTCCCCACCGTATTTTATCTAAATGAAAATAGTTTTTTATTTTTTCTACTTTCTACCGTATCTTATTAAAAGAAAAATATTTCTTATTTTTCTACTTCCTACCGTATTTTATCTAAAGGGAAATATTTTTCATTTCTCTAATTTTTTTCTGCATCTTATACTAGGGAAAATAACGTTTCGTTAAATTTTTGTTTACCGTTTACCATCTATCTCTATCCATCTAAATAACCAATGTTTCTCTGTACGGTTATAAAAGTGGAGTCCGCATGACAAATATCTCTGTATTGTCCCAGCGTGGAAAATTTGTTTTTACCTGAACTGTCGTACCGTTGTATTTTTTTTCTATAAGAGAATATACAAATCACTTACCTATCGTTTATCGTACCGAGGATTCACATTAAGGATTCCAGACAGCGTTTCCTTTATGCTTCCTGGGTTTTCTACGTAACAACAGCATGACCGCTATTGTTATCGTTTATCTACCGTTCAAGTGAATTATCACTTGAAATTATCTTACCGTAAGTGAAAACATATTTCACTTAACTACCGTTTACCAGCTCAAGTGTATTAACACTTGAATATATCGTTTTGTAAGTGAGAACACACTTCACTTAACTACCGTACCGTTCAGTAAAAACTATCACTGCTGTTTATATGTCTCGTTATCTCCCCTAGTTTCTTCATTAAGCTTGAAATTAACACTCCAAAGCCTTATGTCTCTGATTCCGATGATTCTTCTGAAGATGAACTCTCCGAATAGGAACGAATGTTTCAATGTTTTCTCTGAATTATCCGTATAAGCTTTTCTTTTTATCTCCCCTGTTTTACTACCTTTTCTCTTTTTAACATCTCACCCTGACTCAACTGTAAATATGTTTCGTTATCTCCTCCCCGTTTGGGAGGCGGGAATATAAAGAATACCCCCAAAGTGTTAAACTGCTTGTCGTAAGAGGCGACTAAATGGAACCCCTTTCCCTTTTCTTTTTCGTTCAAACTCCATACTTCTCGTTCATCTCCTCCCCGTTTAGGAGGCGGGATTATGTAGAATACCCCCAAAGCGATAAACTGCTTGTCGTAAGAGGCGACTAAGTGCAACCTTTTCCCTTTTCTCTTTTGTTCAATCTCCTTATGTCTTGTTAACTTCCTTAGCGATATGTTTCTCTATGTCCAACTTTTATTTTTCGTTTAAGTGTATTCAGACTTATAACTATCGCTTATCTATCGTTTAAGTGTATTACCACTTGAACATTTCATCTCGAAAGGGAAAATACTTTTCTCTTACCTACCGTTTACCTACCTAATAAGTACCTTAACACTTATCTCTATCGTCTCGAAAGTAGAATTTACTTTCCCTCATTTACCGTCCATTTACCTAATAAGTGTATTAACACTTGTTTTTATCGTACCGAAGGAGAAAATATGTTTCTCGTAACTACCGTTTACCTACCTTATGAGTGTTTTAACACTTGTATTTTTTTTTTCTTAAAGGAAAAAATAGCTTTTCCTTTATCTACCGTTAACCTACCGTACAAGTGCGTCAGCACTTGTGAATTAATTATCGTATCGTTCAGTAATATCTATTACTGTTTTATGTTTAGAAAACATTTTTTTATTACCTTATCTCTCGTTCATCATCCATAAACTACTTGTTATCTTTGATATGGATATAAGACGGTTATCGTACATTAGTGGAAGACACATGAAAATTTTTTTTGAAAATTTTTTTTGAAAATTTTTTTGAATTTTTTTTAAAATTTTTTTTTCTTGTTCTTTCATACAATTTTATACCTTTACATATCGTTGGTTTAAAGAACTTTGATCCGTAACATGACTACTATTGGAATCACTTTACTTTTTTGACTAACAAAATTCAATCTTAACTACTTCTTCTGGAATTTTATTTTGACCTTGCAATTTGTCACGAGAGATAAGCCTAGGAAAGCCGTAGGGAATTCTTTCCGGTAGTGGGTCTGTTGAGATTGTAAGGAAGACAGATAAAATTTCTTTCTACACTCCTTCTTTACCTCTATTACTTTCTCTATTTTTTTTCCTAGCTAGGATTGAAGACTGTTAGGATAAATTGTTTTTAAGATTTGTTAGATTCCTGTTAATGTCTTAGTGTGATCTATTACCTTAAGATTTTTTTTTATTTTATGTTCTCAATGAGAACTATATTTTTAGTAATTACTGTTTTCTTCTCTTCCTTACTGTATATTCGTTGATATCTTTAACGTCAACCAAGCAGGACGGAACTTTTCTAAACATCTTTTCAGATGTTAACGTATCACGTACTTACCTTGACTGTCGGATCTCATGGAGCGGTAGGCTTATTAGATTCCTAATTATAACTATCGTCCGTGTTTCTTTCTTCCTTTTCAAAATTAATATTAACAGTTTGGTTTAAATTCAGCTTTTTTCTTTATAGGAGTTCCTAAAAAGGGAAATACGCGTTGTGCCTCCTATGGGAAATTTTACTTATGGGAACATAGCATTCTTTATTTTCTTCCTTGTGTGTGTGAATGTAGCGTGTGTCCTGACATCTTATGTCAAGGGCAATATAAATACTTTTTTTGTCGATTTGCATTAAAGATACCACTTAGTGCTGCCCGTCTAGGCCGAGCTGTACACTTTTTTGTTTCCGTGCAGAAACTTCGGAGTAGACCTGTTCCCGATCACTTTGTGATCTTCCGGTTGGCCGGTACCGTTTATAAAAATCTGGTCACATAGTATCGAAGATCTACAGATCTGATACATTTTACCTACCTTGTGGTTCTTCAAACTCTCGTGTAGTTTCACTTGTATATTAATGCACTAAAGAATAGTGTGAATATTATATCGCATTCAATAACCGACACTAATACCCCAATTCTACCTAGATAGTTGTCGTTCTCGTTAAGATCGCTTTTCTACATCTTGATGTTCACTACCTTTATCAGCTTCAGTTTTTTAGACACACTACTGTTGTTCCAACCATAGCTTATCTTTCTTTAAAAACTGTTTTCTACCCAGTTTTTTCTCTTCGGAAGGGGCTGTGTAGCATGTCCAAAAAACACTATGCAAAATTTTTATTTTTTTATTATATTTTCTTACTTAAGCCGACCCTGATCATATTACCTTCTAGAAAATTCTCGACGTTAGTGGACTTTAACCGTCAAAACTATCGATTTTTTTAGACTGACCAATCAAATCTGTTGAATAAGATTATGTGGCGCAAGAGGGGTGGTTTGAAGCGACGCGGCTTAATTTTTACGGGGATTTTAGAATTCAGTCTAGCGTGGGTCCTTGTGCTTGCAAGTCATTTTCGTATAACCCCTAGATTCAAATACCGGCAAATTTCCCTTAGATTTGCAAATAATTACTTGCTTTTTAGTGTTTCTAATTAAGTTAAAGTCAGTGAGTGAGTGTAGAACCTCCCTGATGAAAAAGCTGTCTTGTAGTATCGAAGAATCACCAGATTCTACTGTACCGTATAAATTGGGTGTGGCCCCATTTAATTCTCCTATCTAGGAAACAAACTGTAAGTCTTTTAATATAATTACTATCTCTTAACTACCAGAAAAGTTGGGATACCATTTTTTTTTCTTTGGCACAAAAACTTAATTGTGACCCACCTGAATAATATCCAAGTGTGGGTAATTAACGTAAGAAGTGCTCATCGAATCCACAGTGAAACCGGTTTTTATAAAAAACCCGGTACCTTATCGACAGACTCCTAAAGTGTGCAAATTTCGAAACAGTTCGTCGCTTACATACATGTTTCAGTTATCAGTGAAAGCGTTGCGCAGAGCCTGAGTAAATATTTTTGTAACACATTTATAGTAAATTTTTGGTTTCTTAATGTTTATCTAAATTTAATTGTTTTATTATAAATTATTATATGGTACCCCAATCTTTTACTCGAGTAAAACATCTTTTAAGCTAAAAGTGATTTACAATTTTTTTATTAACTTTTGAAACTTTTCAATTTTTTTTTAACATCACATTCTGCTTAAATGGGTACACAGAAATAATATAAAAATACTTAGCTGTTATTGAATGTGTAATATTGTTTCTATATGTGATTAAACACTAATGTGTTTTACTGTATTTTACCTTATTTAATTTGTTGATATTTTATATGTCTATTTGTTTCGTTCATCTGTTTGACTTATTACTACACACAGTAATAAATATTGTTTATTGTTTATTTATATGTTTTATTTTCTGACCTGGTGTAAGTTATTCTGATCTAATCTCATTAACAACAAGAATAAGACGTATTTCACTCATAAATTTTAGCTTTTGACTTGATTAAAATATATAGAGCTGTTGTGATAAGTAAGAACAAAAAGTAAGTATAACTTTCTCTTTCTAGTTTTTCTAATAAAAGTGTTTAATTTAAAATTTTAACCAGAACACCTAGGACTCAATTTTCCCGCATCTTATCTTATGTCCCTTATATCTTTCTTATTTTAACTTTATCTACAACATCAGATAAATCATTTTATCCAACATCTATATTTAATATTTTTTCCATCTGGGTTTCTTATATTTCCCCATCCTTTTGATAAAAAAATAAGTGGCGCCCATTTACCTTCCCCTTTTTCCATCATTTCTCTCATTTTCTCTTTAGTCCCTTTTAAATTCTTTTATCTTTTATTTTTTTTCTAGTAAATCTATCCCCTTACATCTTTCCAATTCGATATCATCTAGCTCGTTCGAATCCACGCTCGCTCTCCTCCTACCCCCTGAGTGCCGTTCGCATTTGTTAACCTCGATAAAACGAGCCTTTTAACATCTTGAGAAAAAAGAGGTTACAATGTCAAAGATAATAATATTATACCTAATACTATTATGACGTTTTACAGAGTCTTTGAAAATCAAAGAACATATAGACCGTTTACTAAGAACCAACAACTACTTCCCTGGCTATATGCCACGACGGACATTGAATTACAGTTCAAAGTTAAACTGGGTTAGTATGTCTGCAAGATAGAACTAACCATTTTAGTTTGCAATTCGAAAGGATATCACTTGTAGACCGGTTTCGACGTATTGCGTCTCATCAGTACAAGGAAGATATCCATCCAGAAGCTCTAAGAGCAACTAGATTGGAGATATGTCTGAAATCACACAAATACATTATCTTTAGTAAAGAAAATGTTAAAAGTGTGATAATAGCGACATCTCCATAACTAATTGCAAACTGAAATTTTATTTGACAAAAAACCTCTCGGCTTTGTAGGGTTAACTGCTTGATTGCAGTTTCCTGCTAATCAATTGTCATTTCAGTAAAACGTTTATCAAATAGATGTCAAAGATAATAATAGTATACCTATTACTATTATGACGTTTTACAGAGTCTTTGAAAATCAAAGAACATATAGACCGTTTACTAAGAACCAACAACTACTTCCCTGGCTATATGCCACGACGGACATTGAATTACAGTTCAAAGTTAAACGGGGTTAGTATATCTGCAAGATAGAACTAACCATTTTAGTTTGCAATTCGAAAGGAAACTGCAATCAAGTAGTTAACCCTAATTGAAAAACCGTCAAAGTAGGTAAAAATGTCGTTGAGTGAAAAATTGGGTTTATAACCGAAGGACATTGCCATGGATATAAACGGCAATAGTAACACCAATCATCACTTATGGGGCAGTATCTTGGAACACGAGAACTACTACGAGGACAAACCTCTTCAGAGACTAGCCTGTGCATGCATCACTGGAGCAATGAAAACACGGAAAAATGCTCCACTGCTGCAATGAGAGTAATCCTATATCTCAAGCCACTACACTTTTAAGTAGAAAGTGAAAGGAACAAAACAATATATAAAATGGTCAAAGAAGGAACAATCAAGAAAATACCTCGATCACTTCAGTTTGATCAAATTTAAGTTTGTGAGAAAATTCACCACAAAACTTGGTAGTAAATTTGAATAGGATAAGGACACCATGTTGAGGCTAAAACAAAATGCCATAAAATGATATACGGATGGTTCCAAGACAGATGAAAGAACAGGAGCAGAGGTTTTTGTACCTAGAACCAAATACTCAGAAATCCGTGACGTTAAAAGATGTGTACTATTTTCTATCAAAAGGAACTATCGTAGACAAAATACTGTAATCATGTCAGATAGTCAAGCATTCATCAAAGCTCTGAATTTACACACATTCAGTTTAGGAATTCCTAGGCAAAAGAAATTAACTAGGAAAAAATAACACTGTTATCCTCTTGTGGATTCCAGGACACCTAGGAATAGAAGGACACGGTAAAGCAGATGTTGGCAAAAAAACGAGCTAAAACCCGATACTTAGGACCAACACCATCTTGTAGAAGCAGCAGTAGTACAGTCTTAAAAAGACTAAGAAAAGGATTGGATCCAGTAAAATCCAAGTACGATCTTAAAGGACTAAGACAACCGAAGACACTCCAGGAAAACTATAACCAGAAGAGATCCTTCAGCTATCTAAACCGTAGGAAAAGCAACCCCGATATTATAACGGAAATATTAACTGGGCAGTGGCGATTGAAAGACACATAAAGAAACTTGGTTTGGTAGATAAAGCAAAGTGCAGTTTCTCTGAGGAAGAGGACGAAACCTTAATGCACATACTCTCAGAATGCATTGCATAACGTAATTCTAGGGTCAGATACCGAGAAATAGAAGAGAAACATCTACCTTACTTGAAGCCCAACGATATCCTAAGCTTTCTAAGAAAGATAGTACTAGAAGAGCTGCTGTAGGTCTGAGGAAACATCAGAATTATAGCAAAATAGATCCTATAGATATTATAGGTCGCAGTTATTATATAATGTCACCTCTAATTTCGGAGTCGCGCAAATGGAAATGCAAGGGAAGCGCTACGTCTATATGTGGACGCTTTCCCTTATCAACACATTTTTTATTCCGTGTGGTTAGAAGACTGCACCAAAGATTGCGTAATACAGATATATTTGGTAAATTCCTGTTTTAAACTTCTTTGACTTGTTTGTTAGTTCTGTGAATAACCTTGATATCTGCAGCAAAGTGTAAAAGTGATTTTTTTTAATCTTAGCTAATGAAAATGCTTTCGAAAGAATTGGACAGTCCTTCCGGCGGAGATGTCGTACCTGCATTGAGAGCACTTTAAACATATTATTTAAATGTATGTTTCTGTTTGTTATTGTTGTTTTAAACCCAAACTTATCCGTTTCATAGAAACCGTTAATTTGTTTATTAACCAGTCTACTTTGTAACATTTTTTAAAACTCTTTACGACACATTTACATATAATAGAATATAACAATGGAAACTGTTTTATATGGGATTTAATTTATACTAACTCATTGTGACATATTTCGTTATGAATAGATTCTTCTAGTTATTCCATTATATGCATTTTCATTTTAAATGTTCTATAAGTCCGAGCCTCATTCATTGTTATCGAAATCAAATCAGGCGATAAATTTGATCTCTCTGCATGAACGTCTACGTAATATCAAAGCTTAATAACACACAACCACAAGTACGGTGGAAACGTTGGAAAACAAAATAATGGATAAAATATGGAGTAAGGTGACCTTCGCTACCATAAATTTCTCGTAGGGATCAAGAGAAAAGACTGAACTCGGTTCTCGGACAGTTCAAATAATCGAGTGTTTTGTTATTGCGTTAAAGGTGTTTCATGTTCAGTACTTTATCGCATTTTCCTAATTCTCCTGGATAAAATATTACACTTGCTACAAACAGAGTGTAACCACTCATTTCTTTGTATGTATGCTTGTATTCTAAACATGTCTACACTATCTCTGGTTCTTTCGAAGGGTTTGCGATATCGCAATTTTTTTAAAGGCTTGCAAATAAATTGTGAAATAAGATTATTCATTAATTCATAGGAGAAAACAATAGGTATTATGTACAAAAATGTTTCGAGTTTTATATATTTTATATAAATCGGTATAATGTTTCTGTACTGTAACTCGTATTATTGGGGAAAATAAAGGCATTGATGCTTCAACTTCATTTATTGAATGGAATTAAAATCAATTTTTAACAATAAAAGAAAACTAAAAATATTAATGTTGCCGGTGTCAGCAACAAAATAGCACACCTCATTTTAAACGGTGTGGAAAGGAAGTGTAATGAACTGTTCGTTCGTTCAACTATCAAAATTGCAACTAAGTATTATTATCAATTAATTAAATAAGAAAATTAAATATTTAGTATGAAATATTATTACAATAACAATTTTTTTTTTAAACTTAAAAGTAAAATACTAAACTGGATACATTAATTGTTAAATGCTAATATTTATTCTATATGCAATTTTATTCTGTTCTTATAGACTTCAACAGCTTTATTTCCTATACTCAAAACTACATTAGAATCCTTAACATCTATGACCTCATACGGTCCCTTAAATAGAGGCTCATATTTACTAGTAGGTACTACCCATATTTTTAATTACAACCTTATCGCCTATATTAACATTAACCATATTTAAATTTATATCCCATTTTTTTTTCGATTCAATTTTGATGCCAGCAAATTATTGCTCGCGTCATTCCACGCGACTTGCAATCGATACTTTAATTCAATCGGATAATCATCAAAGTTGTATACAGGATCTGTTTGATTTAAAAAATTCGACGGTATTCTACTTTGTTTTCCAAAAACTAATTCATACGGTGTATAAGATGTTTCGGAATGGACGGAATTGTTATACGCAAAACACCAAAAAGGAATCCACGAACTCCAATTATTAATATGACTTGAAGAATAGATGCGCAAGTAAGCACCTAAATTTTTGTGAGAATTTTCTAATGCACCCAAGGTTTCGTGATGGAATGCCGTAGAGTTAAGTTTTTTGATATTTAACAAATTAGATGGTTTGGATAAATATAGTTTTCGGTTCTTTATCGAATATAGTAGCTACTGTTACGCCTTCGTTATATATTTTATGTGTTCCCTGACTAATTTTATCATTAAAATATTTATTATTAACAAATCGTAATTCGATACATTCTGATGGGGATTTTAATAATTCCACAACTCCTGGGTAATCAAGCCTTTCGTTAAAAGGAACATTAGAATCCTTCACAGAATTGTCGTTTTTTCCATTTTCTTTTTACGCGCTCTTGTTAATACATTAACAGTTTCAGTGTTATTTGAACAAATTGACTTTAAGTCATCTGAACTTATAGTTACCCTAGATAAAGCATCAGCTACTACGTTTTCTCAACCCTTAACGTATTCTATTATAAAATCGTATTCTTCTAATGTTAGCCTAAATTTGGTCTACTTGAGGGGTTGGTCATACTAAACAAATATACTAATGGTCTATGGTCAGTTTGTATTAAAAATTTTTTAGCAAATAAGTAAGGTCTGAATTTTTTTACTGCCCAGCAAATAGCTAATAATTCCTTTTCTATGGTACAGTAATTTTTTTCGGCTTTATTTAAATGTCTACTCGCAAAAGCTACAGGTTTATCGTCGCTGTTTGATAAAACTGCTCCTACTGCCACGCTAGAAGCATCTGTTTTTAGAATAAATCTATTTTCATCTGAAATATCAGGATTAGCTAATATTGGAGGGTTAAAAAGTGCTCTTTTTAAAGTTTCAAACGCTTTTCCACATTCAGTAGTGCATTGGAAAACTACTGCTTTCTTACTTAATCGATTTAGTGGTGCAGCAATATGTGAAATTTTTAACTTCCCGCTAAAAAAAATTAAAAATTTTTTTTTTATAAATTTTCTGTAGTAATTCGCGAACGCTACGAAACGTTTAGTTTTGTTTGAATCTTTTGGCACTGGATAGGATTGAACTACTTTAATTTTTTCCGGAACTGTTAAAATACCCTTTGTTGAAATTAGGTGACCCAGATATAATATTTCGTTTTTCAAAAATTCGCATTTTATTGGATTTAATTTTAAATTAACTTTTCGTAAACGATGTAAAACTTTTATTAAATTTTGCTTATGTACTGTTAAGTTGTTTCCTATAACTACAAGATCACCTAGATAAATAAAACAATTTTCATAATTTAAACCCGCCATTGTCATTGTCATTGCTCTCGAAAAAGCACTCGGGCTAATTTTTAGACCCATCGGTAGTCTAGTCATTTAACATTGTCCCCTGTCTGTAGTAAACGCTGTACAAGGTCGCGATTCCTGTTCCAACTCCACCTGGTAATAACCTTGAGACAAATCTAAATGAGAAAAATAGACTGCACCCGATAAAGAATCTAAAATTTCATCTATACACGGCAAAGGAAATTTATCATCGATAATTTGTTTATTTAATTGTCGGTAGTCGATAACAACCCTATAATGTTTTTGACCGTTGACGGGATGTTTCTCTACCAATAATAATGGGCTGGAAGATGCTGACTTTAAGGCCGATTCTCACATAGCAGCGCCGCAGCAGCGCGGCAGCAGCGCTTCACAGCCTCGCCGCGATGCTAAAACCATGATGGCATAATGGCATTCCCACTAAAGCAGTGCAGCGGCAGCAGAATCACGAGCGTAGCGGTTGCGAAACATTTGTCCCAGTAGTGTTCAGACTTTTTAAAAGAACACACGATTTTTAAAATGTCGAGCTCCTCGTCTAGTGATGATGATGTATAATGTTTATTACCTAGATCGTAGATTTCTAGCCTCTCACTACCTAATAAAATCAATCTCTCGATTTTGCTTTCCATCTTCGGTTTTTACTAACAATATCTAACTAAACAAAGGACAAAATCAAAATATCAACATTCGATTTGATGTTGTTAGATTACGTACCTGTATGTACTCTTTATACGTATATATGTACTAGGTTTATTTTTCAATAAAAACTAAAAATGAACTACTCAATATTCAACAATAAAAAATAAAACCGCACCCTTGCATACAAAAAGAAATGTCTAATAAATGCTGACTATGTGAAATACCGAACGAATATTCTAATAAATTAACGACATCTACTTAATAATATTAACACTAAACAAATACAGAATCTTTCTCTATTCTACAGAAATCTATAAAAGGTGTTATTTGTTCCAAATCCATCTAGTTGTTTTCTTAGGGATTATTCATAAAAATTATTTTTTATTTATTTAGCTTTCTGTAGTTTATGGCAAATATTAACCAAATAACATCAACCTCAGCAGTGTTTGCTGCTTTCTAATACCCACTTGGCAGCGCGGCGCGACACAGAGCAGCATACAAACGCTCTCGAAGGCGTTAGATGTCGACGCGCTGTGCTGCTGCCGCACTGCTCTGCTTATGTGGGAACCGTTCCATTTAAAATAATGAATACTTTATGGAGCCGCATTTGCGGCTACGCGACGCGCTGCTGCGGCGCTGCTATGTGAGAATTGGCCTTTAAGGCCGATTCTCACATAGCAGCGCCGCAGCAGCGCGGCAGCAGCGCTTCACAGCTCCGCCGCGATGCAAAAACCATGAAGGCATTCCCACATAAGCAGTGCAGCAGCAGCAGAATCACGACCGTAGCGGTTGCGAAACATTTGTCCCAGTACTGTTCAGACTATTTATTTCATTCCAGATGTTTTCTTTCCTTATTAAATTACTGTAATGTTTATTACCTAGATCGTAGATTTCTGGCCTCTCACTAACTAATAAAATCAATCTCTCGATTTTGCCTTCCATTTTCTGTTTTTACTAACAATATCTAACTAAACAAAGGACAAAATCAAAATATCAACATTCGATTTTATATTGTTAGATCACGTACCTGTATGTACCCTTTATACGTATATAGGTACCTACTAGGTTTATTTTTCAATTAAAACTAAAAATGAACTACTCAATATTCAACAATAAAAAATAAAACCGCACCTTTGCATAAAAAAAGAAATATCTAATTAATGCTGACTATGTGAAATACCGAACGAATATTCTAATAAATTAACGACATCTAAGTGCTTAATAATATTAACACTAAACAAATATAGAATTTTTCTCTATTTTACAGAAATCTATAAAAGGTGTTATTTGTTCCAAATCCATCTAGTTGTTTTCTTAGGGATCATTCATAAAAATTATTTTTTATTTATTTAGCTTTCTGTAGTTTATCGCAAATATTAACCAAATAACATCAACCTCAGCAGTGTTTGCTGCTTTCTAATACCCACTTGGCAGCGCGGCGCGGCACAGAGCAGCATACAACGCTCTCGAAGGCGTTAGATGTCGACGTGCTGTGCTGCTGCCGCGCTGCTCTGCTTATGTGAGAACCGTTCCATTTAAAATAATGAATATTTTATGGAGCCGCATTTGCGGCTACGCGACGCGCTGCTGCGGCGCTGCTATGTGAGAATTGGCCTTAGCCGGTTCGATTATACCGTCCTCTAATAACTTCTACTTGCTTATGGATTTCTGATTTTTGGGCATGAGGTAATCGACATGGTTTAACATAAACTGGATTTGCATCATTTTGTAGTCTAATTTTATGTTTATAGATATTTGTTACAGTGAAAGGTTCTTTATCTAAATAAAAAACATCAGCATATTTTGCGCATATTTTTTAAATACTGCTTTTTTCTTCTTTATTTAACCCTTTAAAATCTATTAATTTTAATAATTTATCAACCCGATCTACTGGAAAGAGGATATTTCCAAATTGATCTATGTCAAAATCCGATATCTTCTGGAGCCTTGGTTTAAAATTCTTTAACTTAATCTCCCTATCATAAGTATTTAATATTCTAACTGGTACTTTACTACCGCTTGGTCTTGTTATAATTCCTGCTACGAAAACACCTTGTGAAATCTCTTCTGGAACTACCAAACTATCATATTTATTTCTAACTTGAAAATGTTGAATAACTTCACAACGAGGAGGAATTATTGTATAATTGCTTTGTTCAGACTCTAAGGGTATAGCTACTTTTTTATTGTTAGCATAAAAATAAAAAATAAATTGTTCATAATCTAAAACAATAATAAAGAAATCTGATCCGAGTACCCCGTTTTTATTACTTTCAAAATCATTTACTACCTGGAACTTATGACCTATCCTAACATTATCATATTCTAATAAAATATTTGCTAACCCAATGTAACTATTGATCCTGTAATGCCTTTAATTGTTATCTTGTTTAAAGTGTCGATGAACTGACTTTTTTGGTCCTCCGTCCAGAAACAATACTATTAATTACTTAAAAATCGTCCGGAAAATGGCATTTTCCGGCCTAGGCCGGCAAAGTAGCTTTTAGATTATCTAAAGAGATGGCGCTATGAGTTTAAATTTTGTCATCAAAAATACATAATGAATAATAAAAATTTTAATTAAATTTATTTAAAAACAGCGTATAATATACTAAACTTACCTATAACTTTTTCCAAACATAAGCAGGATTCTAAATTTCTCTCACAACTTGTATTATAAAATTTGACATTTATGTCAATTTAGAACTACTTATCATTCGATTATGAAAATAGTTCATTGTCTCTGCTATCTTTATATAAAATTATTAGATATTAATGTTAATATTTTCAATATAACAATTTTTACTGTGCTGCTTATTAGCACAGTATTTGTATGTATAAAAATTAAGGAACTTGAAATCGATTATCAGAAAATCATTCCTCCTGCAATAGATGTCAATAAACATGTAATCTTGTATGTCACACAGTAAAAAGCACAGGTAAAAAGTTTTTGAACTTGTTGTGTTTGCAACATATGTTAATTAAAACACTAATAACACTAGTAACACGTATATTCAGTATCAAACAAGTTATTATACAACTATAAATATAATTATAATGTGTATTAACATCACGTCATACCAATACCAGTTGACAGTCTGTCGTCTTCTAGTCACTGGTCTAACTTCAGGTAGGACAAACGGTCAACTGTTGAACATAACAGAACTTTTGAAAATATTAAAAATTAGTCAGACCAAAAAATAGTGTGTGTTACACGTCCGGAAAATATTTTGCAAGTGCTCGTATTGTTTCGCCTCGGTGCTACGCACCTCGGCTACACAACTTTACTTGCTCTTGCAAAATGTCATTTTCCGTCCTTGTGTCACAAATAACTATTGTTTATACTAGACGAAAAAATTACACTTATAGATGCACCGCTATCTAATAAAAATATTAAATTTTTATTTCCATACTTTAAGCTGATATAATTTAGTCCATTTATATCAAATACCGTGTAAATATTTTCAAAATAATTATTAGGGATGAAAAAAAAACTTCTACGTTAGTTTCCGAGACTTGTTCATTATTATTTATTAGGAAATTTCGCTGTACTTGACCTTCATTCCCATATCTATTGAAATTATTTCTGTTACTTCTAGTTCCTCGATGGTCCCGTCTATTTTGAAACCTAGAATTCTGATTCCTATAAGAATTATTAAAAAACGTTTGATTTGCGGAAAAATTCGGTCTATTTGGAGCATAATTACATGATCCTCTAATGCGAGTAAAATTCCGTAATCCTCGGCCTCGTGATCGGTTATCGCTATTGAAAGATCTAAAATTTGTTTTACCCCGCATGCTAAAAATTTGAGGGTTAGAATTTCTCGTTATTTCTTCATCTTTAGCTTCCCGTATCGCGTCGTTTAATGATGTATAATTTCGTATTTCGTGCTTTTATTATTGTTCAGAAATCGTGATTCCGTAAACCATTTGAAAATGAATTTATTGCTAATTTTTCATTAGGTGCCTTTAACACGTTTGCCACGTTCTCGTCACCATCCGCTTGCGCCACTTAACCATTAGTTCTTCGATTGATTTTCCGAAGTCATCGACTGATTTATTATTTTGCTTTAGAGTGTGTAATTCTAAAGATAACGAAGCTGCAGATTGTTTTGTTAATAAATGGTTCCTAATGTCCCTAATTCTAATTTTGTTTTAATTTTAATTTTGCACTTTGTGATAATCACGTTTTTAAAACATATTTTAACTAGAAAATCTTTTCCGTCGTTATCTACCGTGCTATCATATAATTCGATGGCATCAATAGGGTACCGGACAGTAATCGAAAAAAAATCTGTGTTTTAAAATAAAGTTTGTTATACAACAATATCACTCAATAAAGATTTTTAAGAAATAACAATGATTTATATTTTTAAGTCAATAATAAAGTTGCGTAAATTATCTGTGACGTGTAGTGCGTTATTCTTTGAATTTCTTACTTATTTGCGTACACCCCGTAGATTATTCATTTATTACATTTACTAATAACTAGGTCACTATGTTTTTGTTAACGGTGCAATTAAAGCTAAATCGGTAAACATTATTGTTGATAATTGTTATGTTCGAAATGCAAGTTGTAATAATTCCTTTCTGTAAAAATCATTATTAATTAGACAATAGACGAAAGTGAAACTCTGATTGACTTTAATTTCTTCCCCGCATAAAGAATAAACATTACATGGCGATCCTGCCAAAGCCTCTAAAGTTCTAAACTAAAGTGTTCATAGTACCTACTCAGTAGAAAGTTAAATGTAGATTAAGTAAATGTTTCTTCTTAACTTGAGATGGGTACTACTAACTCAAAACAAAGTGAAGTTGCGAGCAGTGGTGTAGTTAACTCCAATTTTATCGTGGAAGAAGATGTTATTAAAATTCCGATCGATATAAGGGTAATCATGTATGTTATTACGTTCCTGTTACTAGTCTTAGTAGGAGTACAGCTTAGAAAGAGCAACAGGAGAGGTTTAAAACGAGATATTTCCCGAAGTATGGTTCTGAGGTCGCAAGCTAATGTCTCCGAAGCTTAACCTAAGCTAGAACGGTAGGAAAGAAGATGCTACTACTACTCTACGTTGGATCAGGTATGTGATTTTGTGTTCATCGTACATAATGTAAATTGTAGTGATATGCGAACAATTAGTTACCGCTCTTGTCGTAATTTTCACAATAATTTATTAGTATAGTTAGGACATTTTATTAGGTTAAACAAAAAATCATATTACTTTTAATGTATGTCTTCCGATTGGGAATCGGTCTTTACAAGGTTAACTGACATAAAAACAGTTATAACAAATGAATCTAAAAGGGTTTTGAAGAAATTAGTACCAAAATCAAGTAAAACGAGAGAAGAAGTTTTACAAAACTTAATTTATAACTATAATACATTTATTGGGATAGTAAGTTTAATATTCCCGTCTTTAGATGATAAACAATGTCAGATAGTTTACAAACGTTAGAGATAGGGTAGTTAGATCATTTACAGTTTTACGTATAAATTATAAAATCCCTACTTCCTGTGTTGAACCTATAAACCCCACGATAAAAGACGAAGCTATCGAAATTGACTCGGAAGATAGTGACGACGTTGTACAAGACTGTAATTCAGATCAAGACTTGACACCTGACAAAGACTTAAAAATGACTACTTCGGCTACCGACTTCTTTAATTTAGCTAGTAAATTAGTATCCAGTGAATTCGACGGAAACGCAGACAAATTACAAACGTTTTTAGACGCACTGTCACTACTCAATGTAAATTCCACAGGTCACGAGGCAAATGCAGTAGCCTACGTAAAAACTAAGCTTAGCGGTAGAGCTAGAGACTTGATTACCGACAATGACACGACTTTACTCCAAATTATACAAAAAGTTAAAGATGGCATAAAACTTGAAAATTCTAAATCAGTTACCTCTAAACTTCTTAGTCTAAAGCAGTCAAACAGAGACAACTCCAGATACGCTAACGACATTGAACTTTTGGTAGACAAGCTTAAAAGAGCTTTTATCAGTGAGGGAATACCCGCGGATACAGCCGAAAAATATTGCACTGATACCGTTGTTACAGCTATTAAAAACAACTCTAATTCTAAAAAAGTTAGACTAATAATGGAAGCAGGCACTTTTTCTAACACTCGTGAAGCATTAACTAAATTTGTCGGAATCGATGTCTCATATAACGCTAGTGTTCTATATACGGAACGTCAAAATTACAGGGGTAACTTTTCAGGACGCTATAACAATAATCGGCGAGCATATAGGGCTCATAATAACCATTTTCGCGGCAATCGAAATAGACAATTTCAAGATCAGACAGAAACGACTAACAACGGATACCAATATAACAATAATAATAATAGTTATAGGGGAAACAGATTTAACCATAGATATTCTAGGACAAGAGGCAGAGGCAGTAGTTATGTTAGGGCATATGAAGGAGAAACTGACAACACCAGTTGGCAGCAGGAAAACATAGAGTTTCCCCAACAAGGTCCCTTGGGGAATCAGTAAATATTTTCAACGTGGACCTTTCGCTTTCTAATTTTGTAATTATTGAAACTCAAATGACGGGTAATCAAGATGCTACCTTGCTTATTGACACAGGGGCAGACATATCTCTCTTCAAAAGAGACAAAATTAAACCTGAGCAAATAGTCAACAGGTCAAATAGCATCCGAATAAAAGGGGTCACAGAAGGTTGTACAAATTCAATTGCATCTACCACGACAATAGTATATTGTAATACAAGTGTTACAATGACAGAGGTTTCGTAGTACGAGTTCAGTTTGTGAAACGAACCGCGAAGCGGTGAGTTTCGCAAAGAACGAGTACTACAAACCGTCATTGTAACTCGAGTGTTACATACTATTTTTTATAATGAACTTTTAAAAGTATAAAAAAAGTAAAATGAGTGTTTTTCGAAATATTTATTTATGTTGGCAATCTTGACAGTTTTGACACTTGTCAGTTTTAATGATTTTAAATTAGAATGTTTGTCAAATTTGTATAAAATATTTTGAATTTAGCAATAACGCTGATAATGTAGTTAATAATTTACTACAACATAATTCTTGATTTACTACCTGAACTCTTTCGTTGAAAATCAGTGCAGTGCAACCAATTGTGTAAAACAAAAAGTTACCAAAAACAGTGTTACAATGAATCTATTTCGATACTGTTTTTAGTATCGAAATAGAAACTTTGTGAACGTGAATTATAAAAAAGTTTTTCTTAACAACTTCTATGTAGGTATATCATGCCTTCCATATAGTGCAGAGTGATTTTCCGATTCCTGTACTATTGGACTATTTCTATGCGCATTGGTAATAATGAAGTAATTTTACCAATTTTTAATAGCCCGTACGACGATATTCTTTTCATACCACCTCGTTGCGAAGTCATAAGAAAAGTAGAACAATTACGTAATATAAAGTAGGATGTAGTTATCTCAAACCAAGAATTGGCCCCCGGAGTTTTTATAGCCAGTAGCATTGCATCTATAAACAGCCCATTTATAAAAGTCCTAAATACAAAATTGGAAAGTGTGACAATTAAAAACTTTAAAATCGAAACAGAAAACCTACAAAATTTCAATATATTGCATATATCAGAAAAGTGTGCCAACGACCAACGTAAAACATTATTATTGAAAGAATTAAATTGCGAAATTCCTGAGTTTGCAAAAGCAGATACAATAAATCTATGTCAAAACTATAACGACATTTTTTGTTTAGAAAACGATAGTTTAACAATTAATAATTTTTATAAACAGCAATTTAAAGTAACCGATCAAAATCCAGTCTTTATTAAAAATTACAGAATGCCTCATTCGCAAATTTTGGAAGTAAATAAACAAGTATCAAAAATGTTAAAAGACTCAATTATCGAACCATCCATTTCAAATTACAATAGTCCCATATTACTTGTTCCTAAAAAGTCTGATAACGGAGATAAAAAATGGAGATTAGTTGTCGATTACAGGTTGCTTAATAAAAAACTAGTCGCAGATAAATTTCCGCTACCCAGGATAGATGATATTTTAGACCAATTAGGAAGAGCCAAATACTTTAGTACTTTAGACCTAAAAGCAGGTTTTCATCAACTACCTATTGAGGAAAATTCTCGAAATATCACTTCATTTAGTACAAACTCTGGATCATTTAGATTTACCAGATTACCTTTTGGCCTCAAAGTATCACCAAATTCGTTCGCTCGTATGATGAGTATAGCATTTTCGGGAATAACCCCAGAAAAAGCTTTCCTGTACATGGACGATCTAATCGTCATCGGTTGTTCTAAAAATCATCACTTGGCTAATTTAAAAAATGTTTTTGTTCTATGTAGAAAATTTTGCCTTAAACTTAACCCAAATAAATGTAAATTTTTTCAAAATAACGTTACGTATCTGGGTCATACTATTACAAGCGAAGGAATTTTACCTGACAAATCAAAGTATGAGATTATAAACAAATACCCTGTACCTACAAATGCCGACGAAGTAAAAAGGTTTATTGCTTTTGTTAATTACTATCGGCGCTTCATAAAAATTTTGCTGAATTAGCAGTCCCACTTAATAAATTAACAAGAAAGAAATCAAAATTTATTTGGAGTGAAGAGTGCCAAAATTCCTTTTTAAAGTTAAAGCAATACCTTTTAGATCCTCAAATACTAAAATATCCCGATTTTGAAAAACAGTTCATTTTAACTACAGATGCCTCTAAACTAGCCTGTGGAGCAATCCTTTCACAAAATTTTAGTGGTGTCGAATTACCAATTGCCTATGCGTCGAGGTCCTTTACGAAAGGCGAAATTAACAAGGCCACAATCGAAAAAGAATTAGCTCTCATACACTGGGCAATCAAGTATTTTAGGCCATATCTTTTTGGATATAAATTTTTAGTAAAATCAGACCATAAACCACTTGTCTATTTATTTACGATGAAAGACCCCTCTTCCAAATTAACACGCATGCGTTTAGATCTAGAGGAATATGACTTTGAGATAGAATACAGTAAAGGTAAAGATAATGTCGGTGCAGATGCCTTATCTCGTATTCACATAGAAGACCTTAAAAACATTCCTAGGACATCTTCAAAAATTTTTGCTATAACACGTTCAATGACTAAACATTGTCCAAATACTAAGACGACCATAGCGACAAATTCTAAGCTAGAAATTAAGAAACCAAAAATTTTCCAAACCACTGACAACATATCAACTATAAATATCCCTTATTTAAAATTTGAGATTAAGCCAGATTATCTTAGGGTAATCCTGAGACAAAAAGACAAAATCAACGTTGTAGAAACAATATATTTTGCTAATGACAACTTTTCTTTAGAGAAATTGTTGTCTCAGCTTGAAACTTTAGCTAGCAAAAATAATATTTATAAATTAAAATAAAAAATTAAGGATCCTATATTTACCATGTGCACATTAAATGAGTTTAAAGAAAAGGGAATAAGTATGTTAAAAAATTTAAATATAGTACTATATGATGAACCTACGGTTGTTACAAACAGACACGATAAAGACAGAATTATCACAGAATATCACGACCATCCACTTCTTGGTGGTCACTGCGGACAAAAGAGACTCTTAAAGAAAATTAGAACTAAGTTTCGTTGGAAAAATATGTCTAAGGACGTAGCCAACTATGTAAAATCTTGTCAAAAATGTCAAATAAATAAAATCAAAATTGGCCATAAGGAACCATTGGTAGTCACACCAACGCCTCAACGGCCTTTTGATATTACATGTATAGATACCATAGGGCCATTTCCTGCAACCCCTGATGGAAATTGTTACTCGGTTACAGCTCAATGCGAATTGACAAAATATGTCATTATATCGCCGGTACCTAATAAAGATGCCTTAACTGTCGCAAGGGCCATAGTTGATAACTTCATTTTAATTTATGGTCCTATGCGCGAGATAAGAACCGATATGGGAACCGAATATAAAAACGAAGTGTTAGAACAAGTGTGCAAACTTCTAAATATTCAACAAAAATTCTCCACCGCATATCATCACCAGAGTATAGGTGGCTGTGAGAGAAATCATCGCGTACTTAACGAGTATATTAGAATGTATGTTAATGACACACACACAGACTGGGACAAATGGATAAAATTTTATAGTTTTTGTTACAATACCACCCCCAGTATATACCACGACTATACATCATTCGAACTCGTTTTTGGAAAAAGACCGGAACTGACGAACGCACTGACCGACAAAATAGACCCACTGTACAACCCTGACGCCTATTACTTAGAGCTTAAATATCGCTTACAAGTTTCTCACCAAAGGGCTAGAGATTTTTTAATTAAAGCAAAAGAAAAACGTAAAACTGAATATGACCAAAACTCCAAATCCCTCAATTTAAATCCTGGAGATTTAGTAACAATAACAAATGAAAATAGAGCAAAAATCGATTCTTGGTATAAAGGCCCATTCACAATCATGAGCTGTGACAATGTAAACTGTAAAGTGAAAAATCTTAAAGACAATAAAATTACGACAGTGCATAAAAACAGAGTGCAACTATACAGTGAAAAAAAAAAACATCAATAGTGCGTGATTCGTAAAATAAAAAATAGTGCGTGGTGCGGACTACTATAATTTAATAAAATGTAAACATATTTGTATAATTTAAGTTTAGATGTCATTAATTAAGTAGGTATATAATAATAATTAAAAGGGATCCCTATATAAAAAAAAATAATAGAGTTTTCATTTTCATTGTATTCTTTAATATTGTAAAATATAGTCAGTTATAAAATTTTAAATTGTAATTTCGGCATCACATGTCCCCTATTTTCTGTTGTATTCGAATGAATAAATGATCTTCATTTTTCGGCCGAAATGAAGTTCATTCTTTCAAAAGGGGGAGATGTAGTGCGTTATTCTTTGAATTTCTTACTTATTTGCGTACACCCCGTAGATTATTCATTTATTACATTTACTAATAACTAGGTCACTATGTTTTTGTTAACAGTGCAATTAAAGCTAACTCGGTAAACATTATTATTGATAATTGTTATGTTCGAAATGCAAGCAAACGCCAATCACAGTGCGTAACGTCATATGTAGGTAGCCATAAGTAAACAGCACTGCTTTGTATGTTATTTCGCGTTTTTCTACGATTTATTTGCATTTTTCTAAAAATATTTAATTGTAATTAGTTACGAATTGAAGGACTATAGTTATAACAGAAGTTGTCGTAAGTGCTTGAAGCCTTTTGTTAATTTTTTATTATGGAACAAGGTTATACAAAAGCCGAAAATAGAAATCTCCCAAAAGTTGCTATTTTCATGGTCAGCAGTTTCTTTTCCGACTTTTGTTCTGCCGAATTTAGAAATATGAAAACATTTGTGTAAGTATTTCAATCTCTTTTTGTTTATCTTAACCATAGAAATGATTGAAGAAATAAGTATAACATAACCTATAACACCTACATTACATACACACTAAATATGATTATTTGTATTATGGGCTGTGTAATAACACTCTAGGTACAGTACTTACATCACAAAAGTAAATTGGTGAAGTAACAGACATTTCATCGCACTTTCGTCTTGCTAGGTCTAACCATTTATTTCGTATGTATGGTTTTCGAGGTAAAAAATTTTGTTTGGAGTAGTTACTGATGTATTTCCACATCAAGGTACAACACACCAACGATATCTTTTTCGGTCCATGATGATTAAGAAACACAAAATTCTTAATTTATCCAAGCACTGATCACTTGTTATATGGCTCGTAGTTTGTTTACCTCCATATGACGTCACGCGATCTGAATTGACATGAAGTGCTGTTTTCGCGGCAATTTTAAATAAATTATGTTTTTGACGTTTTCAAGTACTCCAGAGGATTTATTTAATTAAAATATTATTTTTTATGGCTATATATATATATGAATAAAGATTATTTTTAAACACTATTTGAAAAGTTGTCCGGTTCCCTATTAGTTGTTTGACCGAGTCTTCAATATTATTAATTATAAGAATTAAACTTGAAGCTATTTTTAAATCAAATTTTTCCCCCATATTGACTAAATTTAGTTTATTTGTCAATTTTTTTCTTTCCTCTAAAATTTGTTTCAATTCAATAATTATATCCTCAATATACCCTACAGTTTCCTTAATAGAATTAATTGTTTCTACCGTATGACTAGTTGAATTAAATACATTTCTTAATTTCTTAAAATATGTTATTAATTTCGTTAGTTCAGAATTATATTGTTTATAAACTTCTACATTGGTACGCCTTTGTTAATTGTCTTTCTTTAACTTAATTTTTAATGCCTTTAGTGTTTCATATAAGTTATTAAAACTATCTATACTACTCATTTGAAACATAAAATAAAAACTTATAGCTACATATACCTTGTCCCATTTTAATTGTCGTTATTAGCACTATTCACTTTTCACTATTATTTCTTTAACTTTTTTTACTTTCTTCTATCTTCTTTTCAAAATATTTCTTACATCTTCTGATCAAAAAATAAATTACTACCGCTACAATTTCAACGAATGCAATAACTTCCAACAACTCTGCTTAGAAAATGAATCATCTCCCTTTATCTTTATACTAGGGCTGTTTGTAAGACCACCACTGTGGCCCGCCTGAGCAATAATTACCTCTTCTTTTGATGCTTGTTGTCCCATTTTGTTGATTGTTTGTTTTTTACTACGATTTTGTCACCAACAATATTAAAACATATGTCACAGGACTGGCAGGGTCGCCATGTACTGAACTCGTATTATTAGGAAATTAAAGGCATTTTTAACAATAAAAGAAAACTAAAAAATATTCATGTTGCTGGTGTCAGCAACAAAATAGCACACCTCATTTTAAACGGTGTGGAAAGGAAGTGTAATGAACTGTTCGTTCGTTCAACTATCAAAGTTGCAACTAAGTATTATTATCAATTAATTAAATAAGAAAATTAAATATGTAATATGAAATATTACTATAATAAAATAATATATTTAATGTTTATTCACTACATTTCTAGTGTATTCTCTTGTTAGTTGTCAGGTATGCAGACAATTTCATCGCACGACTCCAGGTTATTACCATTTATCATATAGGTAGTCATGAATACTCATCTTTAGAAGTAATACTTCTTTTGACGCGTTAGGAAAAAAATGATGAGGGTAAATTTATGATTTACGATACGTGCGCACACCGTCACGAAAAACCGACAGTAAGAAATGACTGAGTCAACATTAAGGTTTACTTTTTTTCATAAACCTTCAAAACAAGCAAAATCGAGAACTTGATTCAAAAAGAAAAAAAAAACAATTAACAGTTTTATTAAAACTCGCCAATTTTAACTTTTGATGCTCTAAGACTATTCTTGAGCGGTTAATAATTAAAATACAATATTTTTTATATTTAATTTAAACAATTTAAACAACGTTAGTTCAAAGTTTGTTAACAAAAGATTCATTTTTTTTTATGGAAATTCTACTCTAAATGACAGTTTCTTGCATATATATCACAACAGTAAAAGGCCATAAATGTGCATAGTAAAGAATAAAATTTGAGGTTAGTTACCGGTATGTATTATTTATTTACATCATAAACTAAAATAAATTATTATATAATTGATTTAATGATAATTTACATTGATTATCAATGATAAAAGTAATTGTTACATTTTTGAAATTTTAAAAAGTAGGTACCTATACAAACACGAATATATTAAATGACATCAAGAAGAATTTAAAAAATGTCTTATCTAGCAGGTCTCGAACCTGCAAGCTTTGCCTCTACGCGGCAACGCTTTAGCCACTAAGCTATGAATGCTTAATAATTATTTTGCTTTTTGGTAGTTAAAATCAACTTATGTCACATGTGGTACTTTCTTTCTCCTTAAGCACATATAGCATGACGTTAATAAGAGAAAGAGGGAGAGGTTTTTGTCAAATCCGCAATTGAAACAGTTAGTTCTAAGTCACTCTTTTGCGCACTGTCTTATATTTTTATCTGGTGATGATGCTGAAACCATTTATTTTTAGTAAACGATTATATCACTCATATAATTTTTAAAACTTTAGAAAGTATACAACCAAGATGTAACTTAGAGTTTGATGTGATCTGACCAGCATTTAGAAGAATCCCTAATAATGTGCTGATAAGCTAGAATTTTATATTTAGGCTTTTGTAATTTTGTGTGATTGTTAAAATCCAATGTTACCTACTTAAATAAATAAATGTGTTTCAAATTGGTGTTAGGTGTGGGGTGAAGATACAAGAATGCCTGGAAAGAAGATAAATAAACTATTGGTGGCTGAGCTCAGAAAAGAGCTCAAAGCATTAGAGTTGGAAACTACTGGCAGCAAATCAGTATTGTTGAGTAGGCTCCGTGAATACTACCTGAATAATAATCTGGTTCCTGATTCAAAAAGCCATTTCTGAACAATCACAACAACTTTCTCAGCTGTTGCAACGAATGACGAACCAGCAAGAGGAGCTATCACACCGAATCACTAGCCAGCAAGAATAACAGACGAGCAAAATCAGCATGTGGCTAACCTGCGAGACGAGAAAAATCAGCAAGTGGCCAACTTGCGAGAAGAGATTCAGCAAATGCAGTCCGAGATAGGGAAGCTTAAACAAGAACCGGAAGCTTGTCGCTGAAACCAAACCATCCACCATGGCGACGGAGATGCAGAAAGGATGGAAACCTGCCACATAGACGTCGAACGACGAGGAAACGGGAAACGACCCAGGTACAAACGACAATGAAACTTCTGACTTTCGACGGGAAAACTTCCTGGCCAAATTACGTGAAACAACTTGACGAAGCGGCCAGAGCGAATGGATTGTCACCCCAGGAGAAGGCATTATCCCTAACCATAGCTCTACGAGGCGAGGCTTTAGACGTCCTGCATTCATTGACGCCGGATGAGGCTGACAATTTCGAGCTATTGGTGAATGGTTTGGAAATGCGATATGACCAAACTTATCTACAACCGGTATACCGAATGCAGATGAAGAGCCGGAAGCAGAAAAATGGAGAAACTATCCAGGAGTTTAAGGCAGAAGTGGCAAGAATGGTACGGTTTGCTTATCCAAATGTAGCGGTAGATTTCCTGGAGTGCCTGGCGATCCAAACCTTAAACGATGGTCTTCAAGATGCTAAGTTGCAACGGACTGTACGGTTGGTGCAGCCATGATCTCATGTGGACGCCTTGACCATTGCCCTGGAGCTCGATGTGGCGACGGAGGCTTTATTTGGAGTTGCTCGACTAAGGGAAGAAACCATAGTAAATACGACCATGCCTTTCATTCCGTCAGCGACGTCAAGGCGGTAGTGGAGAGTTTAATGAAGTTATCTCCAAAAGGAAGGCACCCAGTGAGGTACTGAAACTGCGGAGAATTGGGCCATATAAGAAATTCTTGCCCCCATGGTACCCGCGTGGAGCAGAACGAGAAAAAACTCGCCGTGGTTAAGATTGTGCCAGAAGACGGAAGCTCTATGATGAAGAAACAACAAGAAAACAACCCCGTTCTGAAATAGATTCGAGAATGGAAAAGAATGGACCGTCGTCCGTTTTGGAGAGGGATGTCCTCATCCTCGTCCTGTTTTAAAAGCATATTGGGCACAATGGAACTCTTTTATTTTGGACGGTGGGTCCCTTAAAAGACTTGTAGAAAATTCCGAGCACAGAAACCAGGAAACAAATAGTGGTCCAAGAAATACCGTTGTAGACATTTTAAAACAGGTACAGATAGTTCTGGAGGACATCTGGGTATTACGAAAACACTGCAGAATATCCGAGAGAGATTTTACTGGGTATATTACTCTAACGATGTTAAAGATTGGTGTCGTAAATGCACTACATGTGCTGTCAGTAATGTTCCGCATCGAACACCGAAGGCGGAAATGCAGCAACACCTGATCGGAAAAAAATGTAGAGAATCGAATGTAGGTTGCCCGTGAAATTCAAAATTCTTGTTTCTTTCTGAACAAACCTCGTATATAAAAGGATGTTAAAAGAAAGATCCACTTTATCTGATTTTAAAGTTATATCTACCCTACAAACTTGGAATTATTACAAACAAGCTATGAAATATACAAAGAAGCAATAAACTAGATACCTCAGTTGTATTACTAAAGCTTATTTATTTTGTAATAACAAATATTTGGATGGAATCTGCACTTTACTTCAAAATAACAAGTAAAGTTAATGGATTTTATATAACTTACATAAAAAATTTAATATTGGAGAATATTTTATGAGATATACGATACGGCAATAAAGTATTAGATGGGCTAAAAAGTTCCTAAACTAGCACATAGATGGCTTTACTAGAATTAAATCAAGAAGATTATTAGTTTGTACTAACCTAACGTGTAGACAAATGTGTGGCAAAAACTAGGGCCTAAACCCCAAAATGAACTTGTGATTATACACACAGGTCATTAGACCAATTTTAAATATGGTTCGGTGGTGTGATGGAGTATAAGCATTTAAAGACAGGCATGCCTAAATGTCGCAGTGGCCATGATGACCGGCTCAACCGACGCATTACAGGTTCTGCTCAACTTACCACGATTGCCTATTTATACACAGAGCGAATCTATGGTGCCAACTCCTTACAGCCTGCTACAAGGCTCCCATAACTATTTGAGGGGAAAAGAGCAAGCAGAGCTAAATTATCAAATAATGAGGACAGGATAGTCCCTAGTTATAACTTTGCGAGAAACGTTCAAGTAGAATTACTGAAATGTGATTTATGGAACATTTGTCCCTCAATTCAAGGAAAATCAATTTGGTAAACCGATGGGTCAAAGACTAATAAAGGCACAGGACCAGGTATATAGTAGGGAACACGGGATACAAGTCCAATTAAGTCTAGGAGCGTATGCTACAGTGTTTCAGGCTGAAGTAATGGCCACATAATACTGTGCATCGGAGATTATAAGTCAGGGTATAACAGGTATCACCGTAGTCATATACTCAGATAGCCAAGCAGCTCGGCACAAATAAGCTTACAGCTGGTGTGGGACTGCGTTAGGACTCTGACACTTACCGCAAGTACGTGATTGATAGAACAAGTCTGTTGAGAGTGTAGTGTGCCTACCGCACAGTATCCGACGTTGTGCAGAGGAAAGAATAAGAATGTACCCCGTCGCTGTGACGGGGACATTGGCCAGAGAATAAGAAATGACGATAAAGCCACATCTATGTGGCAAGCTCTTGAATTTTATCAACAGTTTCGTCGATTTGTATGGTCGATGTACGTCCAGAACGAGAATTGTAATCAATCGATATACCTATCACCATTTTTGAACCGAGTCTTTTCCCAACATTATCTTTGTAAAACAGTTTCAGCACCTTTTTGTACTAAAACACAAACAAACT